>OZ026551.1:4487373-4614873 GCA_964020155.1 Chondrilla cf. caribensis | reverse complement strand
AAAAGGGAAAACACCACAAGGAGCTCACATACAGATAGCAAAATTATGTTTAGGTAAACTCCTACCTCTATATTGTGAACCAAAGATTCAAATATCATACTGTAGTAATATGTATGCATGTGTATTGGGTACCTGTTAAAATATTGTACGTATATGTGTATGTAGCTATACCCCCACAGGAAAGTGTATGTGTATGTACGTAGGTACGTAACTGTCATGATAATGGGATTGCATGTATGCTAGTAGCTGACTCACCTCCCACAGTTTTGGCCGTGACAATTGGTGTAAAGCTTCCATTTCCGATCTCAGAGACAGCTCTCACTCTAACTTGGTAACTGGTCCCACCCTGCAGCCCCTCTATGAACACAGCAGTGGTGGGCGTGTGGAGAGCAGTCCAGACTGTGCTGTTGACCATCCTGTACTGCACGATGTACTGCGTGAGGAGGTCACTTTGAGGCTGTATCCATATCACTCTCAAAGCTGGTTTCTCCTTAAGAAATTTACTGAAAACCACTGGAGTGCTAGGAGCTGGAGGAACTGGTGGGATTAGAGGAATGGTATAAGGCTGGTACACAGTTCAAGGGTCAAAACATAGGAAATACATGTACTCATGCATGCATCACAAACAGGCACATGTAATGTACAGATAGATACATACGTACATGCGCATGCACACACACACACACACACACACACACACACACACACACACACACAGCGAGAGAGAGAGAGAGAGAGAGAGAGAGAGAGAGAGAGAGAAACACATGCACATACACAGAACCAAACACACAAACATATATGCAAATACAACTTGGATTGGATTAGAAAGCTTACTTATTCAGGGAAACCCTCAGCCAATGGCTACTTCTCTAGGCACCATACATACCACAAGATTTCAAAACCATGTACGTATATACAGCAACACACACCAAGGATATCCTCACTATCAAATGTAGTCAAAGATCGTCGGGAACTGAAGTGGGTAGAACCAGCCGCAGAGGAAGCTGATACAAGGAAATAGTATGAGGTCCCAGGATCCAATCCAGAGACGTAGAAGTAGTTTGGTGTAGGGGGCCGAAAGTACAGTCTACCAATGCCAGTACTGCTCTCTGCATGGTTCACCACGTACTGCAGTATTGGCAGCATGCTTTGGGGCTCCTCCCAGCTAACATGCACACCAGGCCGACCATCTCTTACATCTCTCACGACGTTCACAGTGGAGATGTCATCCGGAACTGGGTACAAATGTCAACAACACCATCATCATCACAGTTTCAATGATGCCGATTATAACAGGAATAATTATATTACTGTAACAGTCAGAACTCTTTACAACGACACTGCCTTCAATGACAGTCTCTACATAACAATATGTCCTGTGGGCACAGATGTATTGACATACTCAGAAATTGCTTGGGTTACAACAGCAAACTGTCTATAACAGCTGGAGAGGTGAGGAGCCAAGGGTGACGTTATAGAGAGGTCTGACTGTATACTAGTGTATGGGAGCACTACCAAGGGTGATGTTATAGAGAGTTTGACTGTATCTAGTGTATGGGAGCACTACCAAGGGTGATGTTGTAAAGAGGTTTGACTGTAGAATAAGTGAAAAGCCACAGTACAGCTACCAAAAGCATACATGCTTAATTTCAATTTGTTTTTTTTTGTGCAAAACACAACTCTCAGCAGGTGGTTTCTCTGGAGGAGTTGGCATTTGCTGATTAAATGTTTGTTGATAAGATAAATTTACGAAATTTCTCGGAATAAACATGCATAATATGGTACAGGTAGTGTCCTATTTCATTGTCCCTACCAGCTACAAGTCATCAGGAATGATGTGCTTAGACAAATTAGGCATCAAGTCCAAATGTGTGAGGGAGGAATATTTCACACAAGATAGCAGATGTATGGCTTTAATATCACCCCGTGCAACATGACTGCTTCCACACTGTCCTAGCGGAAAGAAACTTGCACAGGACGACAAACACCGTGACTTGCTGTATAGGATGTGCACATGCATGAAGAACAGGACAGATAGAATGAGAGCTTGCAGTACTCCCACATTTCATGATCAATAACTGCATGTCTACAACAACATGCTACTGTGCATATGGGTTTGGTGCCAGGAGCAAAGAGTTTTTATGCTGGCCAAATTTTGTAATAAAAGAGTTCGGATAAAGTGGATTGCATCGTGCACCATTGAATCACTCCACCATAGACGTGACACTGACAGAGCCAAAATGGACAGCTCAATGTAAAGAGGATACAAATCTTAGGTCTACCCCAGTTCTACGCTATAGCCTATAGCTGGACCATTGATCTATGGCTGTACCAACCCTCCACTCACCATCATAGGTGGTTGTGGACGTCCTGTCGCTGTAGGGACCCACTGCACCGCCAGCCTCGGCCCTAGCCCACACGTAGTACACCGTATCTGGTAGCAGCGACCCGAAGTCTTCAGAGGTCGCGGTGGTATTAACGCACACAGCCTCACTTGGCGGGGGATTGGAAATTTGACCGTTCACGGTACTGTAACAGACGGTGTAGGTGACATTGATACCGTTGACTGGACTCCAGGAGACAGTAAGACCGCCAGTGTTGTCAACCACGCTCGGCCTAAGAGATACGTTCGAGACCTTCTGAACGCTTTGCGAGAAAGCCACTATTTTCACGTGCACACCAAAGAGAACGAAAACAAACATACATGAAGTTGAAGAAGCATGATAATTATATAAGTACCGAAAAATGTTACCATTCTACAAACAAAATTATTGGAAGCTTACTCAATGTTTACAGTTCAATGGATGAAGACTTGGAAGTGAAATGCGCGTATGCACTCACCTACGAGTAATGTACAAGCAGCGAAGAGAGAAAACGACCTGCTCTTCCCCATATTTGCCAACATTCAAGGTGGATTTGACCGAAACGGGATCAGAATGAAACAGTCAGGAACGGTGGGCGGCGAGTTATATTCACGTGACAGTCATGTGACAGATATACCCTTTGGAAGTGTCCACAATAACTTAGAACTGTGTCAACCATCGACAAGTTCTGCCACAATCCGACATCAAAGAATAATATATTCTACGGCAGTGACGAGTACACTATTGTACTGGAATTGAAATGTTTACTTTTTCATAATAATGTTTGTGTGAAGAGGAATCAGTTCTGAGAACCAGTAGCTACATTGAGAAATCTTTGAATTTAATAATAAATGCACAATATCAAAGACAGTGTGTAGTATATATATTATAGATATTGTGGTGACAATAGTGTCATGTACACACCTGCACACACGCACAACACAAACACACGCGTGTGCGCACACACACACACACACACACGTACACATGTGCACACACACAACACATGTGCACACACGCACATGTGCACACACACACACAACACATGTGCACACACACACACGCACATGTGCACACACACACACACAACACACACACACGCACAAGTGCACACACACACACAACACATGTGCACACACGCACACGCACAGCCACAAACACGTGTCCTATGTCACTTCCAATAGTCCCTTCTATTCTCATCAGGAGTAGATAGTACCACTCTGGAGTGGTCATCTAGAGAGAGTAAAAAAGCACATCAACTTCACCAACATCTTCCACACACACCAAATGTACTAGGTGTACCCTCACATGTGAATATATTCATATAGCAATTCTTGTTGGAGTTAGTTTAGGAGATTGTATCACTTTGTTCAGGATTGTTCTCAATGGTCTGCATTGGAGCAAGAGCAATAGATAATGATTCATGTGGTGTCACACACTCACATGTGCCGTAATTGATTGAATAGATTCTATGGCCTAATATCCAATTTGTATAAGGTCCTATGGCCATCACCCCCATTCATATGTACGCATGTATGTACATGCCTCCCCTTCATAGGTAAAAACAAATCTGTTCATTGATCATGAGGTTTGTGACAAATTAAGATTCGCATTAAGGGGTGATGTGGCAGCAGATCTGATTGAGAAGTTAGTGGCAGATTTAGGGAGCAAGTAGCAAGTTTAAGTAGCATTTTCGATCACCAAATGGGAAATTGGAAGCCAAAACAGGCCTAAAGTTATTCACAGCAACAGAAGGAATGAAGAAGTACCTATGTTGAAGCTCCATAAACAACAAATGGTTAGGAAGTTGCTACGTAATTTGTCACCAATAGGCTCCGCTCCTGGCATGAGGTGGATGGGTACAAGACTCTGTGCGTCTGGGCTGTTGGGTGGAAGGACTGCAAGTGTCTTTGTCTTCTTGCAGCTTGTCACCACGAGGCTTATAGCGCACTCAGGACAATCTCAATTCTTCCCAAATTGTGTTGGTGAGTTTAGCACAGACACTGGCTAGCCCTTGGTGACCAGCAAAGAATTGTCCAATTGCACAGGTGATCACCACAATTAAGGCATATTACACTCATACATACAAAAGTACATACACTTTATTATATGCGGTATATGGGCACTGGGGAGAATTTTTGGTCCACATCAAAATGCATCTTTTTCTTATCAGAAGGTCCGTACTAGGTCCAGGAGTGCGTCCGTGCATTCGGATTTGACCTATAATGCATCACGTGCACACAGGAGAGGCCGTGGTGACAAGACAAAAAAATGACATTTTTTTGCTTGTCACCACGAGGCTTATAGCGCACTCAGGACAATCTCAATTCTTCCCAAATTGTGTTGGTGAGTTTAGCACGGACACTGGCTAGCCCTTGGTGACCAGCAAAGAATTGAACAATTGCACAGGTGATCACCACAAGGCATATTACACTCATACATACAAAAGTACATACTCTTTATTATATATGCGGTATATGGGCACTGGGGAGAATTTTTGGTCCACATCAAAATGCATCTTTTTCTTATCAGAAGGTCCGTACTAGGTCCAGGAGTGCGTCTGTGCATTCGGATTTGACCTATGATGCATCACGTGCAAACAGGAGAGGCCGTGGTGACAAGCCAAAAAAATGACATTTTTTGCTTGCCACCACGAGGCTTATAGCGCACTCAGGACAATCTCAATTCTTCCCAAATTGTCTTGTTGAGTTTAGCACGGACACTGGCTAGCCCTTGGTGACCAGCAAAGAATTGAACAATTGCACAGGTGATCACCACAAGGCATATTACACTCATACATACAAAAGTACATACACTTTATTATATGCGGTATATGGGCACTGGGGAGAATTTTTGGTCCACATCAAAATGCATCTTTTTCTTATCAGAAGGTCCGTACTAGGTCCAGGAGTGTGTCTGTGCATTCGGATTTGACCTATGATGCATCACGTGCACACAGGAGAGGCCGTGGTGACAAGCCAAAAAAATGACATTTTTTTGCTTGTTACCACGAGGCTTATAGCGCACTCAGGACAATCTCAATTCTTCCCAAATTGTGTTGGTGAGTTTAGCACGGACACTGGCTAGCCGTTGGTGACCAGCATAGAATCGAACAATTGCACAGGTGATCACCACAAGTCATATCACACTCATACATACAAAAGTACATACACTTTATTATTATGCAGTATATGGGCACTGGGGAGAATTTTTGGTCCACATCAAAATGCATCTTTTTCTTATCAGAAGGTCCGTACTAGGTCCAGGAGTGCGTCTGTGCATTCGGATTTGACCTATGATGCATCACGTGCACACAGGAGAGGCTGTGGTGACAAGCCAAAAAAATGACATTTTTTTGCTTGTCACCACGAGGCTTATAGCGCACTCAGGACAATCTCAATTCTTCCCAAATTGTGTTGGTGAGTTTAGCACGGACACTGGCTAGCCGTTGGTGACCAGCATAGAATCGAACAATTGCTCAGGTGATCACCACAAGTCATATCACACTCATACATACAAAAGTACATACACTTTATTATATGCGGTATATGGGCACTGGGGAGAATTTTTGGTCCACATCAAAATGCATCTTTTTCTTATCAGAAGGTCCGTACTAGGTCCAGGAGTGTGTCTGTGCATTCGGATTTGGCCTATGATGCATCATGTGTACACAGGAGAGGCTGTGGTGACAAGACAAAAAAATGACATTTTTTTGCTTGTCACCACGAGGCTTATAGCGCACTCAGGACAATCTCAATTCTTCCCAAATTGTGTTGGTGAGTTTAGCACGGACACTGGCTAGCCCTTGGTGACCAGCAAAGAATTGAACAATTGCACAGGTGATCACCACAAGGCATATTACACTGATATACATACAAAAGTACATACATTTTATTATATGCGGTATATGGGCACTGGGGAGAATTTTTGGTCGACATCAAAATGCATCTTTTTCTTATCAGAAGGTCCGTACTAGATCCAGGAGTGCGTCTGTGCATTCGGATTTGGCCTATGATGCATCATGTGCACACAGGAGAGGCTGTGGTGACAAGACAAAAAATGACATTTTTTTGCTTGTCACCACGAGGCTTATAGCGCACTCAGGACAATCTCAATTCTTCCCAAATTGTGTTGGTGAGTTTAGCACGGACACTGACTAGCCCTTGGTGACCAGCAAAGAATTGTCCAATTGCACAGGTGATCACCACAAGGCATATTACACTCATACATACAAAAGTACATACATTTTATTATATGCAGTATATGGGCACTGGGGAGAATTTTTGGTCCACATCAAAATGCATCTTTTTCTTATCAGAAGGTCCGTACTAGGTCCAGGAGTGCGTCTGTGCATTCGGATTTGACCTATAATGCATCACGTGCACACAGGAGAGGCTGTGGTGACAAGCCAAAAAAAATGACATTTTTTTGCTTGTCACCACGAGGCTTATAGCGCACTCAGGACAATCTCAATTCTTCCCAAATTGTGTTGGTGAGTTTAGCACGGACACTGGCTAGCCGTTGGTGACCAGCATAGAATCGAACAATTGCACAGGTGATCACCACAAGTCATATCACACTCATACATACAAAAGTACATACACTTTATTATTATGCGGTATATGGGCACTGGGGAGAATTTTTGGTCCACATCAAAATGCATCTTTTTGTTATCAGAAGGTCCGTACTAGGTCCAGGAGTGCGTCTGTGCATTTGGATTTGACCTATGATGCATCACGTGCACACAGGAGAGGCCGTGGTGACAAGCCAAAAAAATGACATTTTTTTGCTTGTCACCACGAGGCTTATAGCGCACTCAGGACAATCTCAATTCTTCCCAAATTGTGTTGGTGAGTTTAGCACGGACACTGGCTAGCCGTTGGTGACCAGCATAGAATCGAACAATTGCTCAGGTGATCACCACAAGTCATATCACACTCATACATACAAAAGTACATACACTTTATTATATGCGGTATATGGGCACTGGGGAGAATTTTTGGTCCACATCAAAATGCATCTTTTTCTTATCAGAAGGTCCGTACTAGGTCCAGGAGTGTGTCTGTGCATTCGGATTTGGCCTATGATGCATCATGTGTACACAGGAGAGGCTGTGGTGACAAGACAAAAAAATGACATTTTTTTGCTTGTCACCACGAGGCTTATAGCGCACTCAGGACAATCTCAATTCTTCCCAAATTGTGTTGGTGAGTTTAGCACGGACACTGGCTAGCCCTTGGTGACCAGCAAAGAATTGAACAATTGCACAGGTGATCACCACAAGGCATATTACACTGATATACATACAAAAGTACATACATTTTATTATATGCGGTATATGGGCACTGGGGAGAATTTTTGGTCGACATCAAAATGCATCTTTTTCTTATCAGAAGGTCCGTACTAGATCCAGGAGTGCGTCTGTGCATTCGGATTTGGCCTATGATGCATCATGTGCACACAGGAGAGGCTGTGGTGACAAGACAAAAAATGACATTTTTTTGCTTGTCACCACGAGGCTTATAGCGCACTCAGGACAATCTCAATTCTTCCCAAATTGTGTTGGTGAGTTTAGCACGGACACTGACTAGCCCTTGGTGACCAGCAAAGAATTGTCCAATTGCACAGGTGATCACCACAAGGCATATTACACTCATACATACAAAAGTACATACATTTTATTATATGCAGTATATGGGCACTGGGGAGAATTTTTGGTCCACATCAAAATGCATCTTTTTCTTATCAGAAGGTCCGTACTAGGTCCAGGAGTGTGTCTGTGCATTCGGATTTGACCTATAATGCATCACGTGCACACAGGAGAGGCTGTGGTGACAAGCCAAAAAAAATGACATTTTTTTGCTTGTCACCACGAGGCTTATAGCGCACTCAGGACAATCTCAATTCTTCCCAAATTGTGTTGGTGAGTTTAGCACGGACACTGGCTAGCCGTTGGTGACCAGCATAGAATCGAACAATTGCACAGGTGATCACCACAAGTCATATCACACTCATACATACAAAAGTACATACACTTTATTATTATGCGGTATATGGGCACTGGGGAGAATTTTTGGTCCACATCAAAATGCATCTTTTTGTTATCAGAAGGTCCGTACTAGGTCCAGGAGTGCGTCTGTGCATTTGGATTTGACCTATGATGCATCACGTGCACACAGGAGAGGCCGTGGTGACAAGCCAAAAAAATGACATTTTTTTGCTTGTCACCACGAGGCTTATAGCGCACTCAGGACAATCTCAATTCTTCCCAAATTGTGTTGGTGAGTTTAGCACGGACACTGGCTAGCCGTTGGTGACCAGCATAGAATCGAACAATTGCTCAGGTGATCACCACAAGTCATATCACACTCATACATACAAAAGTACATACACTTTATTATATGCGGTATATGGGCACTGGGGAGAATTTTTGGTCGACATCAAAATGCATCTTTTTCTTATCAGAAGGTCCGTACTAGGTCCAGGAGTGTGTCTGTGCATTCGGATTTGGCCTATGATGCATCATGTGCACACAGGAGAGGCTGTGGTGACAAGACAAAAAAATGACATTTTTTTGCTTGTCAACACGAGGCTTATAGCGCACTCAGGACAATCTCAATTCTTCCCAAATTGTGTTGGTGAGTTTAGCACGGACACTGGCTAGCCCTTGGTGACCAGCAAAGAATTGAACAATTGCACAGGTGATCACCACAAGGCATATTACACTCATACATACAAAAGTACATACACTTTATTATATGCGGTATATGGGCACTGGGGAGAATTTTTGGTCGACATCAAAATGCATCTTTTTCTTATCAGAAGGTCCGTACTAGGTCCAGGAGTGTGTCTGTGCATTCGGATTTGGCCTATGATGCATCATGTGCACACAGGAGAGGCTGTGGTGACAAGACAAAAAAATGACATTTTTTTGCTTGTCAACACTAGGCTTATAGCGCACTCAGGACAATCTCAATTCTTCCCAAATTGTGTTGGTGAGTTTAGCACGGACACTGGCTAGCCCTTGGTGACCAGCAAAGAATTGAACAATTGCACAGGTGATCACCACAAGGCATATTACACTCATACATACAAAAGTAAATACACTTTATTATATGCGGTATATGGGCACTGGGGAGAATTTTTGGTCGACATCAAAATGCATCTTTTTCTTATCAGAAGGTCCGTACTAGGTCTAGGAGTGTGTCTGTGCATTCGGATTTGACCTATGATGCATCATGTGCACACAGGAGAGGCCGTGGTGACAAGCCAAAAAAATGACATTTTTTTGCTTGTCACCACGAGGCTTATAGCGCACTCAGGACAATCTCAATTCTTCCCAAATTGTGTTGGTGAGTTTAGCACGGACACTGGCTAGCCGTTGGTGACCAGCATAGAATCGAACAATTGCTCAGGTGATCACCACAAGTCATATCACACTCATACATACAAAAGTACATACACTTTATTATATGCGGTATATGGGCACTGGGGAGAATTTTTGGTCGACATCAAAATGCATCTTTTTCTTATCAGAAGGTCCGTACTAGGTCCAGGAGTGTGTCTGTGCATTCGGATTTGGCCTATGATGCATCATGTGCACACAGGAGAGGCTGTGGTGACAAGACAAAAAAATGACATTTTTTTGCTTGTCAACACGAGGCTTATAGCGCACTCAGGACAATCTCAATTCTTCCCAAATTGTGTTGGTGAGTTTAGCACGGACACTGGCTAGCCCTTGGTGACCAGCAAAGAATTGAACAATTGCACAGGTGATCACCACAAGGCATATTACACTCATACATACAAAAGTACATACACTTTATTATATGCGGTATATGGGCACTGGGGAGAATTTTTGGTCGACATCAAAATGCATCTTTTTCTTATCAGAAGGTCCGTACTAGGTCCAGGAGTGTGTCTGTGCATTCGGATTTGGCCTATGATGCATCATGTGCACACAGGAGAGGCTGTGGTGACAAGACAAAAAAATGACATTTTTTTGCTTGTCAACACTAGGCTTATAGCGCACTCAGGACAATCTCAATTCTTCCCAAATTGTGTTGGTGAGTTTAGCACGGACACTGGCTAGCCCTTGGTGACCAGCAAAGAATTGAACAATTGCACAGGTGATCACCACAAGGCATATTACACTCATACATACAAAAGTAAATACACTTTATTATATGCGGTATATGGGCACTGGGGAGAATTTTTGGTCGACATCAAAATGCATCTTTTTCTTATCAGAAGGTCCGTACTAGGTCTAGGAGTGTGTCTGTGCATTCGGATTTGACCTATGATGCATCATGTGCACACAGGAGAGGCTGTGGTGACAAGACAAAAAATGACATTTTAATGATTGTCACCACGAGGCTTATAGCGCACTCAGGACAATCTCAATTCTTCGCAAATTATGCTGGTGAGTTTAGCACAGACACTGGCTAGCCCTTGGGGACCAGCAAAGAATTGAACAATTGCTCAGGTGATCACCACAAGGCATATTACACTCATATACATACAAAAGTACATACATTTTATTATATGCGGTATATGGGCACTGGGGAGAGTTTTTAGTCAACATCAAAATGCATCTTTTTGTTATCAGAAGGTCCGTACTAGGTCCAGGAGTGTGTCTGTGCATTCGGATTTGACCTATGATGCATCACGTGCAGACAGGAGAGGCCGTAGTGATAAGACAAAAAAATGACATTTTTTGCTTGTCACCACAAGGCTTATAGCCCACTCAGGACAATCTCAATTCTTCCCAAATTGTGTTGGTGAGTTTAGCACGGAACACTGGCTAGCCCTTGGTGACCAGCAAAGAATTGTTCAATTACATTTTATTATATGTGGTAATTGGGCACTGGGAGAACTTTGGTCGACATCAAAATGCATCTTTTTGTTATCAGATGGTCCGTACTAGGTCCAGGAGTGCATCTGTGCATTTGGATTTGACCTATGATGCATCACGTGCACACAGGAGAGGCCGTGGTGACAAGTCAAAGAATTGACATTTTTTGCTTGTCACCACGAGGCTTATAGCGCACTCAGGACAATCTCAATTCTTCACAAATTGTGTTGGTGAGTTTAGCACGGACAATGGCTAGCCCTTGGTGACCAGTAAAGGAGTGTCAAATTGCTTAAGTGTTTACAAACTCACCGACACAATTTCGAAAGAATTTAGGTTGTCCTGAGTGTACTATAAGCTTCGTGGTGACAAGGAAGAAATTGGGAGTTTGACATGGACACTGCAGCTGGGTGTTAACTATTCAGCCTGACCCCTATATGCCAATGGGTGCTTAGGAGTCTATATCAACCCTTCCGAACCACATAAAGGCATGACCAATGTGTCAATATTGACCTTTCACATCATAATAAGCATTGTACAATCGTCTTCTGATTTTGAAACAGCTCTCACAGAAAATTACTTTCTTATAGCTTACCATATAAAATTCTATTCGGAGTGGCTCTGTCATCTTGATGTTGCTCAACTGCAGTTTGTGAGGAGGGGTACCTTCACTTCGGGATAGAATTGCGAAAACTTCCTTGCTGGAGATAAGTGAATTTCGAAGTGGATGACAGTTTCATTCTTTGGCATTTTACCTTACACATAATATACATTCCTACGCGTAACTACTGAAGTGAATTTATATTATTGATAGTGTACAAACAAAATGGCCGATTTCAAAACGCCGACAATTACAAATTGGACTAGAATTCGGGCGCAAGGGCTTCAACCAACGACATATCTTTAGCGAAGGTTCTTCTAAACCTATTAGACAAGATCAAGTAATTCCAGTGCCCGGGGCAGCCAATTTTTCGAATTGAACATTTAGGGCAACTTTAAATAGCGCAGATAATAATAATAAAATAGATAGGTCACGGTGGCGGGGTGGTCAGGTGACACGACTCTAGATCTAGGCTCCAGGTCGCGGGTTCGAATCCTCAATAGGACGGTTTTTTTCTCTGAAAAAAAATAGCTCACTTCCTGGTGGTCAGTTGCAATACTCTCTACAAAGAACCGTAGGGGGGAGCTTTGGGACTCGCAGCTGACCTCCCAGCTATAATAGTGTCTTCTGCATTCGTGGAATGATCAAGTACACAGTATCTGTGGAAAGTCCCTGTAAAGCTCTCCATATAAAGGTGTCTTTGACCCTTGGTGGGTGATCTTTTTATTAATATGAATCCTACAATTCTTGCTTCATTTCTTTATTAAATTATTATTTATTAAATTATTTTATTGTGATCATTATATTTTGTATTTGAGCAATAGAACAGATTATTATAATAATTACATAATATTAACGAGAATCAAAAGAATTAGAAACTGCATGTTTCTTCAGGCCTATCATTAACTACCGATTGGTTGTTGATGATAGACTTTCCTGCAAAGCTCAGTTCTCTACAGTATTCCTGGACAGCATCAATAGACTGCTTATTATAATTGTTCAGATATTGAACAGCATTCTCAGAAATTCACATACAGAATTTTATACAAGTTGCTAAACACTCAAACTTTCGTGGCCTCCGCAGACCACGAACTGATACTCAAAAGCATATCACATTTCAATTATATTATTATAATTATGATTATTAGATGAAGAATCATAAAGAAACTTTTAGTCTGCATTCAAATAAAAGTTCTCAACGTTCAAATAACACGTCTAACTTCAAAGAATCTCTTCAAATAATAAATCTGTCCAAATGTCATGCACACAATCAGAAAGGCCTCAAACACAGACCACCAGACAACTCGATATCACATTTCAATTAATATATTATTATAATCAGATGGGAAGTGTTTCATAACTTAGTTTACATCTCCAGCTGGATTTGTTGAAAATATCAGGGCGACACCCCCCCTCTCCCACGAGATATGCAGGATGGTGCTAAGTGTATTTTTTCCCTATTCTCCCCCATACATTGACAGTGGTGCTATGGCCAAAATTTGGCCATAGCACCATCTTGAATAACAAGGGTTACAGAGCACACAAAGTGATGGGAAGTGTTTCATAACTTAGTTCACATCTCCAACTAGATTTATTGAAAATATCACGGCGACATCCCCCCTCTCCCGTGAGCTATGCACGATGGTGCTATGGCCAAAATTTGGCCATAGCACCACCTTGAATAACAAGGGTTACAGAGTACAAAAAGTGATGGGAAGTGTTTCATAACTTAGTTCACTTCTCCAGCCAGATTTGTTGAAAATATCAGGGCGACACACCCCCTCTCCCACGAGATATGCAGGATGGTGCTAAGTGTATTTCCCCTATTCTCCCGCATACATTGACAGTGGTGCTATGGCCAAAATTTGGCCATAGCACCATCTTGAATAACAAGGGTTACAGAGCACACAAAGTGATGGGAAGTGTTTCATAACTTAGTTCACATCTCCAACTAGATTTGTTGAAAATATCACGGCGACACACCCCCTCTCCCATGAGCTATGCACGATGGTGCTATGGCCAAAATTTGGCCATAGCACCATCTTGAATAACAAGGGTTACAGAGTACACAAAGTGATGGGAAGTGTTTCATAACTTAGTTCACTTCTCCAGCTAGATTTGTTGAAAATATCAGGGCGACACACCCCCTCTCCCACGAGATATGCAGGATGGTGCTAAGTGTATTCTTTCCCTATTCTCCCCCATACATTGACAGTGGTGCTATGACCAAAATTTGGCCATAGCACCATCTTGAATAACAAGGGTTACAGAGCACACAAAGTGATGGGAAGTGTTTCATAACTTAGTTCACATCTCCAACTAGATTTGTTGAAAATATCAGGGCGACATACCCCCTCTCCCATGAGCTATGCACGATGGTGCTATGACCAAAATTTGGCCATAGCACCACCTTGAATAACAAGGGTTACAGAGTACACAAAGTGATGGGAAGTGTTTCATAACTTAGTTCACATCTCCAACTAAATTTGTTGAAATTATCACGGCGACACACCCCCTCTCCCATGAGCTATGCACGATGGTGCTATGGCCAAAATTTGGCCATAGCACCACCTTGAATAACAAGGGTTACAGAGTACACAAAGTGATGGGAAGTGTTTCATAACTTAGTTCACATCTCCAGCTAGATTTGTTGAAAATATCAGGGCGACACACCCCCTCTCCCACGAGATATGCAGGATGGTGCTAAGTGTATTTTTTCCTTATTCTCCCCCATACATTGACAGTGGTGCTATGGCCAAAATTTGGCCATAGCACCATTTTGAATAACAAGGGTTACAGAGTACACAAAGTGATGGGAAGTGTTTCATAACTTAGTTCACATCTCCAACTAGATTTATTGAAAATATCAGGGCGACACACCCCCTCTCCCATGAGCTATGCACAATGGTGCTATGGCCAAAATTTGGCCATAGCACCACCTTGAATAACAAGGGTTACAGAGTACACAAAGTGATGGGAAGTGTTTCATAACTTAGTTCACTTCTCCAGCTAGATTCGTTGAAAATATCAGGGCGACACACCCCCTCTCCCACGAGATATGCAGGATGGTGCTAAGTGTATTTTTTCCCTATTCTCCCCCATACATTGACAGTGGTGCTATGGCCAAAATTTGGTCATAGCACCACCTTGAATAACAAGGGTTACAGAGCACACAAAGTGATGGGAAGTGTTTCATAACTTAGTTCACATCTCCAACTAGATTTGTTGAAAATATCACGGCGACACACCCCCTCTCCCATGAGCTATGCACGATGGTGCTATGGCCAAAATTTGGCCATAGCACCACCTTGAATAACAAGGGTTATAGAGTACACAAAGTGATGGGAAGTGTTTCATAACTTAGTTCACATCTCCAGCTAGATTTGTTGAAAATATGAGGGCGACACACCCCCTCTCCCACGAGATATGCAGGATGGTGCTAAGTGTATTTTTTCCTTATTCTCCCCCATACATTGACAGTGGTGCTATGGCCAAAATTTGGCCATAGCACCACCTTGAATAACAAGGGTTACAGAGTACACAAAGTGATGGGAAGTGTTTCATAACTTAGTTCACTTCTCCAGCTAGATTTGTTGAAAATATCAGGGCAACACACCCCCTCTCCCACGCGATATGCAGGATGGTGCTAAGTGTATTTTTTCCCTATTCTCCCCCATACATTGACAGTGGTGCTATGGCCAAAATTTGGTCATAGCACCACCTTGAATAACAAGGGTTACAGAGCACACAAAGTGATGGGAAGTGTTTCATAACTTAGTTCACATCTCCAGCTAGATTTGTTGAAAATATCAGGGCGACATACCCCCTCTCCCATGAGCTATGCACGATGGTGCTATGGCCAAAATTTGGCCATAGCACCACCTTGAATAACAAGGGTTACAGAGTACACAAAGTGATGGGAAGTGTTTCATAACTTAGTTCACAGCTCCAACTAGATTTTTTGAAAATATCACGGCGACACACCCCCTCTCCTACGAGCTATGCAGGATGGTGCTATGGCCAAAATTTGGCCATAGCACCATCTTGAATAACAAGGGTTACAGAGCACACAAAGTGAATCATTATTAGATGAAGAATCAGAAAGAAACTTATAGTCTGCATTCAAATAAAAGTTCTCAATGTTCAAATAACACGTCTAACTTCAAAGAATCTCTTCAAGTAATAAATCTGTCCAAATGTCATGCACACAATCAGAAAGGCCTCAAACACAGACCACCAGACAACTCTTGAGTTGGCACTGTCATTAACTACAAGATTAATACAAAATATTACCGTTACATTAACAGAAGGTTAACCTAAAATTCAACAAAATTAACATACTTATCCGATGGACTCTTTCTCTGACCTCCATGTACTCTTGTTCGTACTTCACAGCAGAAAGTCCCGCTGAGAGAGCTGCTATCATATCTTCAAGCTTATTATGATGAACTACAAAAAGTATACCCTTAGTTCTCCATCACAGATACACAGAAAATACTGAAGACTATTACCATCTGTCGATTCTTGAGGGGCATCTCCCAAATCCATGCTAAACATGACTGTCTTTGATGTCATGAAGCAGTATGTGTAGCTACACTCCATTCATGTGAGCTACACTCCATTCATGTGAGCTGAGAATACATACTTACCATTGCTCTCACGTTCACCTAAATATATAGATTTATCGTCAGGACCAGTTATCTGTACAAAAAGTAATAGTTACTAGTGACATCGATTCCTAGAACTACAGCACAAGGAACTATGTGTACTGTTTCCAAAAAATAGGCTACAGTTGGGGAATTTTTTGACATAGTCACACTTAAACTATGGACAAGGGGTCTGTCATGCAACATTTGGTCCCCCAATTTCTTGTCCACATCTGTGATATTTAGCCCTCCCCCCCTAAATAAATACTTTTTACTTCTTATCAATCAGTTTTTCTGAGTAATGGAGCATGGCCTACAATTTCAAACATCTTACACCACGTGTGTCCTGGGGGACGGAATATTTCAGAAGGGGACGATTATTTGCATTTTTTGCTTGTCAACACGAGGCTAATAGCGCACTCAGGACAATCTGAATTCTTCCAAAAATGTATCATGGAGTTTGTAATGGACACTGGGCAGCCCTTGGTGACCAGTAAATGAATGTGAAACTACCTCAGTGATCACCACAAGGCGTATTACACTAATATCTGAGTGTACACCATTTTATGTGGCATATGGGCACTGTGGAGAATTTTTGATCGACATCAAAATGCATCTTTTTTGTTATCAGAAGGTCCGTACTAGGTCCAGGAGTGTGTCTGTGCATTCGGATTTGACCTATGATGCATCACGTGCACACAGGAGAGGCCGTGGTGACAAGGCAAAAAATGACATTTTTTTGATTGTCACCACGAGGCTTATAGCACACTCAGGACAATCTCAATTTTTCACAAATTGTGTTGGTGAGTTTAGCACGGACACTGGCTAGCCCTTGGTGACCAGCAAAGAATTGTCCAATTGCACAGGTGATCACCACAAGGCATATTACACTTATATACATACAAATGTACATACATTTTATTATATGTGGTATATGGGCACTGGGGAGAATTTTTGGTCCACATCAAAATGCATCTTTTTCTTATCAGAAGGTCCGTACTAGGTCCAGGAGTGTGTCTGTGCATTCGGATTTGCCAACGATGCTTCACGTGCACACAGGAGAGGCTGTGGTGACAAGCCAATAAAATGACATTTTTTTGTTTGTCACCACGAGGCATATAGCACACTCAGGACAATCTCAATTTCTCCAAAATAGTGTTGGTGAGTTTAGCACGGACACTGGCTAGCCCTTGGTGACCAGCAAAGAATTGTCCAATTGCTCAGGTGATCACCACAACACACACACACACACACACACACACACACACACACACATACACACAAACACACACACGCAAACACACAAACACACACACACAAACACACACACACACACACACACACACACACAAACACACACACACACAGTGGTCCAGCACAATCCTACCACCTCTGCCACAATGCTGAAAACACTAGATATCCAACAAATGGTTAGTAAGTTGCTACATAATTTGTCACCATGCCAATGTGTAACTGGTGACTATAATAAACATTTGAACAAAAAACAAATTTATATATAATATTATATTGAATTACTTTATATTTATTTATACTTAAGTTTAATATATTGTTTGATGTTAGAATACCACTTTGCAGAAATGAATTTTACACTGAGTATGTACCAAGTAGTGAATGTAATATTAATGATGGTGGAATGGAGCATCATAGTTATGTCAATATATAATATGCATATAATATACATATCTAAGTAGATTCTCACCTTAGGTGTTACAGTAGTATACACACCAAAAGACTGAGTGTGATTGCAAGGAAGACCACATACAATGCCAACCACTATGACTGGTACAATGATTGTAGCAGTAGAATCTTGTATATACTTGTGGTGTTAATTCACCTGTAGAGATAGAGAGTTGACAGTGGTAATATTTTGTAGTGTATAATATGACATTGTACAGTTCAAGACACAAAATACCGCAAAGTAATAATTACTGTGCATTTTTAACTGTTATCTCGAGAATTACTGTGACAGTGACAAGCACACATAATCCTGTCATTCTTCTGGATTCCTCCAGAGCCTTAACTTATTTCCTTCTATTCTTTAGGAGCTATATATATATATATATATATATAATTGCAAGATTAACATTATGCGTGAGCATTAAATAAAAATATATGAAATGGGCAATATAAGCTTGGATGTCAACTGGTACTTCTGATTCTCCAATCATGACGTCGACTGGCTGTGCACAGGAGAATGGATTTAGACGTCATGTAAGGTACAATAACTCCAATTATATAGTGCCCAGGTGTTATAATACACCAAAGTAAGGATGAGCAAAGCTGAGGTTGTCGAAATTCAAACTAGTAGTATTATTAATGTAAATTTTAGTGTAAACCATTATAGTGTCACAGTACACTTCATGAACAAAAAATAAGCACACTCCACACACACACACACAGTAATGCCGTAGTTATTTCACTAGTGTCCTATGCTTTCAAATCGGCAGAATCATAAGAAACAATGATATTAGTATCATGTTGGACCGCACGGCTTGTCACGACTTCTTCATATGTTGCCTCTTGTGGACTGAGGAGAAATGAGATAGGGCGGATGACCAAGTCTGATACACTGAAATTGGCTGATACACACATTTACACAAACTTATATAATATAATAAGTGTAGAGAAGCATTTAAATAATACACCTACTTTTTATTCACTGGTAGCTCATAATCGGATGCAGGGTTTCTCTCAAGTACTTCAGCATATCTTGCTTCGTGCGGACTGAAGGGAAAAGACAGAGATTGGATGATCAAATCCAATGGATTGATTCAATAATTGGCTGCATCAGTTTTCAAAATGACACCAATAACAATATATATACCAATAACATTGTCATCAATCAACGGTAAGGAGACACAAGTCTACCTTGTGGTTGATGGGAGCTGTTCATGTGATGAATTATTAACATTGATGGTAGATGTAGTATACAATATATACAATGATATTTTTGTGTTATATAGCACAGTACCAGTTGTTCATCAGGTTAACCAAGATGGGTAGCCAGGGTACTTCATACCATCATGATTATCCTACATGAAGAGGTGTGTCAGAATGGCATCATGCATCTTTAAAACTCATTACAGGTTTGTGATTATCAGAAAACCATTTGTACCATGTAGTCTCCCTCAATTGGCTTCGGATTATTCATATTTGTGGTAGCCAGATTCAACCACACCACCAATAGTCAGGGCAACTGTTTTAGATTGAGTGGTGAACTGTAAATCGGATATTTCGGGGGTAGGTGAGGTCTTACCTGCCACCCCCCACCAAATAGACGGAGTCCTAACATCACAAACACATCTCATGGTTAAAATAACAAATCAAAGCTTTCATCTTTAGTCACCGTGTTTCTATTGCTACATTTGTGTGTGTGTGTGTGTGTGTGTGTGTGTGTGTGTGTGTGTGTGTGTGTGTGTGTTGTGTGTGTGTGTGTGTGTGTGTGTGTGTGTGTGTGTGTGTGTGTGTGTGTGTGTGTGTGTGTTTGTGTGTGTGTTGTGTGTGTGTGTGTTTGTGTGTGTGTGTTGTGTGTGTGTGTGTGTGTGTGTGTGTGTGTGTGTGTGTGTGTGTGTGTGTGTGTGTGTGTGTGTGTGTGTGTGTGTGTGTGTGAGTTTGTGTGCATTCGTGTGTGTGTTTGTGTGCACACCTTCATATATGGGTATGATCAATGAAACCTGTATACACAGACATACTCATATGACATAATATACGTACATATGCTCACACATGAAGATCTGATAAGGATCAGATAAAACAACAATATAGAATATGCAATACCCATCCCATAATTATGTATAGTCAAGTGACAATTGTAGTTGGTCTTGTGATTTCAATTTCTGATGCCACCCACTATCCTTAATGTATTAACTACACACACATGTAACACCATTCCATGTGTGTGTGACAGCTTCCACGAATACATATAACATACAGTGATACTGATAAATACACGTAACATGTAAAAAACACATATCATATACACACCCATGCAGACACACACACGCGCACACACACACACACACACACACACACACACACACACACACACACACACTCACACATACGGTACTTTCCCCATTCTATACAAATTGAATCTTCTGGCTAACACCACCACCACGACCAACGTCAGGAGCACTAGGAACACAACTGCCAACACAGCCACAACAACCAGTCCTCCTACCACACCAGAATCACTCTGCACTTGAGGTCCTATGAAAAACACAAAAAATCATATTCAAGGACACCATGTAATGTATGCATTATAGTAAAGTTGACTGCTATGAGTGGTAACTTAAGACCATGATGTCTCAACACTGAACAGCATGCAATGGAGCATTCATTAGAAACAAGTCTACATTGAAAACTACCCAAAAACAAACCACCTGTGATTTTATACATATTGAAGCACCTCTAATGACCACACTAGTCCAAAGAAACTACAAATCTATTGAAGACCCGTGGATTAGGGTCCATTGTGGTTGATCCATGCTATACTTGCCCTCCTAGCATCCAATATTGGATAGATAAATACGACATTGAAATGAAAGGACATCCTATGATGTCGTAAGTCAGTCTTGTATGTAACCATTTATATTTTTCCAGCAATTTCACGAATTCTACGAATGTTGTGAAAACATTGGAGCTGTTTGCAAAATACGTAAATACCAAAAATTGCCCCAGTACAAAACTAATGGAGTGCATTTACATATCTTTATAGAGGTGGCCATTTGCACGTTCGCTTTACAAAAGCATAATATACCGCACATTCACACATGCACCCACACACACACCTTGTGTAGCAACAACCTGTTCCCATGTGACCCTCTCACTATACGGACCAACTGTTCCATCTGGTGCTACTGCTGCCACCCACACGTACAAAGTTGAGCTGCCCTCCTCTACCAGGGTGAGGGAGACAGAAGTGGAATCAATTCCTCTCAGAACCTTTGCTTGTGCTGGTGGCCTGGAGGGATTGTTGGGGTCCACACCAGTGCTGTACCACACTGTGTAGGTGGCTCCTGGGATGCCGTCCACGGGACTCCATGAGACGGATACTGTTCTCATGGCAATGGGATCACCATCAAATTGAATGCTGGGTACAACTGGGGTTTCTAAAGGCATTGGGGTTGAGGTGGTGGGATTGGGCTGGACCTCTGGTGTGTGTGTGTGTGTGTGTGTGTGTGTGTGTGTGTGTGCGTGCGTGCGTGCGTGTGTGTGTGTGTGTGTGTGTGTGTGTGTGTGTGTGTGTGTGTGTGCATTAATAGTAAAGAAAGGGGAAGATACAACAAGGAGCTCACAAACAGATACGTTGCAAAATTATGCTTAGATAAACTCCTATCACTATATTGTGAACCAAATATTCGAATATCATGCTGTAGTGATGTATGTGTATTGGGTACCCGTTATAATATTGTACGTATATGTGTACGTACGTAGCTTCCACCCACAGAAAAGTGTATGTGTATGTAGGTAATTGTCGTGATAATGGGATTGCGTGTATGTTAGTAGCTGACTCACCTCCCACAGTTTTGGCCATGACAATTGGTGTAAAGCTTCCATTCCCAATTTCAGAGACAGCTCTCACTCTAACTTGGTAACTGATCCCGCCCAGCAGCCCCTCTATGAACACAGCAGTGGTGGGCGTGTGGATGGCAGTCCAGACTGTGCTGTTGACCATCCTGTACTGCACCGTGTACTGCGTCAAGAGGTCACTTTGAGGCTGTGTCCATATCACTCTCAGAGCTGGTTTCTCCTTAAGAAATTCACTGAAAACCACTGGAGTGCTAGGAGCTGGAGGAACTGGTGGGATTAGAGGAATGGTATAAGACTGGTATATAGTTCAGAGGTCATAAAATTGAAAATACTTGTACTTATACATGTATCAAAAACAGGCACATGTAATTTACAGAGATACATACACGCACACACATACACACACATGCACATAAATACACACACACACACACACACACACACACACACACACACACGCACAAACACACAAACACACCCACACACACAAACACACCCACACCAACAGAGGGCAAGCAATTGCTCAGGTGATCACCACAACACACACACACACACACACACACACACACACACACACACACACACACACATACACACAAACACACACGCACAAACACACACACACAAACACACACACACATACACACACACACACACACACACACACAAACACACACACACCAACAGAGGGCCAGCACAATCCTACAACCTCTGCAACAATGCTGACAACACTAGATACTCTCACCATCAAATGTAGTCAAAGATCGTCGGGAACTGAAGTGGGTAGAACCAGCCGCAGAGGAAGCTGATACAAGGAAATCGTATGAGGTCCCAGGATCCAATCCAGAGACGTAGAAATAGTTTGGTGTAGGGGGCCGAAAGTACAGTCTACCAATACCAGTACTGCTCTCTGCATGGTTCACCACGTACTGCAGTATTGGCAGCACGCTTTGGGGCTCTTCCCAGCTAACATGCACACCAGGCCGACCACCTCTCACATCTCCCCTGATGTTCACAGTGGAGATGTCATCCGGAACTGGATCAAATGTCACAAACACCATCATCATCATCACATTATCAGTGATGCCAATTATAACAGGATTCAAATTATATCTGCAACAGTCGAACCTCCTTACAACAGTAATTGTCTTGACTTCATTGACAGTCTCTATATGACAACATGTCTTTTGAGCACAGATGTAAGCACATACTCAGAAATTGTATGGGTTTCGACAGCAAACTGTCTATAACAGCAGGAGAGGTGAGGAACCAAGGGTGATGTTATAAAGAGGCTTGACTGTATACTAGTGTATGGGAGCACTAGTAAGGGTGATGTTATGGAGAGGTTTGACTGTATAGTAAGTGAAATGCTACAGTACAGCTACCACAACCATATGCGTGCTACTTTTGTTGAGTGCATAATATCACAAAATGGACTTCATAATTTGTGTATGTTTCTATTTGCAAAAACACAAATCTCAGTTTGCGGTTTCTTTTGGAGGAGACCGTATTAATTGCTGATTCTATGTACTAACGTTGTTGATACAACTAATTTACGAAATTCTCTCAAAAATTAAATACGAAAAATATGTTACAGGTATGCACAACCCTCCACTCACCGTCATAGGTGGTTGTGGACGTCCTGTCGCTGTAGGGACCCACTGTACCGCCAACCTCGGCCCTAACCCACACGTAGTACACCGTATCTGGTAGCAGCGACCCGATGTCTTCAGAGGTCGCGGTGGTATTAACGCACACAGCCCCATTTGGTGGGGGATTGGAAATCTGACCGTTCACGGTACTGTAGCAGACGGTGTAGGTGACATTGACACTGTTGACTGGATTCCAGGAGACAGAGAGACCACCGGTGTTGTCAACCACGCTCGGACTGAGAGATACGTTCGAGACCTTCTGAACGCTTTGCGAGAAAGCCACTATTTTCTCGTGCAGACGAAAAAGAATAAAAACACGCATAAGCGAAGTTAAAGTAAGATAATAGTTTAGCCACTATATTTTATCAACTACTGGAGGCATATATATAGATCTTACTCAATGTTACAGTAACAATGGACGAAGTGGAGTACGTATGTACTCACCTGCAAGTAATGTACAAGCAGCGAAGAGAGAAAACGACCTGCTCTTCACCATGTTTGTCCACACATTGAAGATGGATTTGACTGAAACGAGGAACAGAACGAAACAATGAGGAACGGTGGGCGGTGAGTTTATATCACATTTACGTGACAGACATGTGACAGATATACCAGCGTGTATAATATAATATTTATATGTGTGTATATATAATATATACACACAAAATTTAGAATTGTGTCAACCTCGGTTAGTTCTACCATAATCCGACATCAAAGAGTTATATTATACGGCAGTGACGAGTACGGCATTGATTATTTGTGTAAAGAGAAAACAGTTTGAGAACCAGTACATTGAAATGTTTTTGATAATAAATGCACAATATCAAAGACAGTGTGTAGTATAATATATACATATATAGTGATGACAACAGTTTCGCATATACACATGTGCACAAACACGCACGCACACACACTCACACACACACACACTCACGCGCACACACACGCACACATGCGCACATTGGAGCAAGAGCAATAGATAGTGATTTATGTGGTGTCACCCACTCACATGTGACGTAATTGGTTTAATACTGGCCTAATATCCATTTTGTATAATGTCCTATATCTATATCATCTCCATTAATAAGTACATACGTATGTACATGACTCCCATTTATAGGTAAAAATGAATTTGTTCATGATCATTTGTGACAAATTAAGGATTTGCATATGTATTAAGGGGTGATGTGATGTATGTACATGCTTCTATTTTGGCAACAGACCTGTTTGAGAAGTTGGTGGCAGATTTAGGAAGCAAAAAGCAAGTTTACATTTTTGTTCACCAATTGGGAAATTGGAAACCAAAACAAGTTTAAAGTTATTCACAACACCAAAAGGAAGGAAGAGGCAACTATGTTGAAGCCCCATAAACGACAAATGGTTAATAAGTTGCTACGTAATTTGTCACCATGCCAATGTGTAACTGGTGTCCACAATAAACATTTAACAGTCTAGCACCTTGGCTGCCATAGCAACAGATGCAAAGCACACAATGGTGGTCATGTAGAAGCTTCCGTACAAACAAATCACCATCCTATAGCTAGCAGCAGACAGGCACTACACACACATTGTACTCATCCTCAAGCCAACTATCCCTGTTGCCATGAGCCAATGAGCGAAGCTGAGGTCATCGAAATTCAAACCCAAAAAATCAGTAATGCAAAATTTCACTGTGTACAATGACAGTATCACTGTGACAGCACACTTCACACATGCACACACCAAAAAAATATTAAACGCACACACTAAGTTATGCAGCAGTTATATCACTAGTGTCCTATGCTTTCAAATTAACTTAATTATAAGCAACATTCTTCTCCATCATGATGATATTAGGATCATGATGGACCGCACGGTTTGTCACGACTTCTTCATATGTTGCCTCTTGTGGACTGAGGAGAAATGAGATAGGTCAGATGACCAAGTGCGATACTCTGAAATTGACTGATTTCAAATAACACAGAATTGATTGTGAGAGACATGTATATTATAGTGACATGTAGCATTATAAACCATACAAACCATACACATGAATACGTTTGATACAGTATGTATACACACATACTTGAAGTGAAGAATGTAAAACACCCACGCATTTACACAAAATATATAATATAGTTTAAGTGTGGAGTAACATTTAAAACATACACCTACCTTGTCTTCCCTGACATCTCATAATGGGCAGCAGGGTTTCCCTCAATTACTTCGGCATATCTTGTTTCAGAATCTTGTGGACTGAAGGGAAAAGACAGAGATCGGATATGGCTGCATCAGACTTCGACATGACACAATTCATTGTGAATAAACATAATTATTATATGATATATATTATAGCATTGCCAGCATTATAAATCATATATACATTGCACACACAAAGATAAAATTACTTTAGTTGCATACATGTATACTTATGGAAAGTACAATAGTATTTACACAAATAATATTTGAAAGTTTGGAGTAACAATTCAAGCTTTAACCTACTTTCTCCTCATCAACAGTCAACATAAAACACTAAAACAGTGAGTACTCGTTAAACGTAGAGCGCGCTTTTAAAAACCCGTAGCTTAAGTGTACAGAACCTTGTCCTCGCGTGTTTCGAGGTGTCGGGGATTCGACTATAAAAGGGGGGGTGGTTACACACCGTGAAAACATTATTGAGCGCGAGTTTCAAACAGACACAAAGAAGCTCTCTTCTAAAAAGGCTTCTTCTCGTCCTAACGATAGCTGTTAACAAGTATTAACAATGATAAAAAGAAACAACGCACGTTTATACACTAAACAATTGATTTTGATCTTTGTTGTTCGCTTTTCCAAGCAGAAATTTTACTTTTCGATGAAATTGACGTATTGCATACCTCTAACGGCTTAGCGTCCACTAGCTGGCTGGAATAGCTGTAGAAGAAGAGAATTCCTTCGCTACACGGCACAAAGAAAGACAGTAGAGTGTCACTGTGTGTTATCACAGCTTCAGCTACTCAAGTTGCGTGGTGTCTGTTGAATCGTTCGAAAGTGAATTTTTCACGACAAAATCGGATCGAAGCTCACGTTCGACGATTTTAGACCTTCCTTTTTCCCGAACAGATCCGCCAAAGCATCTCCGTACCTCCTATACAATTTTCTTCCCATGTATACTTCCTCGTAAGGGTAACACATAATGCCACATTTTGATACCGATTTTTTACGGAAATACCGTGTTATTATTGTGTGTTCATACAACTTCTATTATACTTTGGAGAATTTGTATTGTGTAGAGCACGAGTGAATGTATCTCTTTATCTTTCTCCTCGAGGAATAAGCATTAGGCGGCCATTTTGTTCTGTAAACGTGTGACCACCCCCCCTTTTATATGCGTGCTCTACGTTTAATCCACTGACAATGGTTCTGGTTAATTGTGGCGGATTAATGATATGGTGGATAATTAATTTAGATCTTCATTGAGATGTCTCCTAGCATTCATTGCGCAGTTTGTAGATTCCACTTCTTCAAGAAACAGTCTACAAGTATTTCTTGCATGGTTGTCAGATTCCTCTTTCTGTCATCACAAATCCACTTCTTCTACTTCATTGTCAGGTCAACTCAAGAACACTTTATTGCTATTGTACTCTACACAAACTCAACTTATTGACACTTGGTGAACATCTGCTAGCTAGACGCATGTAGAGGTGTGCTGGATTATAGACCAATACATGGAAATGTTGGATATTATGGTCCCTCTGAGACTGATTTGACACAATCTGAATCTGAGGTATTATCAAACACCAGGGGGGAGTATTCTTCACTCATGTTGCAGGTACAGCAAGTCAAAATCACACCCTGTATATACCAATAACATTGTGGTTTCAATGTTATGCAAAGAATTGATCAATCAATGGGTAAGAAGTCACGAGTCTACCTTGTGGTTGATGGGACCTGTTCATGTGATGAGTTATTTGATAACAATGCTGATTGTAGGTACAATGGAAGTACAACCATCAATAATGATGTTTTTGTGTTGGCACAGTACCAGCTGTTCATCAGGCTAACCAATCCGGGGTGCTTCATACCATAACGATTATCTTACATGAAGAGGTGTGTCAGAATGGCATCGTCTTTAAACCTCATTACAGGTCTGTGACCAGGGCTATCAGGACATTTGTACCAGTCTCCCTCAATTGGCCTTGGATTATATTTGTGGGGGCTATTGGTGTCAGCCACAGCACTGACATGTCATATTTTCAGTAGTCAGTGCAACTGTTTTAGATTGAGTGGTGAACTGTGAACTGAATATTTCGGAGGTGGGTGTGGCCTTACCTGCCACTCCCCCCCCCCCCCAAATAGACGATGTCCTGACATCACAAACATATCTCATGGCTAAAATAAGTAGACAAACCTTTCCTCTTTAGTGTTTCTATTGCTAAATTTCCTCCTCAACTTGAATACGCCAAACACAATTCCCTCCACCAACAGAACAGTAACAGCCCCAAATATTGCACCACCAATGAATGCTCCAACAGTAACTGTGGTAGTATCACTTGATGGAGATGGCAGAGTGCTCTTCAAATAGTCTATATTATATAAGATAATAAAAGAGAATGGTTCACGTTAACTGTTCACAACATTCACTGGATGTGCTTGCTGCTGACATGAGCTGAAGGGACATGTAAAGATAGGCAATGTACACACTCAGGGAATAATTTACTTATTCTTGCTGGTCCATTTCCAATCTCAGTTGCAACTTGAACTGTAAAGCTATATCCAATGTTTGGATTCAGTCCTGTGATGATGACACTAGAATTAGTAGTGTTGACACTTCCAAGAGCAGCACCATCGTCTGACGTGTAGGAAACAATGTAAAGGGGGAATCCCCTACTCTCTGTCAATGAGAGTGGTTTCCATCCAACTCGTACCGACCCATCACCAAGGGCAACTACATCAACATCATCTGGCTGTGCCTTTGGTACTGCATGGGATGTAGGGGGACAAAGGTATGAGAGAAGGCATTTTAATGGATCTGATAAATTTAGAGGTCGATCAGATTCCATGAGTCTTGTCATACAATAGCAAATAGAGGTCCTTACCTCCTTCCAGAGTGAAGAATACAACAGAAGATGGTTCGCCTTCTCCAACTGAGGTCCTTGCTGAGACTGTAGCCTTATATGGAATGTACGGATCTGTAGAAATTATATCATACCATGTCAATCTGTGATCATGAACCATTTGACAGAGCATGAAATTGTGTGCTTCACATGTGAGATAAGGTATACTTACTAAGATCCTCGGATAATTCAAGTTTGGTGGTAGAAGCATTAACCGTCCTGTTAGTGGTGGAACTACCTTCCTCCTCTCCATATCTGATGTTGTATCCTATTATCACTCCATTTGGATTGTCTGGTTCACCCCAACTGACAATCACAACACTTACATTGCACTTGCAATTTGCGATGTACTTTAGATATGAAACTGGTCCTGGGACTAGTAAGTAAGAAAGAATATTTGAAAAGTATTGGGTGTATTTGTTTATGGTGTTTTCAGCAGTAGCCCTTACATTATCTTCACTTCGACATTCGGTATGTTACCCTTGTTATTACATATAATAGTGAATATGTGTTCCTACATGCAACTGCAATAGTGAATTTATATTATAATTCATATTGTGCAAAAAGATGGCTGATTTGGGGAAACACCAAGAATTGGAAATTGGTTTAACATTCGCGCGCAATGGCTTCGCTGAACGTAATATCTTCAGCTAAGGTTTTTCCGAACCATAAAGAGACGCCCAATTAATTTAAGTGTGGGGGTGGCAGCCCCACAAGTCTTTTTACTCAATTTACTTGTTTCTGAAGCAAGATGGCACTATGTGAGTGGATCTGAGAAAAGGGACATCTTATGCACTTTTGTGTATTTGCGTTTTTTCACATCATTCGAATGCTCCATTACAGAGCATTACGATGCTGTTTTCGGAATTGCGATAGCGCATTTCGTTCACGAGATATACTGAGTTTCATTGTCATGCATAGAAGCTTTGGTGCGTGCGAACGAACTACTTCCGGTAGCCTAATACGGTCTCTGTAAATTATGAATGAATGACGTCATGTAAGTAAGAAATGGCACCGGCTTCATGTCCTCAATGTATATTTTGTTTCTTTAAGCGGTTTTAGGGACAAGAAGAGTTGTTCGATATTCTATATAGTACAATTTCTTCTATTTGCAGCATTTGTTTCATTGTGAACGAATATTCGGTTGCGCGCCTTATCAGCGGTAAGGCGCGAATATCTCCGTCTAGAAAAATGGCGTAGTTCCGCTAGGTGCAAAATGAACTATACCTTTAAAACGCAACATCATATAGTCACGACGCGTACAGAGAACATTCTACTAAAGCTTAAGGTAATATTTATCAAAAAAACGGGAATTCAATAAAATTTACACGAAAACATGTTTTGACCCGTATCGGGGTTTACGAAAACAACAATAATGTCCCTTTTCTCGGATCCGCTCACACATATCCATGGTTTCAATGGCAAAAGTGCAATTACAATGAAACCTTTCTAATCCGACACTCAATGGGACCTGAGAATAATGTTGGATTAGGAGGTTGTTGGATTATGGAGTGCTTCTCTCCATACTTATGTATGGTGACTTTACCTCATATAATGGTCAGATTAGAGAGAATGTTTGATTATAGAGGTGTCGGATTAGTGAGGTTTCACTGTATTATAGGAAGGAAAAAGTACAGCCTGGTCATAGTTTATGTTGTATATAATGTGCTCTGGATTTGAAAGGTACAAATACAAGAAGAAATAGTTAAATGAAACAATGGGCTCATGCATATGGTCTAGTAAGAAAATATGCATCAGATGTTACTAGTAGTAATCATCAAAACTCACCATCCTCCAATGTCGTGAAGTTCTTTGGATTAGGTGTAAATGGTCCTGTTCCATTCACAGTAGCAGCTGCCACTCTCCACTTGTAGGTTGTGTGAGGAGTGAGGTTGGTGAGGTTGTAACTGATACTAGCAGGAGAACTGAAGTTGTAGGTTGGGAGTTCATGAGTGATGTTCCACTTGTTGTCCTCCGTCTGTTCTAGTTCAATAATGTACTTCTGGATCACTCCATTTCTACCACTTGCCTCTGGAATCATCCACTGTAGAACACACCAATGTCGTCCAGGATTACTAAACCTCATAGTTGGTAGTGACGAAGGTCCTAAATAACAGGATAGCATATATAATGGTAAAGTACCCCGATGTGTGGGCGCTTTCAATAAACTACTAAAGTGCCGACAGGAGTACATTCGCAATGTACTGGGGTACATTTGTGAACTTCCCGAGCCCACGAGCCTTAGAATATCTACCGAACAACCGAACAAAAGAGGAAACTTGCCAAAACAACAAGCCTCAGAGTATTAAATTTACGGAATGATCAATAATTGCTGTTGTGTTATTAGGCCTTTTTGCTGTTCTTTGTTGAAAACCTCCATCGATACCAGCCCGAATGAATGTCCCTGCAGGGTATATACTAGTTAGACCCCGCTTTCAGGGTATAAGTACTACTGTAAAAATACACCAGAACTGTACTCAGGTGGAGTGATCATAAGGTACTCTTTATACTACAAAGTCAAAAGATCAATGTCGAGGATAAATGTACTGGTGTGGACTCAGTCCACACCAAAATAGGACATAATGATTAATTCAAAATTCATAAGAGATGAGCATGATGGCATGCACTCTCATACTGCACAAGTCCACACTACCAACTCACTGTCACTGTAGGTCCTAGCTGTACCAGTCACAGGTGCACTCAGTCCTCCCTTATTACCAGCTTGTACTGATATGGTGTACTCTTCATATGGATGAAGACCAGTGAGGGTCAGGGTAGTGTCTGAAGTAGATCTACTCATTCCAGTGTAGTTGACATGGTAGGTGAGAGGTAACCGGTCACTATTTGGAGGAGGACTCCATCGTACATTGATAGATGTAGAGGAGAGGGGGGTTGGTGTGACCAGATCTGGAGCTGTATGCATATGTAATACTATGTACACGTATAGGGGAAGAGATGTAAAATCATATATGCATACCTTCAGGTATGGTATATCCTACAACTTCAGAGCTGTTGGCAGATCCCAGACTGGTTAGAGCAGAAGCAATGACCTTGTAAGCAGTGTTGGAGTCCAGACCAGTGATATTGTATGGAGATGATGTAGTTGTGGCAGTGGACACATCAGAAGGTGTACTGTTCTTCCAGTAGTACAAGGTGAAGTTGTCTCCTCCACTTCCAGTCCATTGTAGGTATAAACTGGCAGTGGTAGTACTGGTTTGTACATTTTGTGCAGGTAGCACTGTACATACAGTAGGAAAGGCTTTCTTTATAACAATAATATCCTCTATATAACCTCAAGTTGTTTAGCACCATGAAATTTGCATTAGTTTTTACTTACAAGCCTGGTAACAATTTTTGAAAATGTTTTTTTTGCTTCATTCATATACACATTAGGATTACAGCAGGTACGAATCAAAATTACTAGCATAAATTACCATGCTGAGTGACAAGACAGACATACAGAATTTCATACTAGCACACAATCATGCATGTAATGTTTTTAAGCATGAAAGGGCTAGCTGAAGAGTACAGTTTACGTTTTTAGTTTGAAAGTCAACACATTACTTGAGCACACAGATAGCTAGTGAAGTGTTTGCCAGGGACGATACTCACCTTGGCAATTTGATCCAGATCCTGAGTATCCACTACAGCAATATGTGGAGCATTGCATAGTTGAGGCATATGTTGTTCGATATTGTGTAACACTTCTGTACCTGTATAGTATAACAGATTACTTGAATATTGTCATGAATGCACACACATGCATAAGCACACACACACGTACACACACACACACACACACACACACACACACACACACACAAACACATATATATACACATATAAATGAACTTTTCACTGTTTATACATATGAATTAATGACAATAAGAGCCATAGATGTAGTAGTGTAGAACAGATTCATTTTATTATGTATATAGACTCATATGACTGGAATGACATGGCTTTCATCAATTTTCAAATTGAATGAATCCACCTAACGCTTCATCCAAGCTTTGCTAAGAAGTTTTGGATACTATTGAGTAATAGCTAGTAATGTTTGAGGGCAGAGAAGCCATATGTGTAGGTTTGTAACTCAAATTAAGCAGGTTGTTGATCACCGTATACAATTGCAATAGTAGAAATTCAAATTACTTATCGTTTTAAATTGTTGGAAACTGCATTTCATTAATGGCTTTACTGTGACAATACATTATGGCATTATCAAGGCATATGGACAGCCACCTCTTGAGAGCAATTGCCTGTTATCTATTGCCCTACAAAATCAAAAGTGCATACAATACATCAGTAGTTGAAGTGAGCAAGTGTGAAGTACCTGTGTCGGTATCTGCTACATCGATCCCAGCCAAATGCTCCACAATTTGTGTTGTAGCTCTCAGTAGTCTGTACATTTGTCTGGTACGATTGCTGTGAAGACGTCTGAACATAGTAAGCATTGGCACAATACCTGCATCCATGTAAAGTGTAATAATTATTGTAGTAATTATTTTGAATAACAAAATAAAAAACATATCAAGTATCTCTTAAGCCATTCATCTTGGTCATACTTAGGAACTGTAATAAATTACATTTGATTTTCTGCGACTAAAAAACTTACACTCTTCAAACAAACCCTTACCCTAACCCCACCCATTTACCAGCAGCCCCTGGAGATCAAAAATGAAATAATTTGTTATTTAAACTATTTCATGTGTTTTAAAAGGTAAGTATGCATAATATAGTCCCGTCAAATGGCAGATTGAGGTGGTCATATGTATGTCAAGATGAATGAACTACTCAGGTGGAATAATCAAAGTAGAATTGGCACATTGCAACTATCACACCAAGACTCCATGGAGTTAGATGCAGTGAAATGATCGAATTCATGATTAAACAGATTCAGTACATATCACTGTGACAAGGGCTACAATAAAGTAGAGCAAATTTTGACTTGAATTTTGTGAGTTTGGCAAGTGCATGGAAAGCACATCAGGTATCCCATACCAATAACCTTCCTGTTATACTGAGGAAACAGTCTCTGTGACAAATTGTATTTAAATTCCTGAAACTAAGAAATATTTCTGAAACAACAGGCTCAGGGAGGACATGGGCTTGTTTTGAAGAATATCCAGGGAGCTAGACTGAAGAGCTGTTACAAATATACATAGGTACAGCAAGATCTCTATTAAAGGGCAATCCGAATGAAGGACACCATAAAATCCCTACAAAGGACACTCTCTGAGGCACCAAAATTAGACTTCCTATAATGCAGATAGTGTTCATCTCGAAGGGTGGACAACCTCTCTACAGTGGACAATCCTTCTGGTCCCAATGTGTCCTTTATAAAGTGTGATACTCCATAATTATGATAAAACAGTTTAAAGAATGTGACTACCTGCCAGTTTATAATAATATTATTATAAGTGGCTATGAATATCGTGACCTGACCTCAAACGTAACAGGTGGACATTGGTACCTACAATCTTCCCATGTAAAGTTAGGTTGTTTACAAGGGGATTGTTGGTCAGCTACGTATGGGGCTGCGTTTCAAAGCTGAATCAGATTTGGATGCATGAAAATGTGACTGCTTCATTCTTGCAGTCCTCAATTTAAGTGACAGAAATATTATCATGATAAACTACAACAAATTATAATTTTCACAACCTTTTTGCTGAGTATAGGTACAATTATATAGAATGCTCACAAAGCCTTTAGACTTAGTTTTCAAGTAATGTTAGATTAATCAGTACAGCAGGTCTACATTGATCAAACTGAGCTGATACCCTAAGAACATATCTAGTATCATTTGAAGGCAGGCACAAATCATCACTGCCCTGTTATATATAGCTCAAGTTAAGGGTTGTTATTAATGCCATAAGCATTTCATTGCTATTTCCTAAGATGATCTTAATAATCAAACATAATCACTTTGATTGCAGTTGCAAACACGTACCCTTCACTGGGATTTTGAAGTGAATCACAGAGGATGCTGGGACAAGATGAGAGGCACGCACTCTGAACACAGCTCCAGTGAAATGATAGTAGAAAGAGCACCACTGGTACCATAAAGGAAGGACTGCAGCCTGCTAACATTAAAACCATGTCGAGTTTGGTGGTGTAGCCTCTATGTACAAAAACTTCTCCAGTCTAGTCTTCTTGGGTTACCGTTATTACTACGCTGAGAGTTGACACTGGTGATGTTTTGTTGTGCTTAGTGGGAGGCAAGGAGGTGTGTCCAATGGTGTGTATGTTATCATAGAGCAAAGTTTTAGGAAACGGGGTCACACAATTAAGCATGTCCCTGCCCTTCAGTTATAAAGGGTACTATCCCTGGCACTAAAAATTATCACAAAGTCTCATAATCATTTTGAAGGGGATGTTCGTACATACAGTACATGTATGTATATGTACCGCCAATATATCGAAGAATATGCATATATGAATATGTGCAGTACACACACACATCACACACATCACATACACATCAGATACACAACACACACACACAGTACACACATGATGGAAGAAATTCTTCTTCAGGTACACACAACTAAACAGAGAGAGGAAACAGAGAGTTTTAGTTGTGTTCACCTGAGGAAGCCCAACTGGGCAAAATGTTGTACAATTGAATTATTGTTTGATAGAAAAATTGTGACATGTGTTATCTGTCCAAAGATAAACACATCCAAAACAGTACACACACACAGTACACAACACACAACACACACACACAACACACACACACACACACACACACGCGCGCGCGCGCATACGTACTTTCCCTCCTCTGTCACTCGGTACCCACGGGGATACCCACATGAGAACGAATCGAAAGTGTCAACACATGATTAATTCCTTCCACTCCTAGCTGTCAGTGGCACATTCATTAATCTGGTACAGGGGTGAAAAGAGCATGCAAGTGCAGTGATCAGCATTACTGGAATGCACAGTGTAAAGTGTACTGGCTAATTTTATTAAGACGATGTTGTTGGTCTATAACTGAGATAGATTCTCCTGTAAAGATAATCCAGTCTCACAACCAGAAAATTACCCAAGTACGTCATTATATAGCTGACACCGATCAATTAATAGCTGACAGCTGATTCCAGCCCTTTATACTTATGCCATTTTCCGCTGGCCTGCATTCGCCTAGGGGTTCCAATAAAGATATTATGGGATATGACCATAAAACTGCAAAATACAAGACCGCATGTACCTTTATAATGGCTAGGTGATAGCATAGACTATGGTGATAGCTAGCTACATAGCTACGGACCTAACCGTTTGCACCACAATACTATAATACTCATATGACCGCAGGTCTACTTACTAAGTGAACTGTATAGCAGATCATGTCACTTGCAAAAGATATTCGAAATGAAAGAGAATACCAAATCAGATAGAACTCAGTAGTCATCAAGCACATGTTGTAGATCACGGCCATTTTTCGACTTTCTGATGACGTCATACTACACGCTCCATCTCACTGCAAGGATTTGGTGGTTAATTTTCATGAATGTGAATTATTATAGATGAGAAAAGCACCGACGATTGCAAGACTATGCGTGGAAATCAATTTATATTTAAGCAACGGGTCATATACGTGCAGATGTCAACCATACAGTCGCCCGTGATATACTTCCAATCATGAAAAGTCACAGTCATGCAGGGTACAAAGATGCCCATGAAGGTGTATATTATAATAGGCCAAAGTACGGATGAGCAAAACTGAGGTTGTGGAACAGAAAAATAATAATGAATGCAAAATTGCAGTATGTACTAACTTTGACAGTAGCACATGTACAGGATACTGTACACACACGCACGCACACACACACACACACACACACACACACACACACACACACACACACACACACACACACACACACACACAGTAATGCAGTCATTATTTCACTAGTGTCCTATGTTTTGAAATCAACTGAATCATAAGCAACATTCTTCTCCATCATGATGAAATTAGTATCATGATGGACTGCATGGTTTGTCCCAACTTCTTCATAAGTTGGATCTTGTTGGCTAAATGGAAATAAGAGAGCTCGGGTGATCAAATCTGATACGTTGAATACTGGATCTTCATGGCTGTTTTCAACTAACACACAATTAATTATAAGTGATATATTTAATACAAATCACAATATTGACAGCATTATAAATCATACATCGCACGCACAAGGAGACGTTTCAAATATACAGTATGTACATACGTATGTAACTTAGAATGGAAATATCGATTAAAGCAATATCATTTCAAAATATTATTTATATATTTAGATATTATTTTGTCAACCTTAGGCCTTGCACAGGCTTATTGTGCAAAACCCTTCCCCACCATCAGAGCGCGCAGTCACGCCTTGACTGTAAGCCTCCATCCTCTCTTATCATGAAGACCACAAGTATTCACTTGTGTGTCAGAATGGTAAGATGAGGACAGTCATCCAAATGATGTACAGGGTGTACCACACTGAGGAGCTCAAATAAGAGCGAAACAGCTGTCTGTGGTTCCCTTTTTGAGGATTTGGATGACTGGGAGGTAATCACTGGTTGCCATCAAAATCGGACTTCGGTCTCCCAACCGATAGAGACTTCGGTCTATTTTCGGTTGGTTTGGTGTAAATCCAGTGATATTATTTTGTCATCATTTCAAAAGTTTGGAGTAATTTTGAAAAATAAACCTACTTACCGACAGTAGAGTAAAACACTAATAATATTAATTTTTTAATCTTGTGAGAAACCCAACAAGTGGTAGAACAATATCACTAGGTATATCATCCCTACTGACTGAGAGGTAATATCAAACACTAGACAGGAGATTTCCTCTATTCATGTTGCATGTACATAGGACATGTGAAGAACACAGCCTGTTTACCACAATCAGTGTGGTTGGAATGTTGTGTAAATATATAATCAATGCATAAAGGGTCACTTGTCTACTGTGTGTTTGAGTGGATGTGTTTAATATATTCTTATGTCCTGTTTTGACAATAGCATTGATTCAAGTTTGATTCAAGTACAATAACCATGATATTTTTGTGCTTTTATAAGTAACAGCTATTTGCCAGGCTAACCCAGGTGGGCAACCAGGGTGCTTCATACCACTGAATATCTTACATGGGAATATGTATCGGAATGACGTCATCATTAAATCTCTGTACAGTTCTGTGACCAGTGCTATCAGGACTATTCTAATACACCGTGGATGTCACATCCAATTTATATTCCGGCGGCCATTTTGTTCATAGCCACAGCACTGACATCCCATACTTTCAGTAGTCAGTAGTCAACATGTGAGGATTGAGTGGCAGCCTGGAAACTGGAGATGTTGGGGCTGGGTGGGGACTCTTTATCTGCCACACCCCAAGTGGATGGAGTCCTGATATCACAAACACATCTCATAGTTAAAATAACAAGACAAACCTTTCCTGTTTAGTACTTCTATTGTTAGCGTTCCTCCTCAACTTGAATACACCAAACACAATTCCCACCACCAACAAAACAGAAATTGCTCCAAATATTGCACCACCAATGAATGCTCCAACAGCAACTGCAGTAGTATCACATGATGGAGATGGCAGAGTGCCCTTCAAGTATTCTAAATAAATTTAAGGAATAAATAGTTGAAACTAACTGCCCAGTACATGCTGAGGAAGGGCTCACATGAAATCAAGGACAGATAGGCAATGTATGTACAAATAATTTACTTGTTGTTGCCAGTCCATTTCCACTCCCAGTTGCAACTTGAATCGTAAAGCTATATCCAATGTTTGGATTCAGTCCTGTGATGATAACACTAGAATTAGTAGTGTTGACACTTCCAAAAACAGCACCATCGTCTGATGAGTAGGAAATGATGTAAAGGGGGAATCCCTTAGCCTCTGTCAATGAGAGTGGTGTCCATCCAACTTGTACTGAGCCATCACCAAGGGCAACTACATCAAAATCAGCCAGTGATGCTGTGGGTACTGGGATGAAGGGGGACAATGGTAACAGACAATAATTGCAAGTAATTCCAAAGGAGCTGTAACAGTCTATCTTACTCGATTTGGTAAAATTACAGTTCCTCACCTCCTTCCAGAGTGAAGAACACAACAGAAGATGGTTCACCTTCTCCAACTGAGGTCCTTGCTGAGACGGTAGCCGTATATGGAATGTACCTCACTGGAAATAATGTAATCATGATTCTTGACACTATATATGCATGGCACAAAGGTATAATAGCCAGGTACACTTACCTAGTCCCTCAACTGTGAGGTGGGTGTCAACTAGGACTATTGCATATGTGCTGGTATTCCCTTCAAATTCTCCATATCTCACAGAATATCCCAGGATGACTCCATTAGTTACAATCGGTTCACTCCAACTGATGTTAACACTGGTTTCAGAAATTACATTGTATGTCAGTCCAATTACAGGTTCTGAAAATGGGAAGAATTGCACAAAACAGATAAATACACTCTGTCTTGTCATCTATGATAATATTATAGTAAATGCACACACTTGTTATAGTTGCAGTTCTGTACTCTCCAGCTCCAATTGGGGACACTGCTCTCACTCTAACTTCATAGTCCACTCCACTCCTCAGCTTCCTGTACACATGTTGTCTGTTTGTGGGTTTCCGTGTGAAATGTCCTGTCCAATTCCCAGAGGACAGTATCCTGTAGTTACCTTCATATCTTGTGATAGTGACATCACTGTGTGGTTCATCCCATGTTACAGTGAGGGATATTCGACCATTACTGAGTTTGGAGGGTTGTACAGCAAGGTTGGGAACCTGGTCAGGGACTATAGGTGTACAAGAATAAAAATAATAAGCCATGCAGGCTATTGTTTCAAAGGTGAACTTGCTTATTTTTCAGAATTTGGACGAACACAACATACTCAATCCAAACAATGCGTCTTCATACTACTGTGAAAATAGTCTGAAGCGAATATTAATCCTTGTTGTTGTGAACATCACATAGGCATACATTGAACTAATGATAAGAAACTTAATGTTTATCATTGTCAACATAAAAAGCTTAACACACCATTGTATGCAGTGACTTGTGTTGTGCCATAGCTGTTAGGTCCCACTCCCAGTTCAGTTCTAGCTGCTACTCTCACTTGGTACTGTGTACCAACCTGTAGATTGCTGACAATAGTGCTAGTTGCTGATCCACCAGGATCACTGGCAGTCATGTAACTCCCACTGCCTCCCATTCTGTACTGAATAGAGTATCCAGTGAGGGAGGACCCAGTGGGAGGGGTGGGTGGAGTCCAGGACACTTCAACTTTTCCTTGCTCAGCCTGGGGGGAGGCCCTTACGGTAGGAGGGGGTGGAGCATCTATCACAAAAAAGTTATGAAGAGTTGATTCAGAATCTGCATTGTTATAATAATTGTTGTAAATAATATAAAACAAATAATACATTGAAAATGTATGCATGCATAATAATGAGTAAATATTCCTAAATCAAACATGGCCACATCAAAAGATTCCTTGTACAGTATCTGTATATTTCATACATGTAGATTCATGTTGCCACATTTTTAATATGCTGGGAAGATACTGAAACCACGTTAAATTCCCAAAAATAGGTATTTGTTGTCAGAAAATTCAAATAGTATGCTTGATCTGGCATCTTCAAAGTTCTTCACATCCATTAGGAAGCAGGTTATAACCCATCTCCTCGCTGTATGAATATTGATCATACAACTCGGGGACTGGATATAATGTACAAAATATTAAACATGACATAGTCAAGCACAGGTACTTTATAACTCCATAAAAGAAACTCATAACATACATGGTATACCAGCAATAATTCATACATCCACATAATAGGATATTGTGCATTAATAAATAATTACATACGTACATAGTAACTGTTGATATACTGGTTACATTATCCAGTAAACTTACTGTACATGGATATGATGTATGCAAAATAATAACTGCATTGATTCAGAACCTACATCCATATGTGGTAGCACTGACAATCCCACTGTAGTTTCCTGTTCCTAGTTCATTAACAGAAGCAATCCTCACACTGTATTGTGTGGACAGGTCCAGACCAGTGATATCTGATGAAGTGGTGTCTCCTCCGTTGACTGTCATACTAGAGTAAGTCATTTCACTGGACCTTTTGTATGTATAGCTGGTGATGGTGGATCCACCACTGACAGTTGGTCTGGTCCATGTTACCCTCAGAGTACCTTCTGATGATGTAGGGACAACTAATACACTCTCAGGAACTGGAGCCACTGCGTAAGTGGAAAAGGCAATCTTCTTGATAAGTACATATTACTATTACACAATGTAGATGACTTCTTGCGAGTAGTGTACAATATCACATGCAGTTCCTGACTGCCATTTCAACTCACCATAGATACTTGCACTCTCCCTTTCACTGAAGGGTCCCTCCAGTTGTCCACTAGTTGCTACAGCAGAAACCCAAATGTAGTAGGTTGTACCAGTTTGGAGACCATGTGATGAGGTCAGAGTAAGTGAGGTACCAGTAATATTCTGAACAGAGGAGGCACTACCAGGTGGAGGTTGAGTACTATTGCTGTAGTACACAGTATAGGCTACACTTGATGGGCTGTCAACTGCTGTCCAGGACACATTGATCATTGGAGAAGTAGGACTACCAGACACCATCACAGTGACACCTTCTACCTTGGGTATGCCTGGAGAGGTGGGAAGGTTTAAAAATTGTTTATATGAAATTGTATACTTCGTCTGTCATTTCATTCATTTTGATTAAGTTTCTTTATTAATGCATAGTATGTATGTCAGGCATTCTCACCTATAAATATGGGTAGAGTAACATATTTGAGGCCATTCATAGTTCTCAAATTGATAACGCAGATATATCTCCCTGCTTGTGAATAATTATAACTTGCAAATTTGAGAATTTTGATATGTTCCATTCCCGGAGCATTCAATACGAGCACATCTCCATTATTAGGCACAGTAGCTATTGGCAGAAGGTCATTAGAACGCCACGTTTTAAAAACTGCTTCACCTCCTTCAGTCCAGCACCAGACTTCCAGTGGTGCTCCAGGTTGTGGGAACACATCAGTACCAGTTGCATCAGAACCAGTGTTGTTCACCAGAAGACGTGGTACAGACGACACAAGAATCACTGAGAATAATTGATATATACCCGGGTTAATTTAGTGTTACAATAATGGGTTACTAATTACAGCTTCGACAAGCAGACTGTTTCAATGCATTGAAAATTTGCCATTTATTAATTGAGAAACAAGCATTATAACCTACTATAACATTATACGTATATGTATTATTATAATTGTATTGGGTGGTTACATGTCTGTTCCCATTTATACTAAATGTATATATGCTTATAGAGTTTGCAAATTCAAAATAATTGTAATTACAGTGACACACGAGCAAAGTATACCAAAATCACCATACAATCAATGCAAACTTTTACTTTTATCGCCAGAATTACAATTATACAGAACGAAAAAGATACCAAAAGTTCCCATTCTTTTAGTTTCGTCTGAAACTATACTTTCGCATTCATAATGTAACAATGCTTGAAGAATACCAACCGAATCGTCCCGGACCAACCTTTTTGACAGAAGAGACGTCACGTCTGGTATATAGCTGATATATAAGGTGAATGTGGGATATTTGGGACAGTTGGTAAGTTGGGACACTTTCGACAGAACATGTCATACTAAATAAATGAAAGCATTGTTCTTGATGAAATAAATGCGGGACACACCTGAGCTATTAGGCTCTCTAAAATTTCTATCGGATCCAATTTAACTTCAATACGTGGGTGATTTTATGGATTCTTCCACTCATCGGGTAGTGAAGATGTGGAGATTGAGTGAGAGAATAACTTCAAGACTTCAGGTGTTAGGAGAAATGCACAAATTTTACACCGCCACTTTGGTTTGCTAAAAAAATCTCAACTACTAACATCTTTCTCTGAAATTTTAAAATCAATTGAATCGGGGGGAAGGGGTTGCCTTGACCCCAAGAAGGCCTTCTGTACAGTATCACACCATGAATTACTTTTCAAACTATGATCGTTTGGTATAATTCAACGTTGGCCGGGAGGTTAGTACTGTACTTCAACTAATTAATGTTCAGAAAACAAATCAACTACCGAATGTTTTTCATTATAAAAATTAAGTTTGTCCCAAACACCCCACATGCACCTTACTGTTATTATTATTTAATCACTGAAGTAGAATTACTGGTATTACGCATCAGTATAGACTATTAGTTAACATCGACGATTAAAACTCCATGATTGGCATAATAATTAGAATTACAGTATCACACCGACAAAGTATACCAAAATCGATCACCATGCCATCATAATGATTGCAAACTTTACCTTTCATCGCTAGAATTACAACGCCCAATTGCAAAGAAATACAAAAAGTTGCCATTCTCTCAGTTTGTCTGAAACTATTCTTTCGCGCTTACAATGTAACAACACGAGTTGAAATATCTCAACCGAATCGTCCCGCACCAACCGTTTGACGGCAGAGAACGTCACATCCGGTGTATAGCTAGCTGACGTACGTACTCCAATTAGTGCACATCTGGCACATCCGTGCGTCGCAAGCATGCGCAGGTGGTCGATCACTATTACGTTATGTATGTGGGTCGGCAACGAGCTGTAGCTTCAATCTATCCATACCATACAGTTAATTAGCCCTAACCCTCTTGATATTAAGTGACCTTCCAAATCCTCTCATAATTTCACTTTTATTAGTTCTTGTATACCTACAGTCCCTGACCAGGTTCCCAACCTTAAACGGAAACATAATGTCATACAACAAATCCAAGGTACATAATGGGCCAAAGTACAGCTGAGCAAATCTTAGGTTGTAGAAATCTCATTAAACTGAAAAAATATTGAATGCAAAATTGCAATATGTACCAACTATGACAGTGTCACAGTATACTGCATACATGCACACACACGCACACACGCACGCACACACACACACACACACGCACACACACACACACACACACACACACACACACACACATACACACACACACACACACACACACCCAGTAATGCAGTAGTTATTTCACTAGTGTCCTATGCTTTAAAAACAACTGAATCATAAGCAACATTCTTCTCCATCATGATGATTTTAGTATCATGATGGATTGCACGGCCTATCCCGACTTCTTCATATGTTGGATCTTGTTGGCTAAATGGAAATAAAAGAGACCGGGTGATCAAATCTGATACGTTGAGTACTGGATCTGGCTGATTTCAAATGACACACAATTAATTATAAATGACGTAATTTTAATACAAATCACAATATTTATTGACAGCATTGTAAATCATACATGGCACGCACACGGAGATGTTTGATATAATATACAGTATGTATATATGTAAGTATGAATAGAAATACCCATTTAAGCAATAACATTTTGAAAGTCTGGAATAACTTTGAAAAATAAACCTACTTACCGATAGTTAGAGTAAAACACAAATAATTATCTTGTGAGAAACCTAACACATGGTAGGGCAATATGACTAGGTATATCAGTCCTACTGATTCTTATTAAAGGTGTGTAAGGTAGTGTTAATTGGATTTTAGACCAATGCACGGCACTGTTAGATATTACTCCTTCTGAGTTTGATTCTGACACAAACTGAGAGGTAATATCAAACGTTAGACAGGAGATTTCTCTATTCATGTTGCATGTACATAGGACATGTAAAGAACACAGCCTGTTTACCACAATCAGTGTGGTTAGAAAGTTGTGTAAATAATCAATCAATGCATAAAGGGTCACTAGTCTACTGTGTGTTTGAGTGGATGTGTTTATATTCTTATATCCTGTTTTGACAATAGCATTGATTCAAGTTTGATTCAAGTACAATAAGTAATAGCTGTTCGCCAGGCTAACCCAGGTGTGCAACCAGGGTGCTTCATATCACTGATTATGACGAATGACATCATCGATCCCATTAACTCTCTGTATAGTTTTGAGACCAGTACTATCAGAAGGTTATTCGTACCAGGCTCTTTCAATTCGCCTTGGATGTCACATCCAATATATATTTCCGGTGGCCATTTTGCTCCTAGCCACAGCACTGACATCTCATACTTTCAGTAGTCAGTAGTCAACTTGTGAGGATTGAGTGGCAGGCTGGAAACTGGAGATGTTGGAGGTGGGTGGGGACTCTTTATCTGCCACACCCCAAGTGCATGGAGTCCGGATATCACAAACACATCTCATAGTTAAAATAAACAAGACAAACCTTTCCTGTTTAGTGCTTCTATTGCTAGCCTTCCTCCGCAAATTGAATACACCAAACACAATTCCCACCACCAACAAAACAGAAGTGGCTCCAAATATTGCACCACCAATGAATGTTCCAACAGCAACTGCAGTAGTATCACCTGATGGAGATGGCGGAGTGCCCTTTAAGTATTCTAAATAAAGTTAAGGAATAAATAGTTGAAACTATAACTGCCCAGTACATGTTGAGGAATTCGAAGGGCTCACATGAAATCAAGGACAGATAGGCAATGTATGTACAAATAATTTACTTGTTGTTGCTAGTCCATTTCCACTCCCAGTTGCAACTTGAACCGTAAAGCTATATCCGATGTTTGGATTCAGTCCTGTGATGATGACACTAGAATTAGTAGTGTTGACACTTCCGAAAACAGCACCATCGTCTGACGTGTAGGAAATGATGTAAAGGGGGAATCCCCTAGCTTCTGTCAATGAGAGTGGTGTCCATCCAACTTGTACTGTGCCATCACCAAAGGTAACCACATCAAAATCAGCCAGTAATGCTGTCGGTACTGGGATGAAGGGGAGCAAAGTTGAGATATGGGGGACAATGGTAGCAGATCAAATGAACTGTAACAGTATATCTTGCTCGATTTGGTAAATACAGATCCTCACCTCCTTCCAGAGTGAAGAATACAACAGAAGATGGTTCACCTTCTCCAACTGAGGTCCTTGCTGAGACTGTAACCTTATATGGAGTGTACCTCACTGGAAACAATGAGAAATGTATCGTGTAATGATTCTTGACACTATATATGCATGGCACAAAGGTATAATAGCCGGGTACACTTACCTAGTCCCTCAACTGTGAGGTGGGTGTCAACTAGGACTATTGCATGTGTGCTGGTATTCCCTTCAAATTCTCCATATCTCACAGAATATCCCAGGATGAGTCCATTAGTTTCAATTGGTTCACTCCAACTGATGTTAACACTGGTATCACAAATTACATTGTATGTCAGTCCAATTACAGGTTCTAAAAATGGGAAGAATTGCACAAAACAGATGAATACACTCTGTCTTGTCATCTATGATAATATTATAGTAAATGCACACACTTGTTGCAGTTGCAGTTCTGTACTCTCCAGCTCCAATTGGGGACACTGCTCTCACTCTAACTTCATAGTCCACTCCACTCATTAGATCCCTGTACACATGCTGTCTGTTTGTGGGTTTCTGTGTGAAATGTCCTGTCCAATTCCCAGAGGAAAGTATCCTGTAGCTACCTTCATATCTTGTAATGTCAACATCACTGTGTGGTTCATCCCATGTTACAGTGAGGGATATTCGACCATTACTGAGTTTGGAGGGTTGTACAGCAAGGTTGGGAACCTGATCAGGTACTGTAGGTGTACAAGAATAAAGATAATAAGCCAGGATAGTGTTTCAAAGGTGAACTTGCTTATTTTTCAGAATTTGGACGAACACAAAATACTCAATGCAAACAATGCGTCTTCATATTACTGTGAAAATAGCCAAAGCAAATAATCCTTGTTGTTGTGAACATCACATAGGTACACGTCGAACTATGATAAGAAACTTAATGTTGTCATTGTCAACATAAAAAACTCAACACACCGTTGTATGTTGTGACTTGTACTGTACCATAGCTGTTAGGTCCCACTCTCAGTTCAGTTTCAGCTGCTACTCTCACTTGGTACTGTGTACCAACCTGTAGATTAGCGACAATAGTGCTAGTTGCTGATCCACCAGGATCACTGGCAGTCATGTAACTCCCACTGCCTCCCATTCTGTAATGAATAGAGTATCCAGTGAGGGAGGACCCAGTGGGAGGGGTGGGTGGAGTCCAGGACACTCTGGCCTCTCCTAGTTGAGGTATGGGGGAGGCCCTTACAGTAGGAGGGGGTGGAGCATCTATAATATCAAAATACAACTAATGACATATGTGAGATGTTGTAAATCAATTGATTCAGAAGTTATATGTATATGGACAAGATGGGCTAATAAATATTTACATACATATAAATAATTAAATAATTACATAGTATTATATGCAATAGTTCATATACAGCTTACTCATTATCCAGTAAACCTACTGTACATGCATATGAGGTATGTACTATGTAACTGTATTGAACCTACGCACATCCATATGTGGTATCCCTGACAATCTTACTGTAGCGTCCTCTTCCTAGTTCATTGATAGAAGCAATCCTCACACTGTATTGTGTGGACAGGTACAGACCAGTGATATCTGATGAAGTGGTGTCTCCTCCATTGACTGTCTCACTAGAGTAAGTCATTTCATTGGACCTTTTGTATTGTATGGAATAGCTGGTGATGGTGGATCCACCGTTGATAGTTGGTCTGGTCCATGTTACCCTCAGTGTACCTTCTGATGATGTAGGATCAACTGATACACTTTCAGGAACTGGAGCCACTACGTAAGTGGAAAAGGCAATCTTCTTGATAAGTAGATATTACTATTACACGATGTAGATGATTTCTTGCGAGTAGTGTACAATATCACATGCAGTTCCTGACTGCCATTTCAACTCACCATAGATACTTGCACTCTCCCCATCACTGAAGGGTCCTTCCAGCTGTCCACTAGTTGCTACAGCAGAAACCCAAATGTAGTAGGTTGTACCAGTTTGGAGATCATGTGATGAGGTCAGAGTAAGTGAGGTACCAGTAATATTCTGAACAGAGGAGGCACTACCAGGTGGAGGTTGAGTACTATTGCTGTAGTACACAGTATAGGATACACTTGACGGGCTGTCAACTGCTGTCCAGGACACACTGATCATTGGAGAAGTAGCACTACCAGACACCATCACAGTAACACCTTCTACCTTGGGTGGGGTGCCTGGAGAGGTGGAATGATATAAATACTATGCGTGCCATTTTGTTTCAAATTACTTATCATTACAAGTCTTCTTAATACTCATCATACCTATAAATATGGACAGAGAAACCACTCGGTGAGGATTCACATTGATCAATCTGACATTACAGCTATATCTTCCTGCTTGTGAATGTTGATAACTTCTAAACTTGAGAATTTTGACATGTCTACTTCCAGGAGCATTCATTACATACACATTTTCATCAGCAGTTGGTCGTAGCCTAGTGTTGTTAGGATCATACCATTTTCTACTATTTGATTCATCTCCTTCAGTCCAGCACCAGACTTCCAGTGGTGCTCGAAGTTGTGGAGACACAACAGTACCAGTTGCATCAGAACCAGTGTTGTTGACCAGAATACGTGGTAGAGAGGATACAGGGGATACTGTGAAGAAGAATGATGCATTATTATAGCGGCAATTTGAATTTGCTACAAAAATGTTAAAATTATTGCACATATTATAAAAGTAGAATCCAGAATTATAATATAATTCATAATTATAATCACTACAGAATATTTAATCAATGCAATAAAATAATATATGACATCATTATTATTTATATATGTATATGAAAAAATATGCTATTCATATTATGTGTACTTATATTGATAAAAATTAATATTAAAACAGTATAATGAACAGTGTATATAGGAGGTTGTTTGCTATAAGGTTGTTTCTGTTTTTTTGGCTTCAGTGAGCACTTATTTGATGTAGATAAGCGGTAAACTGAAAGGAATATACTTATTTATCTATCTACTGTACTGCGTTACAATAAAGGACTGTAAAGCGCCCTGAATTAATAATTTTATTTTCACAATGGGCTTGTTTACAAAACAGCTGTAAGATCAAGATTCTCAAGAAGTATATTTAGTAGAGTAAAGGGTAACTTATATTTGAGATGTGTCCAATGTTTACAAAACAGCTGTAAGATTAAGATTCTCAAGAAGTACAGTTAGTAGAGCAAAGGGCAGTGTATATTTGAGATGTGTCCAATGTAATACTAGCCTGGCAGTGGCTATACTATCGGGATTGTGTGTTATGGTCAGAACATTTTAATATCTGCATGCATATGGTACATAGGTTCAGAGATACAATCATGCAATGTCGACTCATCGATGCCTGTTGCCCCTCAATCTCAAATTGCCATCATGTGTTTAACTTCGTAGACTAAGTCACGTACTGCTGTAACTGAACATGAGCCGGACTAAATATGCTGTTCTACAGTGGTGGATAGGTCAATCGGTACAACACGAGTACGTATTGATCTGGTAGGGTAGGGTGGCTATATTACGGACAGCTAAGGAATAAAACACAATTACAGTACAATTCCTAACTTTAACACACTATAACTTCACATGATGCTAGATGTATATATCTCACCCCACAGGAAAGAGTTAGCATCTAAAATGACGGAAGTTTCGTCTGAAAAGAATTGCAGAAACAGAGATCGCCATTTTACCCGTTTTCGGACATGATTTCCTGTTTCCGGACAGGAAGCTATAATCGGCACCTCTCATCTAATTCGCATAATTATATCAAAAGCATACATTCAGCATAAAAAATGAAACACAATAAACACAAGACACATTATAATGAACACAACAATTGTATACAAGTTGCTAATAAGACAATGGTTTAATGGTTGCAAGTAGGGCATTTCCATTCCTCCGAGTCGACATATTCAAGCAGTCCAACACAAGACATATGATACCACAGTTCGCAAATATCACACGATATCCATTTTCCAGGATTGTCAGTACCACACAGTTCACAGGTTCCATCATCGGAAACTTCAAAATCACTCTCGTTTGCAGGTAACTGCATCATCTTCGAAGATACTTTTCGATTTTTTTTCTTTTCTGCCTCCTTCACTTTGCGCTTTACTTCTCGTTCCATTTTTGCCTTAGCCTTTCTTTCAGCCTCCAATACTCTAGCCTTGCGTTTATCTTCTCGTTCTGCTTGTACTCGAGTTTTCCTCTCAGCTTCAGCCATTTTTTCTCTTTCTTTTGTTTCTAAATATTCTATCATTTGATCCCCAGTTAGATGTCGGTAGTCAGGCACTGCAGATTTCTTCATCCTTGGTTTTTCCTTGTGGGGTAGCTTCGGATAAACCAAGACGTCGTCAAGAACTGAAGACACTGTAATGAGAATTGGATGTTTCTCCTTTACTGGTGTTACTTCGATGGTAACTGAGGTTGCTGAAGGTGGACATTCTGATGTATCTTTATTTCCTTCATTTTCTTTGTTTTCAGTTCTGCACATACTTTTATGCTCATCATCCAGACCCTGTGCTCCTGGTTGCACGTGAACGATTGGCGATATAGATGACTCAGAAGAAGCCTTCAGCTTGCACCAAACATTGTAAACTTGATCATCATTGATGTCGTACTCCTCTTCATAACGTTTATTGTACAGCCTCAGCGTTTCCTGGTCCAATACTGCTTCCAATTGCCTTATAGCTGAAGTACTATCTTTCTCCTCAGCATCATAGGAATCTTTGGTATGTGCAGAGTAACCACTTTTAGTATGGTCCGCACTCCCAATGTGATCTAGATCATCATACACTCTTGAAGGTGCGATTCGAGATTCACGTACACTTTCGAAATTTGGGGGGTAAATCCCAGCTGCACGAAAGGCATTCATCAATTTCAGCGGTTGTATAGTGTGATACCAAGCTTCTTTGAAGACTCTGGCAAAAATCTGCTTGGTAACAAAACTTCCAGGGTGATCAGATTTGTACACATCACACGCTTTCCTCCAAGCATCTTTCAAAGGTTTGAAAAATCCAACATCCAATGGTTGGGTTATATGTGATGAGTGAGGGAGTAAACAATAGAGATAGATGCCATTTTCCTTGCAAAATGTTGAAATTTGCAAGTTAACATGGGATCTATGGCCGTCCACAAGGAGCACAACCGGGCGCACTTTGACTTGACAAGCAAAATGATTGGCAATCCAGCCATAGAAAAGCTCTGTGTCAATCCATCCATTCGGAGATTTCCCAAAATACGCTCCTGCCACCCCACCTTCGAGAGGGTTATACCCAAAACGAACACCTGGATAGATATGCATTGGGGGTATCACTTCTCCTGCCGCAGAGCCGCCACAAAGAACAGTGATTTGATCCTTACAATTACCAGATATGGTATACAGATCCTTTGTATTTGTCTGGCACAATACTTTCCCTGATTTGGGGCAAAGGGCAAACCCACTTTCATCTGCGTTCCAGAAGTATCTTGGGTCATCATTGATCTCGTGTATTTCGAGGAATTTTTCAAAATCAGCAAACCATTGAGTAAGTCTCTGCTTTGTGCAGCTAGCTGCCCTAGTCGATTCCAGTTGCTCAGGTTTGCGCAATGATAAGTCGGGGTGCCTTCTCAAAAATCCTTGCCACCACTTTTTACCAGGTTTTCCGTTCTTGAAAGGGTTTGGCCTCTTCTCCATTTCAACAATTTTCTGAACTGTGAGTAAAATCTGCTCTTTGGATCGACCATATCCGATCATTGCCATTTCCATAGCCCACTTTGCGAGTCTTGCTTCCTCCTCATTGGTTAAAACGGTTGGTGGTCCTTGCGTCTGTCCTATCTTCACTTTACCGGATACATAGTCTGATCATAGATAATAGAACTACGTAACCGGGATTGGAAACACGCACCGTAACGCATGGCAAGAGGCCGATAGGTCCTTATAATTATATTCATGACAATTTCGTCAGTCGTCCTATACTATTGTTGAACGAATTATCTATGTTTGCAGGTGGTTTACGGGTATATACGGTAGAAATCGAGAAAAGCGGCTCCGTCTTGCACTGCAGCACAACAAGAGCTTTCGATTGGTGTGTGGTATGAAGCGATAGCCATAACCTTCATGGAGATAGTGTGTCGGAACCAGAGGCATCGAAATCCTCTCAAAAAGGCCCATTTGAGTCTTTTTTCCATTTATATCTTCCCTTAAAAGAATTTTTAAAGGAAAATCTCTCCGTCTGGCACTGTAGCTTTTCGAGGGCTATCTTTTGGATAAAGATTCGTCAGCATTATCCGCTCAAGTAGTGAGAAAGTGTGTAATTTGTATTTTTGCCCATTGTATTTTTTCTTACTAACACGTTTTTCTTTTCTTATAGATCAACGAAATGTTTTTAAAATGTTTGATAGCATGCTCATACTTGTTTTAACGCAAATTCATGTATAATTATGCTATCAAAGTTGTTCGCTTTAGCCATCTGGCGATTTTTCCGACAACCGGTCGTTCGCGTTTGTCTCTTCACCGACCTATCAGCCTCTTGCCATTGGTGGTGACGTAATCGAAAATTTATATAGTATGTTACGGGATGTAATGCATATAAATTATCAGTTTCCAATCCCGGTTACGTAGTTCTATTATCTATGGTCTGATAATGTACTCTTTGGAACCCCAAATGCTCCTTCAGCTTGTCTTAAAGACATTTCACCCTCAGAAACCTTCTCGATTGCTTGTTCCAATTCATTTTTACTGTATTGCTGGCGTTTCTTCGGCTTCTTTTTAGCAGCCATGAGAAAATCTACACGACTAGTGAATAAATTCACAATGAAACCTTCAGCAATATCTGTCCAATAAATGGACCAGTAAGTAAATATGTTTTCACGGAAAGAACATACCTTTGAAGATGGCGATTTTCCCTCAAATGGTCTTGTTTGAATCACTTCTAAGATGATCTTTCCTCGTGAATACTTTTCAACGATACAAGTAAACGGTAAACACTAGCCCGCGCAATTAAAAATGACGTCATTCTTAGCTCCGCCCATTTCTGACCTCGGTAATCCGTATAGACGTCCACAATGGCGTAATTCGCACTCGATAGCTCTAAAAGAGAACACCGGTTGCGCCAACAAAACTCGCCATATTGAAGGTTACTAGTTAAGAGTTCGACACGTTAAAATAATGTATTCAAAATGTTCCTATTGGCTTGGTCTTGATAACTTTTTTTCTAGTGTTCGATAATAGGTGCTGTCCAGAAAACGGGACCCCCACCCTACTTGTAGCGACAAACGGGGAATTTAACAATTTGAAACAAAAAAGTACGAATTACGTACATGCATGCCCTTCTTCTCCTATATTACTTTACCTTTCATCGTGAGAATTACTGTTACAGCGACAAGTGCACAAAATCCTGTCATTCTTCTAGATTCCTGCAGTCTGAGAGCCGTAACACGATTTCTTCAGGTTTATTTGAAGCTATTGCGGACTTATGTGTGGGAATTAACTCATGCGAAGCGAGTTTTATACGCGCGGATGTCAGCCAGTCGTCCATGCATCGATATTAAACTTCATACTTCCGATTTCCGATCATGCATGACTGCTTAAACGGAATTAAATTATAACGTCTTACAGGGTACAAAAAATCTAATTAGTGCCCACTGGCAGGTGTATATTATAATAGGCCAAAGTACGGATGAACAAAGCCGAGGTTGTGGAAATCAAACCGAAATATAATGAATGCAAAATTGCAGTATGTTCTATGACAGTGTCACAGTACACACACACACACACACACACACACACACACACACACACACACACACACACACACACACACACACACACACACACAGTAATACAGTCGTTAATTCACTAGTGTCCTATGTTTTGAAATCAACTGAATCATAAGCAACATTCTTCTCCATCATGATGAAATTAGTATCATGATGGACTGTATGGTTTGTCCCAACTTCTTCATAAGTTGCATCTTGTGGACTGAAGAGAAATGGGAGAGAGGGTGGATGACCAAGTCCGATAACTGGATACAAAATTAGGCTAATTCTGTAATGTCAATAAATAGCTAATTGTACAAAACATATCATATACATACAATACATATTGATGGTATTATAAACCCAACATTGTACACACATGAGGTTTGCTACAGTATGCATACATGCATACTTCAAGTATAAGAAAGGAAAAGACCTTTTACACAATAACGTTTTTAAAAGTTTAGAGTAAATTTGAAACATAAACCCACTTACTCCTCACAGACAGTAATACTTTTAATGTTGTGAGAAACCCAGCAAGTGCTAGGCGTGAATCCCTATAGGTATACCTGCACTACTGGTTCTACTCCTACCCCCCTTCGCTAGAGGAATCTAAGGGAGTGTTGGACTGTAGACCAATGCACGGCACTGTGAGATATTAGTCCCTCTGAGTTTGAGTTTGACACAACTTGAGAGGCAATATAAAGCCTCACCCAGGAGATTTCTCTATTCATGTTGCAGGTATTTACCAATATTAATAACAGTGTGATTAGAATGTTGTGTAGAATTAATAATAAAGCAATGCATAAGCGTCACTAGTCTACTGTGTGGTTGAGTGGATGTGTTTATATTATGTCATATTTTGATAATAGCATTGATTAAGGTTTAATTGTTACAGTAGCATGATGGCCTTGATATTTCTGTGCTCTTATAAGTACCAGCTATTCACCAGGTTAACCCAGGTGGACAAACAGGGTGCTTCATACCACCAATTATCCTACACAAGAGATGTATCAGAATGACATCATCACTATAACCTGTTACAGTACTTCTGTGACCAGTGCTATCAGAAGGCCTTGATCATTTGTGCCAGTCTCTTTCAATTCGTCTTGGATGCCACTTTCAATTCATATTTGTGGTGGCCATTTTGCTCCTGGCCACAGCACCAACATGTAATACCTTCAGTAGTCAGTGCAGCTTGTAAGATTTTAGTGATGGACTGGGAGATGGAGATGTCGGGGTGGGGACTCTATAGCTGCCACACCCCAAGTGGATGGAGACTCAGTCCTGATATCAAAAACACATCTCATAGTTAAAATAACAAGACAAACCTTTCCTGTTTAGTGCTTTTTTTGTTAGTGTTCCTCCTCAACTTGAATACACCAAACACAATTCCCACCACCAACACAACAGTAACAGCTCCAAATATTGCACCACCAATGAATGCTCCAACAGTATCTGCAGTAGTATCACCTGATGGAGATGGCAGAGTACCCTTCAAGTATTCTACATAAATAGAAGGGGGATAGTTGAAACTGTAACTGCCCAGTACATGCTGAGGAAGGGCAATAAAATCCCATGAAATCAAGGACAGATAGGAACAAATAATTTACTTGTTGTTGCGGGTCCATTTCCACTCCCAGTGGCAACTTGAACTGTAAAGATATATCCAATTTTCGGATTCAGTCCTGTGATGATGATACCAGAATTAGTAGTGTTGACACTCCCAAGAACAGCACCATCGATTGATGTGTAGGAAACAATGTAAAGGGGGAATCCCCTAGCCTCTGTAAATGAGAGTGGTGTCCATCTAACTCGTACCGAGCCATCACCAAGGGCAACTACATCAACATCAGCAAGTGGTCCTGGTGGTACTGGGGTGAAGGGGAGCAAAGATGAGAAGAAGGCATTTTAATGGATCTGATAGATTAAGAAGTTGATTGAGTCCTCACCTCCTTCCAGAGTGAAGAATACAACAGAAGATGGTTCACCTTCTCCAACTGAAGTCCTTGCTGAGACTGTAGCCTTATATGGAATGTACTTCACTGGAAACGAAGATATGGAGAGATTGTGGATAATAATATTATATGAAACTAAAGCCATACAATATCCAGGCACACTCACAGAGTCCATTAATAGTGAGGTGGAGACTTTCTACTAGGATTTCTGTATCAGCATTCCCTTCCAATTCTCTGTATCTCACAGAATACCCCACTATGACCCCATTTGGTTCATCTGGTTCACTCCAACTGATGTTAACACTCATATCAGAACTCACACTGTATGTCAGTCCGGATACCAGTCCAGGGACTGAGTAGGTAGGAAGGAAGGGGGGAGTGAACAACTGTAGAGTTTACAGATCTGTGTATGTGATAACATTATTACATATAGCCAGGGTACGTATGTTATGTTAAACATGTTAGTTTTGTGTACAAGACCAACGCAGGTTTGGCAACTGACCATAAGTATAGTCAATGCAATCAAATTAATATCAAACACTCACCATCTTCCAATGTTGTAAACTGAATTGGATTAGGTGCAGATGGTCCTGTTCCATTCACAGTAGCAGCTGCCACTCTCCACTTGTAGATTGTGTGAGGAGTGAGGTTGGTGAGGTTGTAACTGATACTAGCAGGAGAGCTGAAGTTGTAGGTTGGGAGTTCAAGAGTGATATTCCACTTGTTGTCCTCCGTCTGTTCTAGTTCAATAATGTACTTCTGGATCACTCCATTTCTACCACTTGCCTCTGGAATATTCCACTGGAGAACACACCAATGTCGTCCAGGATTACTATGCACCATAGCTGGTTGTATCGATGGGCCTAAGTCAAAAGAAAGAAAATGCTCATATGGAGTATGTGCAGAAGGTACATAATTTCACTTTGTCACTGGAGAGAAAAACTCACTGTCACTGTAGGTCCTAGCTGTACCAGTCACAGGTACACTCAGTCCTCCCTTATTACCAGCTTGTACTGATATGGTGTACTCTTCATATGGATGAAGACCAGTGAGGGTCAGGGTAGTGTCTGAAGTAGATCTACTCATTCCAGTGTAGTTTACATGGTAGGTGAGAGGTGACCGGTCACTATTTGGAGGAGGACTCCACCGTACATTGATAGATGTTGAGGAGAGGGGGGTTGGTGTATCCAGATCTGGAGCTGTTATAGGTGCATATAGTAACAAGTAAAAATTTAATTTTATGTTAGTATAAATGCTAATAGTACTTTGTAAGTACATAATATGTACCTTCTGTTGTGGTGTGCCCTACCACTTTAGAGCTGTTGGCAGATCCTGCACTGTTTCCAGCAGAAGCAATGACCTTGTAAGGAGTGTTGGAGTCCAGACCAGTGATATTGTATGACAATGATGTAGTTGTGACAGTGGACACATCAGAAGGTGTACTGTTCTTCCAGTAGTACAGGGTGAAGGTGTCTCCTCCACTCCTGGTCCACTGTAGGTATAAACTGGTAGTGGTAGTACTGGTTTGTACAAGTGGTGTGGTAGGCACTGTAAAATTTTGATAGACAATATATTATGACTCTGAGTCATTTTCATAACAATGTATTATTACTAGTCTTGTCATTTATGATATAATATGCACAAGCATGCACGCAAGCACACACGCATGCACGCACACACACACACACACACACACACACACACACACACACACACACACACACACACACATGCACACACACACACACACACACACACACACACACACACACACACACACACACACACACACACACACACACACACACACACACACACACACACACACACACACACACACACACACACACACACACACACACACACACACACACACACACACACACACACACACACACACACACACACTGGCATACATAAAGTAGTTGCAGTTCTGTACTCTCCAGCTCCAATTGGGGACACTGCTCTCACTCTAATTTCATAGTCCACTCCACTCCTCAGATATCTGTATACATGTTGTCTGTTTGTGACTTCCAGAGAGAAACCTCTTTTCCGGCTCCCAGAGGGCAGTATCCTGTAGTTACCTTCATATCTTATAATGTCAACATCACTGTGTGGTTCATCCCATGTTACAGTGAGGGATATCAGACCATTACTGAGTTCAGAGGGTTGTACAGCAAGGTTGGGAACCTGGTCAGGGACTATAGGTGTAGAAAAATTAAGATAATAAACCAGGATAGGGATTCAATGGTGAACTTGCTTATTACAGAATTTGGGTGGACACAATGTACTCAATGCAAGCAACGTGTCTTTATATTACTGTGAAAGTAGTGAAAACTAAAAAAGATCTTTGTTGTTGTGAATGTCACATGGGTGCAAGTCAAATATAAGAGACTTAAATGTGTTGTCAATACAAAAGTGATAATATAATATTATAGAGACCATAAGTGTACACTCAACTCACCATTGAAGGTTGTGACCTGTGCTGTGCCATAGCTGTTAGGTCCCACTCCCAGTTCAGTTTTAGCTGCTACTCTCACGTGGTACTGTGTACCAACCTGTAGATTGCTGACAATAGTGCTAGTTGCTGATCCACCAGGATCACTGACAGTCATGTAACTCCCACTGCCTCCCATTCTGTACTGAATAGAGTATCCAGTGAGGGAGGACCCAGTGGGAGGGGTGGGTGGAGTCCAGGACACTCTGACCTTTCCTGGTTGAGGTATGGGGGAGGCTCTTACATTAGAAGGGGGTGGAGCATCTATATTATCGAAATACAACTAATGAGATACATTCTCCATATTAATTTATTCAGGTGTTAAGAGTTGTACATATGTATATGGACAGGGTGCATTGATAAATAATTACGTACATGCATATAATAGTTGATATAGAGCTTACTCATAATCGAGTAAACTTAGTGTGCATGTGTGTGAGGTATGTATTATATGCATTAAATAACTCTATTGAACCTACGTACATCCATATGTTGTAGCCCTGAAAAACCCACTGTATTTTCCTGTTCCTAGTTCATTGACAGAAGCAATCCTCACTCTGTATTGTGTGGACAGGTCCAGACCAGTGATATCTGATGAAGTGGTGTCTCCTTCGTTGACTGTCTCATTACTGTAAGTCATTTCATTGGACCTTTTGTATTGTATGAAATAGCTGGTGATGGTGGATCCACCTCTGACAGTTGGTCTGGTCCATGATACTCTTAGGGTACCTTTTGATGGTGTAGGATCAACTGATACACTCTCGGGAACTGGAGCCACTACGTATATATGTGAAATGGCATTATGCTTGATAAGTAGATATCACAAATATTATACATTACAATGTCGATAATAAAAAATAAAAATAAAACTTTGTGTGATTAGCGTAGCTAATATTTATACATACAGTTCCGGCTGTCATTTCATAGTCTATTCATCTATATTGTATAACTCACCATAGATACTTGCACTCTCTCTATCACTTAAGGGTCCCTCCAGTTGTCCACTAGTTGCTACAGCAGAAACCCAAATGTAGTAGGTTGTATCAGTTTGGAGACCATGTGATGAGTTCAGAGTAAGTGAGGTACCAGTAATATTCTGAACAGAGGAGGCACTACCAGGTGGAGGTTGGGTACTATTGCTGTAGTACACAGTATAGGATACACTTGATGTACTGTTCACTGCTGTCCAGGACACACTGATCATTGGAGAAGTAGCACTACCAGACACCATCACATTAACACCTTCCACCTTGGGTGGGGTGCCTGGAGAGGTGGGAAGGTTTAAAAATTGTTTATATGAAATTGTTTACTCAGTCTGTCATTTCATTCATTTTGATTAAGTTTCTTAATTAATGCATAGCTATAGTATGTATGTCATGCATTCTCACCTATAAATATGGGTAGAGTAACATATTTGTAGTCATTCATAGTTCTCAAATTGATAACACAGATATATCTCCCTGCTTGTGAATAATTATAACTTGCAAATTTGAGAATTTTGATATGTTCCATTCCCGGAGCATTCAATACGAGCACATCTCCATTATTAGGCACAGTAGCTTTTGGCAGAAGGCCATTAGCACGCCACGTTCTAAAAACTGCTTCATCTCTTTCAGTCCAGCACCAGACTTCCAGTGATGCTCCAGGTTGTGGGTACACAACAGTACCAGTTGCATCAGAACCAGTGTTGTTTACCAGAAGACGTGGTACAGAGGACACAAGGGACACTGTGAATAATTGATATATATATATATACCCAGTTTAATTTAGTGTTACAATTATAATGGGTTACTAATTACAGCTTCAACAAGCAGACTGTTTCAATCCATTGAAAATTTGCCATTTATTAATTGAGAAACAAACATTATAACCTACTATAACATTATATATGTATTATTTTAATTGTTCAATCCCCACTAGAATTGATGTCGTGGTATTTCACAAATTTCTGTAATAAATAGACATCGTAGATATGGTACATAACAATACCCCAAAAGATTATTAAATTTCATTCACTATTTAATTATGAACCTGAAGAAAACTATTATTATAGAAGGGAGACTATTACAATTTCCTTCCTATGTACTATCCTGTCTGACTGCACTGGCATGAAGGTACTTAAGTACATTTTCATTATTGGATAGTTTACATAACAGTGTTGAGATTAAGAAGCCAATTAGTAGACAAAAGGGTACTAGTATAACTTCGAGATTGCTCCCCAGTTGTTAACATAATTATACAAGTGTCTTCATATGTTGATATGAAATACTCCTGCCATTACATGCTGTAGCATGCATACAATCACTTTAATGCCCCTCTGAGATGAAACGAAATTCCTGGGGTTTAGGCTCATCATGTGTGTCATTGCCCTCATAATGTGGATATATATCAGCCAATACAAACATTGCCAACAAAATGTATTGAGTGATTAGATGTCTGTTCCCATTTATACTAAATGTATATATACTTAGAGTTTGCAAATTCAAAATAATTGTAATTACAGTGACACACGACAAAGTATACCAAAATCATCATACAATCAATGCAAACTTTATCTTTTATCGCCAGAATTACAATTATATACAGAACGAAAAAGATACCAAAAATTCCCATTCTTTTAGTTTTGTCTGAAACTATTCTTTGGCATTCATGATGTAACAATACTTGTTAAAATATATCAACCGAATCCACCCAGAACAACCTTTTTGACAGAAGAGACGTCACGCCCGGTATATTGCTGGTATAATAAGGTAAATGGGGGATATTTGGGGCAGTTGGTAATTTGGGACACTTTCGACAGAACATGTTATACTAAATAAATGAAAGCATTGTTCTTGATGAAATAAATGCGGGACACACCTGAACTATTAAGCTCTCTAAAATTTCTATCGGATCGAATTTAACTTGAATACGTGGGTGACTTTATGGATCTTCCACTCATCAGGAAGTGAAGATGTGGAGATTGAGTGAGAGGATAACTTCAAGACTTCGGGTGTTAGGAGAAATGCCCTAATTTCACACCACCACTTTGGTTTCCTAAAAATCTCAACTATTAACATCTTTCTCTGAAATTTTCAAATCAATTGAATCGGGGGGAAGGGGTTGCCTTGACCTCAAGAAGGCCTTCTATACAGTATCACACCATGAATTACTTTTCAAACTATGATCGTTTGGTATAATTCAACTTTGGCCGGAAGGTTAGTACTGCACTTCAACAAATTAAAGTTCAGAAAACAAATCAACTACCAATGTTTTTCGTTTTTAAAATGAAGTCTGTCCCAAAACAGCCCACATGCACCATACCGTTATTATTTAATCATTGAAGTAGAATCACTGGTAATTGTTACACGCATTAGACTATTAGTTAACATCGACGATTAAAACTCCATGATTAATGTAATAATTAGAATTACAGTAAAACACCGACAAAGTATACCAAAATCGATCATCATGCAATCATATGCATTGCAAACCTTACCTTTTATCGCTAGAATTACAACGCCCAAAAAGATATAAAAAGTTGCCATTCTCTCGAGCTCAGTTTCGTTTGAAGCTATTCTTTCGCGCTTACAATGTAACAACACTCGTTGAAGTATCCCAACGGAATCGTCCCGGACCAACCTTTTGACGGAAGAAAACGTCACATCCGGTGTATAGACTAGCCTGATGTACGTACTCTAATTAGTGCACACCTGGCATATATCCGTGCATCGCAAGCAGGTGGGCGATCACTATTACATATATGTATCTGGGTCGGCAGCGAGCTGTAGCTTCAATCTTTCCACCATACAGTTAATTAGCCCTAACCCTCTTGATATTAAGTGACGTTCCAAATCCTCTTTCCTAATTAACTTTTATTAGTTATTGTTTATCTACAGTCCCTGACCAGGTTCCCAGGGTACAATACCTCCAATTAGTGCCAGGGTACATAATGGGAATCTGTGTGTGTAAATCTCATTAAACTGAAAAAATATTAATGCAGAATTGCAATATGTACCAACTATGACAGTGTCACAGTATATATACTGCATACACACGCAAACACACACACACACACACACACACACACACACACACACACACACACACACACACACACACACACACACACTCACACAAACACACACAAACACACACACACAGTAATGACACTACTGTAGTTACTTCACTATTGTATTATATTTGTAAATCCACTGAATCATAAGCAATATTCTTCTCCATGACGATGAAATTAGCATCTTGATGGATTGCATGTCTTCTGTCAACTTCTTCATATGTTGGATCTTGTGAGCTGAAGAAAAATGAGAGAGATTGTGTGATCAAATTTGATATGTTGTATACTGGATTTGGTTGATTTCAAATGACACAGAATTAATTGTGAGTGATATATTTGCAAATCACAATATTGACAGCATTATAAACGATACATCAACGCACATGAAGAAGTTTGACACATATACTGTGTGTATATACTGTACATACGTAAGAATGGAAATGCCCATTTACACAATAGCACTTAATAAGTTTGGCGTAACCCTTAAAAGTAAACCTACTTACCAACAGTTAACAATAAAACACTAATATTATCAATCTTGTGTGAAACCCAATAACCCAGTAGCTAGGCTTGTGTTGGATTGGATTGGATATAGGACTGAATTTCAGACCAATGCATGGTAATATTAGACATTTGTACATGGCCGACTTAGTATGAATTCTAGACACAATCTGAGAGGTAACATCAAACTTCAGGCAGAAGATTTCTCTGTTTATGTACGTAGTAAGTAGGGCAACCAGAGAATATAGCCTGTATACCAATAACAGTTTGGTTAGTATATTGTGTAAACAATTAATCAATGATAAAGCATCACTAGTCTGCTGTGTGGTTCAAGCTCAATTGATTTAGAAGTACAATGGTCATGATATTGTTGTGCTCTTATATATTATAAGTACCAGCAGCTGTTCTTCAGGCTAACCGAGGTGAGCAGCCAGGGTAATATATATCACTCATAATCTTACACGAGAAGTTGCATCAAAATGACGTCTTCGTAAAATCTCATTATAGTTTTATGACCAGTCCTGGCAGAAGGCAATTGCTACCAGGCTCTTATAATTGGTCTTGGATGTAACATTCAAATCATATGTGTGTTGGTCATTGTGCTGTTGGCCATACCACCGACATGTCATAATTTCAGTAGTCTTTGCAACTTGTAAAATTTTAGTGGAGGGTTGGAAACTGGAGATGTCGGGGGTGGGTGGGGACCTGCCACACCCCAAGTGGATGGAGTCCTGATATCACAAACACATCTCATAGTTAAAATAACAAGACAAACCTTTCCTGTTTAGTGCTTCTATTGCTACGTTTCCTTCTCAGCTTAAATATGCCAAACACTATTCCCCCCACCAACAGAACAGTAACAGCCCCAAATATTGCACCACCAATGAATGCTCCAACAGTAACTGTAGTAGTATCACATGATGGAGATGGCAGAGTGCCCTTCAAGTATTCTACATAAATATAAGGGGAATAGTTGAAACTGGTTGCCCAGTACATAAAGTTGAATGGCTCACATGAAATGAATGGACATGCAGATAGGCAATATATGTACAAATAATTTACTTTTTGTTGCCTGTCCATTTCCACTCCCAGTTGCAACTTGAACTGTAAAGCTATATCCGATGTTGGGATTCAGTCCTGTGATGATGACACTAGAATTAGTAGTGTTGACACTTCCGAAAACAGCACCATCGTCTGACATGTAGGAAATGATATAAAGGGGGAATCCCCTAGCCTCCCTCAATGAGAGTGGTTTCCATCCAACTTGTACCGAGCCATCACCAAGGGCAACTACATCAACATCATCCAGTGGTGCTGTTGGTACTGGGATGTAGGGGAACAGAGATGAGAGATATAAGCATAGAAATGAAACTGATACACTTAGTAGGATAAATTAAGAAGTAGATTATATTCCATGAGTCTTGTCATATAATAGCAAATAGAGGTCCTCACCTCCTTCCAAAGTGAAGAATACAATAGAAGATGGTTCACCTTCTCCAACTGAGGTCCTTGCTGAGACTGTAACATTGTATGGAATGTACCTCACTAGAAACAGACATGGAAGAAATTGTGGATACATGTAAAACTATGCTTATCCAGGCACACTCACAGAGTCCATGAACAATGAAGTTGAGACTTTCTACTAGGATTTCCGTGTCGACATTCCCTTCAAAATCTCCATATCTCACAGAGTACCCCACTATGACTCCATTTGGTTCATCTGGTTCACTCCAACTGATGTTTACACTACTTTCAGAAATTACATTGTATGTCAGTCCGGATACCGGTCCGGGGACTGAGGAGATTGGAAGAAAGTGGGGAGTGAGCAACTGTGGAGTTCAATGGACTTTTAATTTGTATGTATTACATATAAATTGAAGTCCATTGAACTTACACTGAGTACAGTAATATGTAAAATGTACAATTCAATACATGGGGGAGGCCCTTACATTAGAAAGGGGTGGAGCATCTATTATATCAAAAATACAACTAATGAGATGTGTGAGATGCTGTAAATGAATTGATTCAGAAGTTATATGTGCATGGACATGATGGGTTAATAAATCACATACATGCAATAGTTAATATGCAGCTTACTCATTATCCAGTTAACCTACTGTACATGGATATGAGGTATGTACTATACATGTAACCGTATTGAACCTACGCACATCCATGTGTGGTAGCCCTGACAATCCTACTGTAGCGTCCTCTTCCTAGTTCATTGATAGAAGCAATCCTCACACTGTAATGCATGAATGGGTCCAGACCAGTGATATCTGATAAAGTGATGTCTCCCCCGTTGACGGTTTTACTAGAGTAAGTCATTTCATTGGACCTTTTGTATTGTATGGAATAGCTGGTGATGGTGGAACCACCACTGACAGTTGGTCTGGTCCATGTTACCCTCAGAGTACCTTCTGATGGTGTAGGGACAACTGATACACTCTCAGGAACTGGAGCCACTACGTAAGTGGAAAAGGCAATATGCTCAAGTTATTACATAGACTACTTACTGTCTAGCTATTACTATTGTCAATGAAAATGTATTTGTGTGAGTAGTGTGGACTTATACATGCAGTTTCTGACTACCATTTCAACTTACCATAGATACTTACACTCTCTCTATCACTGATTGGTCCCTCCAGTTGTCCTCTAGTTGCTACAGCAGAAACCCAAATGTAGTAGGTTGTACCAGTTTGGAGACCATGTGATGAGTTCAGGGTATGTGAGGTACCAGTAATATTCTGAACAGAGGAGGCACTACCAGGTGGAGGTTGGGTACTATTGCTGTAGTACACAGTATAGGCTACACTTGTACTACTGATAACTGCTGTCCAGGACACACTGATCATTGGAGAAGTAGCACTACCAGACACCATCACAGTGACACCTTCTACCTTGGGTGGGGTGCCTGGAGAGGTGGAATAATTCCTATAAAGTATATGTGGTGTCCTCTAATTATATTTTGTACAATCATGCCTATAATACCGTAAATCGGGAATTTTCTGTCAATTTTTTGTGGCGGTGGTGAACCACAAGAAATAAGTTATTTTCACTAATGCAAATTAGCATGAATGGGAAATTTACGTAAACTGAATTTAACACGAATTATTAGTAAGCGCAAATCGGTAGCAGAAGTGAGGTTTCTTCACTTGCAATGGACTTCTAAATCCAAGTTTAGGAGGCCTAGGCACACTGTCATTCTCCACAATGTCACAGGCAATAGCTGAATTGATCACGAGATACAAGAGGCTGTGGGAAGTGACAAGAAGCGAAGTACATACTTATCATGTGGCTGCTACAGCTGAAGTTTTTTCCAAAAGCTTCAGCATTGTGCTGGTGAAACAATTATAGTATAAAACCATTACACGATAATAATGTAAAATATAATATTATAAGGGACCAGAATCATAGAAAAAATTGTTGGTATCTGCAAAACACAATATTAAATATTCAACACAAACATTTCACACATGGAAATTTAGCATCACAAAAATTTTCTGATTTTGGTATACGGATTTGTACATTTATAAACATTGTAAGAAAATCTATACTTCCATATGTTTAGTATATTAATATGATGTTTTGGTCGAGCAATTTCAATTATGGTGGTGCTATATGCTATAACAATTTTGAAACAGCACCTGTTGTAACATATACACCTGTGCACATATAATGCATGTACACAAAACCTTCAGTTTTTAACAAGGTTGAGCCTGTGTCATGGTTATGCATGTACAAGACTTTAATTTCCTCAGTCAATTTTTTTAGCAGTGTGGCACCTATCCCAGAGATATATGTACATATAAGGATCAACTTTTATATAAATAACCACTTCGGAATCAAACTATATATACCAGGTATAAATAAATATATTATTATATATTATAAATATAAATACCACTAGAACTACGTAGATGGTATATACATATGAAATATACCATCTGTGTACCAGCTGAGATCGAGACATATGGAAACCATTGCCATTGCTAGGATTGTGTAAACATGTTGTTTATGCAATAAAGCCCACACTAAGGTCACCCACTGAAGCACTATAAATTTGTCACTTCCAATGATTCCCAATGACAAAGGTTACCTGATGCCTGTTAATTAAATTACTTAATATTATATACACCCTGATCATTTTTAGAGGGACATATAGGATAGCATTGCTAACAAGTCTCATGATAATGGTAGAAATTGAGGATGGGATGCAAGTCATCCATTTCACCGGTATATATAGTGGTGATGTAATATTGACCAATGTTTCACAATGGGAAGTAAAATTACTTAACTAATCACATTCATACCTATGTATAGTGACCGAAACACAACTTGGTGAGGATTCACACTTATACGTCGGGTGACATTACAGTCATATCTTCCTGCTTGTGAATGTTGATAACTTCTAAACTTGAGAATTTTTACATATCTTCTTCCTGGAGCATTCAGTACATACACATCTTCATCAGTAGGTTCAGTAGTTGGTCGTAGCCAAGTGTTGTTAGGATCAATCCACCTTCTATTATCTGTTTCATATTCTTCAGTCCAGCACCAGACTTCCAGTGGTGCTCCAGGTTGTGGAGACACAACAGTACCAGTTGCATCAGAACCAGTGTTGTTGACCAGAATACGTGGTAGAGAGGATACAGGGGATACTGTGAAAGACAATGATAACAGCTTACACAGGGCTGAGGGAAGTGTCAGGAGTTAATGTGGTGCATGGGATTCCTAATATATTATTTGCTATTATAATATAATATTAAATCTCTGTCAAATTAATGTTAGTATTAGACTATAATTTAGTTAACATTGACGATTGAAACACCATGATTGGCCGGTACAATCGTAGTTACAGTAACACAAGAGCAAAGTATACCGAAATCATCATGCAATTCCTGTAAACTTTACCTTTTATCGCTAGAATTACAGCGAAAAGGATAATATGAAAAGTCGTCATTCTATCAGTTTCGTCTAGAATTATTTTTTTCGCGTTTAAATATAACAGTTGGTGAATTTCCCAACCGAATCTTCGAGGACCAACTTTTGTCTGAAGACAACGTCACATCCGGTATACAACTGACATCTACAGTACTACTCTACCGGTAATTAGTCTGGTATCTCTGCATCGCAATCGGTCGGTCGGTCGATCGCGAGTACGTATGTCCTTCGGCAGCGAGCTGTAGCCTCCAGCTATCTACTTTACAATCCACAGTACTGCAATTGGAGTGTAGTATATTACAAAAGTATATACATACCTTTGTGTGGGACTGCACTGACATCATGGTGAGCTACAGAGTTTGGTTCAGCAGATGTGTTGACAAAGTCTTCTTTTTGGCCATCCCTGTTATGTAGCACCTCCAGAAGGATGCCCATGCATCGGTTTTTGTGTAATGCTGCATCACATTTGTAGTGGAGAGGACATGATGGTGACCAGTGGTATATTCAATCAAAAATATCTTTCTGGGTCACCATGAGCTCGAGCTAGGATAGTAACACATCCAGATAACACAGATACTGATACATGTAGTACTACTTACTCTGGAGGTGCTACCAACCTGGTGGCAACCACATACTAGTCTTCCAATTTCCAATCTTGACTCCTTATAAATGGAGTTATACGTCTTGCAGAGAATATACAAAAACTCCAATTAGTGCCAAGGTGTATATTATAATAAGCCAAATTGCGGATAAGCAAAGCTGAGGTTGTGGAAATCAAACTGAAATATAATGCATGCAAAATTGCAGCATGCACTAACTATGACCGTGCCACAGCACACACACACACACACACACACACCAACACACACACACACACACACACACAGTAATGCAGTCGTTATTTCACTAGTGTCCTATGTTTTGAAATCAACTGAATCATAAGCAACATTCTTCTCCATCATGATGAAATTAGTATCATGATGGACTGCACGGTTTGTCCCGACTTCTTCATAAGTTGGGTCTTGTGGACTGAAGAGAAATAGGAGAGAGGACGGATGACCAAGTCTGATAACTGGATACTAAATTAGGCAATAATTCTGTAATGTCACACAATTAATAGCTAATTGTACAAAACATATCATATACATACATATTCAATTTGATGGTATTATGAACCCGACATTGTACACACATGAGAAAGTTTGCTACAGTATGCATACACGCATACTTCAAGTATACGCATACTTCAAGTATAAGAAAGGAAAATACCCATTTACACAATAACGTTTTTAAAAGTTTCGAGTAACTTTGAAAAATAAAAGATGACATTGTATCAGAATGATGTCATCATTAAACCCTGTTACAGTACTATTGTGACCAGTGCTATCAGAAGGTCATGATCATTTGTGCCAGTCTCATTCAATTGGTCTTGGATGCCACTTTTAATTCATATTTGTGCCGGGCATTTTGCTGTTGCCGCAGCACTAACATGTCATACCTTCAGTTGTAAGTGCAACTTGTAAGGTTCTAGTGATAGATTGGAAACTGGAGATGTCGGGGGTGGGAAATCTATAAGTGCCACACCCCAAGTGGATGGAGTCCTGATATCACAAACACATCTCATAGTTGAAATAAACAAGACAAACCTTTCCTGTTTAGTGCTCCTATTGTTAGCGTTCCTCCTCAACTTGAATACACCAAACACAATTCCCACCACCAACACAACAGTAACAGCTCCAAATATTGCACCACCAATGAATGCTCCAACAGTAACTGATGTAGTAACACATGATGGAGATGGCAGAGTGCCCTTCAAGTATTCTACATAAATAGAAGGGGAATAGTTGAAACTAACTGCCCAGGACACGTTATTGAATGGCTAACATGAAATAAAGGGACAGATAGGCAATGTATGTACAAATAGTTTACTTGTTGTTGTGGGTCCATTTCCACTCCCAGTTGCAATTTGAACCGCAAATATATATCCAATGTTCGGATTCAGTCCTGTGATGATGACACTAGAATTTGTAGTGTTGACACTTCCGAGAACAGCACCATCGTCTGATGTGTAGAAAACAATGTAAAGGGGAAATCCCCTAGCGGCTGTCAATGAGAGTGGCGTCCATCTAACTCCTACCGAGCCATCACCAAGGGCAATTACATCAACATCATCCAGTGGTGCTGTTGGTACTGGGATGAAAGGGAGCAAAGGTGAGAGAGAAGACATTTTAAAGGATCTGATAGATTAAGAAGTTGATCAATTCTTCACCTCCTTCCAGAGTGAAGAACACAACAGAAGACGGTTCACCTTCTCCAACTGAGGTCCTTGCTGAGACTGTAGCCTTATATGGAATGTATCTCACTGGAAATGAAGTAATGGGAGTGATTGTGGATAATAACATTATATATGTAACTAAAGCTACAATATCCAGGCACACTCACAGAGTCCATTAATAGTGAGACGGAGACTTTCTACTAGGATTTCTGTGTCGATATTCCCTTCAAAATCTCCATATCTCACAGAATATCCCACTATGACTCCATTTGGTTCATCTGGTTCACTCCAACTGATGTTAACACTCATAATATCAGAACTCACATTGTATGTCAGGGTGGATACAGGTCCTGGGACTGAGGAGGTTTGAAGAAAGTGGGGAGTGAACAACTGTGGAGTACAGGTCTTCGTATGTGATAATATTCTTACATACAGCCAGGTATGTTATGCTAAACATGTGAGTTTTGTGTACAAGACTGACGTAGGTTTGGCAACTAGCCATAAGTATAGTAAATGCAATCAAATTAATATCAAACACTGACCATCTTCCAATGTTGTAAACTGAATTGGATTAGGTGTAAATGTTCCTGTTCCATTCACAGTAGCAGCTGCCACTCTCCACTTGTAGGTTGTGTGAGGAGTGAGGTTGGTGAGGTTGTAACTGATACTAGCAGGAGAACTGAAGTTGTAGGTTGGGAGTTCATGAGTGATGTTCCACTTGTTGTCCTCCGTCTGTTCTAGTTCAATAATGTACTTCTGGATCACTCCATTTCTACCAGTTTCTTCTGGAATATCCCACTGTAGAACGTACCATCGACGTCCAGGATTACTACTCCTCATAGTTGGTTGGGATGAAGGCCCTATAAAGTTACAAACCATGAATGTTTAGAGAGAATTATCGCTAATCTATTCTTTCTACTACACACGTCCCTGCTACCAACTCACTGTCACTGTAGGTCCTAGCTGTACCAGTCACAGGTACACTCAGTCCTCCCTTATTACCAGCTTGTACTGATATGGTGTACTCTTCATATGGATGAAGACCAGTGAGGGTCAGGGTAGTGTCTGAAGTAGATCTACTCATTCCAGTGTAGTTGACATGGTAGGTGAGAGGTAACCGGTCACTATTTGGAGGAGGACTCCATCGTACATTGATAGATGTCGAGGGGAGGGGGGCTGGTGTGACCATAATTGGAGCTGTTAAAGTGCATACAATAATAAGTAAAATCTTAATATGTTTAAAACAATGCTTATGCTTACTCTGTAAGTACAAAATACGTACCTTCAGGTTTGGTGTACCCTACCTCTTCCGAGCTGTTGGCAGACCCTGCACTGTTTCTAGCAGAAACAATGACCTTGTAAGCAGTGTTGGAGTCCAGACCAGTGATATTGTATGACAATGATGTAGTTGTGACAGTGGACACATCAGAAGGTGAACTGGTCTTCCAGTAGTACAGGGTGAAGTTATCTCCTCCACTCCTGGTCCATTGTAGGTATAAACTGGTAGTGGTAACACTAGTTTGTACAACTGGTGTGGTAGGCACTGTAAATTTTGATAGGCAATATATTATGCCTCAGTTGCATAACAATGTATTATTAGGGACTATAGGTGTAGAGAAATTAAGATAATAAACCAGCCTAGGGATTCAATGGTGAACTTGCTTATTACAGAATTTGGATGGACACGATGTACTCAATGCAAGCAATGTGTCTTTATACTACAGTAACTGTGAAAGTAGTGAGAACTAAAAAAGATCTTTGTTGTTGTGAATGTCACATGGGAGCAAGTCAAATATAAGAAACTTAAATATGTTGTCAATACAAAAGTGATATTATAGAGACCATAAGTGTACACTCAACACACCATTGAATGTTGTGACTTGTGTTGTGCCATAGCTGTTGGGTCCCACTCCCAGTTCAGTTTTAGCTGCAACTCTCACTTGGTACTGTGTACCAACCTGTAGATTGCTGACAATAGTGCTAGTTGCTGATCCACCAGGATCACTGACAGTCATGTAACTCCCATTGCCTCCTATTCTGTACTGAATAGAGTATCCAGTGAGGGAGGACCCAGTGGGAGGGGTGGGCGGAGTCCAGGACATTTCAACTTTTACTTGCACAGCCTGGGGGGAGGCCCTTACAGTAGGAGGGGGTGGAGCATCTATAATATTGAAATACAACTAATGAGATACATTCTCCATATTAATTTATTCAGGTGTTAAGAGTTGTACATATGTATATGGACAGAGTGCATTGACAAATAATTACGTACATGCATATAATAGTTGATATAGAGCTTACTCATAATCGAGTAAACTTAGTGTGCATGTGTGTGAGGTATGTATTATATGCATTAAATAACTCTTTTGAGCCTACGTACATCCATATGTGGTAGCCCTGACAATCCTACTGTAGTTTCCTGTTCCTAGTTCATTGACAGAAGCAATCCTCACACTGTATTGTGTGGACAGGTCCAGACCAGTGATATCTGATGAAGTGGTGTCTCCTCTGTTGACTGTCTTACTAGAGTAAGGCATTTCATTGGACCTTTTGTATTGTATGGAATAGCTGGTGATGGTGGATCCACCACTGCCAGTTGGTCTGGTCCATGTTACCCTCAGAGTACCTTCTGATGGGGTAGGATCAACTGATACACTCTCGGGAACTGGAGCCACTACGTATATATGTGAAATGGCATTATGCTTGATAAGTAGATATCACAAATATTATACAATAAAATGTGGATAATAAAAAATAAAAATAAAACTTTGTGTGATTAGCGTAGCTAATACTTATACATACAGTTCCTGGCTGTCATTTCATAGTCTATTCATCAATATTGTATAACTTACCATAGATGCTTGCACTCCCTCTATCACTGATTGGTCCCTCCAGTTGTCTACTAGTTGCTACAGCAGAAACCCAAATGTAGTAGGTTGTACCAGTTTGCAGACCATGTGATGAGGTCAGAGTAAGTGAGGTACCAGTAATATTCTGAACAGAGGAGGCACTACCTGGTGGAGGTTGGGTACTAGTGCTGTAGTACACAGTGTAGGCTACACTTGCTGTACTGTTAACTGCTGTCCAGGACACACTGATCATTGGAGAAGTAGCACTACCAGACACCATCACAGTGACACCTTCTACCTTGGGTATGCCTGGAGAGGTGGGAAGGTTTAAAAATTGTTTATATGAAATTGTATGCTCAGTCCGTCATTTCATTCATTTTCATTAAGTTTCTTTATTAATGCATAGTATGTATGACTCAGGCATTCTCACCTATAAATATGGGCAGAGTAACATATTTGAGGCCATTCATAGTTTTCAAATTGATAACACAGATATATCTCCCCGCTTGTGAATAATTATAACTTGCAAATTTGAGAATTTTGATATGTTCCATTCCCAAAGCATTCAGTACAAACACATCTCCAACTCTAGGTACAGTAGCATTTGGCAGAATGCCATTAGCACGCCACGTTCTAAAAACTGCTTCATCTCTGTCAGTCCAGCACCAGATTTCCAGTGGTGCTCCAGATTGTGGGTACACATCAGTACCAGTTGCATCAGAACCAGTGTTGTTCACCAGAAGATGCGGTACAGAGGACACAAGAATCACTGTGAATAATTGATATATATACCCAGTTTAATTTAGTGTTACAATAATGGGTTACTAATTACAGCTTCAACAAGCAGACTGTTTCAATCCATTGAAAATTTGCCATTTATTAATTGAGAAACAAACATTATAACCTACTATAACATTATATACGTATGTATCATTATAATTGTTCAATCCCCACTAGAATTGATGTCGTGGCATTTCACAAATTTCTGTAATAAATGGAAATTGTAGATATGGTGCATAACAATACCACAAAAGATCATTACATTTCATTCACTATTTTATTATGAACCTGAAGAAAACTATTAGTATAGAAGGGAGGCTATTACAATTTCCTTCCTATGTACTATCCTGTCTGACTGCACGTGCACAAAGGTAATTAAGTACATTTTCATTATTGGGTAGTTTACATAACAGTATCAAGATTAAGAAGCCAATTAGTAGACAAAAGGGTACTAGCTAGTATGACTTGAAGTTTGTTCCCCTGTTGTTAACATAATTATACAAGTGTCTTCAAATGTTGATAAGAAATACTCCTGCCAGTACATGCTGTAGCATGCATACAATCACTTTAATACCCCTCTGAGATGAAACGAAATTCCTGGGGTTTAGGCTCGTCATGTGTGTCATCGCCCTTCATAATATGGATATATATCAGCCAATACAAGCATTGTCAACAAATTGTATTGGATGATTAGATGTCTGTTCTCATTAATACTAAATGTATATATACTTAGAGTTTGCAAATTCAAAATAATTGTAATTACAGTGACACACGAGCAAAGTGTACCAAAATCACTATACAATCAATGCAAATTTTATCTTTTATCGCCAGAATTATACAGAACGAAAAAGATACCATAAATTCCCATTCTTTAGTTTTGTCTGAAGCTATTCTTTGGCATTCATAATGTAACAATACTTGTTAAAATATATCAACCGAATCCACCCAGAACAACCTTTTTGACAGAAGAGACGTCACGCCCGGTATATTGCTGGTATAATAAGGTAAATGGGGGATATTTGGGGCAGTTGGTAATTTGGGACACTTTCGACAGAACATGTCATATTAAATAAATGAAAGCATTGTTCTTGATGAAATAAATGCGGGACACACCTGAACTATTAAGCTCTCTAAAATTTCTATCGGATCGAATTTAACTTGAATACGTGGGTGATTTTATGGATTTTCCATTCATCGGGAAGTGAAGATGTGGAGATTGAGTGAGAGAATAACTTGAAGACTTCAGATGTTAGGAGAAATGCACTAATTTCACACCACCACTTTGGTTTACTAAAAATCTCAACTATTAACATCTTTCTCTGAAATTTTCAAATCAATTGAATCGGGGGGAGGGGTTGCCTTGACCCCAAGAAGGCCTTCTGTACAGTATCACACCATGAATTACTTTCCAAACTATGATCGTTTGGTATATTTCAACGTTGGCCGTAAGGTTAGTACTTCACTTCAACAAATTAAAGTTCAGAAAACAAATCAACTACCAATGTTTTTCGTTTTTTTAAATGAAGTTTGTCCTAAAACACCCCACATGCACCATACCGTTATTATTTAATCATTGAAGTAGAATCACTGGTAATTGTTATACGCATACAGACTATTAGTTAACATCGACGATTAAAACTCCATGATTGATATAATAATTAGAATTATTACAGTAACACACCGACAAAGTATACCAAAATCGATCACCATACAATCATATGCATTGCAAACCTTACCTTTTATCGCTAGAATTACAACGCCCAAAAAGATACAAAAGGTTGCCATTCTCTCAGTTTCGTCTGAAGCTATTCTTTCGCGCTTACAATGTAACAACAACACTCGTTGAAATATCCCAATCGTCCCGGACCAACCTTTTTGACGGAAGAGATCTAGAACGTCACATCCGGTGTATAGACTAGCCTGATGTACGTACTCTAATTAGTGCACATCTGGCATATATCTGTGCATCGCAAGCATCACTATTACATAATATATGTGTATCTGGGTCGGCAGCGAGCTGTAGCTTCAATCTATCCACCATACAGTTAATTAACCCTACCCCTCTAGATATTAAGTGACATTCCAAATCCTCTTATAATTCACTTTTATTAGTTCTTGTATATATACAGTCCCTGACCAGGTTCCCAGGGTACAATAACTCCAATTAGTACCCAGGTACATAATGGAAATCTGTGTGTGTAGAAATCTCATTAGACTGAAGAAAATATTAATGCAAAATTGCAATATGTACCAACTATGACAGTGTCACAGTATACTGCACACACACACGCACGCACGCACGCACGCACACACGCACGCACGCACGCACGCACGCACACACACACACACACACACACACACACATGCATGCACACACACACACACACACACACACACACACACACACACACACACATGCATGCACACACACACACACACACACAAACACACACACATGCATGCACACACACACAGTAATGACACTACTGTAGTTACTTCACTATTGTATTATATTTGTAAATCTACTGAATCATAAGCAATATTCTTCTCCATGACGATGAAATTAGCATCTTGATGGATTGCATGTCTTCTGTCAACTTCTTCATATGTTGGATCTTGTGGGCTGAAGAGAAATGTGAGAGATTGGGTGATCAAATTTGATATGTTGAATACTGGATTTGGCTGATTTCAAATGACACAGAATTAATTGGGAGTGATATATTTAAAATAAATCACAATATTGATAGCATTATAAACGATACGTCACACGCACATAGAGAAGTTTGACACATGCTGTATGTACATATATACTGTACATACGTAAGAATAGAAATACCCATATACACAAAAACACTTAATAAGTTTGGAGTAACCCTTAAAAATAAACCTATTTACCAACAGTTAACAATAAAACACTAATATTTTCAATCTTGTGTGAAACCCAATAACCTAGTAGCTAGGCTTGTGTTGGGTCGGATTAGATATAGGACTGAATTTCAGACCAATGCATGGCAATGTTAGATATTAGTCCGACTTCTATATCTATGATTCTAGACACAATTTGAGAGGTAACATCAAACTTCAGGCAGAAGATTTCTCTGTTTATGTACATAGTAAGTAGGGCAACTAAAGAATATAGCATGTATACCAATAACAGTGTGGTTAGTATGTTGTGTAAACAATTAATCAATGATAAAGCATCACTAGTCTGCTGTGTGGTTGAAGCTCAATTGATTCAGAAGTACAATGGTCATGATATTGTTGTGCTCTTGTACGGTATATAAGTACCAGCAGCTGTTCTTCAGGCTAACCAAGATGAGCAGCCAGGGTAATATATATCACTCATAGTCTTACACGAGAAGTTGCATCAAAATGACGTCATCATACAATCTCATTACAGTTTTATGACCAGTCCTGGCAAAGGCCATTGCTACCAGGCTCTTATAATTGGTCTTGGATGTAACATTCAAATCATATGTGTGTTGGTCATTGTGCTCTTGGCCACAGCAATAACATGTCAACTGTGCAACTTGTAAGGTTTTAGTGGTGGGCTGAAAACTGGAGATGTCGGGGGTGGGTGAGGCATTACCTGCCACACCCCAAGTGGATGGAGTCTACATCTCATAGTTAAAATAAACAAGACAAACCTTTCCTGCTTAGTGTTCCTATTGTTAGCGTTCCTCCTCAACTTGAATACACCAAACACAATTCCCACCACCAACACAACAGTAACAGACCCAAATATTGCACCACAAATGAATGCTCCAACAGTAACTGAAGCAGTATCGCATGACAGAGATGGCAGAGTGCTCTTCAAGTATTCTACATGAATATAAGGGGGATAGTTGATACTGGCTGCCCAGTACATGTTGTTGAATGGCTCACATTAAATGAATGGACATGCAGATAGGAAATATATGTACAAATAATATACTTTTCGTTGCCGGTCCATTTCCACTCCCAGTTGCAACTTGAACTGTAAAGCTATATCCGATGTTGGGATTCAGTCCTGTGATGGTGACACTAGAATTAGTAGTGTTGACACTTCCGAAAACAGCACCATCGTCTGATGTGTAGGAAATGATATAAAGGGGGAATCCCCTAGCCTCCCTCAATGAGAGTGGTGTCCATCCAACTCGTACCGAGCCATCACCAAGGGCAACTACATCAACACCATCCAGTGGTGCTGTTGGTACTGGGATGAAGGGGAACAGAGATGAGAGATATAAGCATAGAAATGAAACTGATACACTTAGTATGATAAATTAAGAAGTAGACTAGATTCCATGAGTCTTGTCATATAATAGCAGATGCAGGTCCTCACCTCCTTCCAGAGTGAAGAATACAACAGAAGATGGTTCACCTTCTCCAACTGAGGTCCGTGCTGAGACTGTAACATTGTATGGAATGTACCTCACTAGAAACAGATATGGAAGATATTGTGGATACATGTAAAACTATGCATATCCAGGCACACTCACAGAGTCCATGAACAATGAAGTTGAGACTTTCTACTAGGGCATCTGTGTCAGCATTCTCTCCAAATATTCCATATCTTACAGAATATCCCACTATGACCCCATTTGCTTCATCTGGTTCACTCCAACTGATATTTACACTACTATCAGAAATTACATTGTATGTCAGTCCGCATACAGGTCCAGGAACTGAGGGGGTTGGAAGAAACTGCTGAGTAAACAACTGTGGAGTTCAATGGACTTTTAATTTGTATGTAATTACATACAAATTAAAGTCCATTGAACTAAGACTGAGTACAGTAATATGTAAAATGTACTGTAACAATACAATACATGGGGGGGCCCTTACATTAGGAAGGGGTGGAGCTCATCTATAACATCAAAAATACAACTAATGCATGATGTGTGAGATGCTGTAAATCAATTGATGCAGAAGTTATATGTATATGGACAAGATGGGCTAATAAATAATCACATACATGCAATAGTTCGTATACAGCTTACTCGTTATCCAGTAAACCTACTGTACATGGATATGAGGTATGTACTATACATGTAACTGTATTGAACCTACGCACATCCATGAGTTGTAGCCCTGACAATCTCACTGTAGTTTCCTGGTCCCAGTTCATTGACAGAAGCAATCCTCACACTGTATTGTGTGGACAGGTCCAGACCAGTGATATCTGTTGAAGTGGTGTCTCCTCCGTTGACTGTCTTACTAGAGTAAGTCATTTCATTGGACCTTTTGTATTGTATGAAATAGCTGGTGATGGTGGATCCACCACTGACAGTTGGTCTCGTCCTTGTTACCCTCAGAGTACCTTCTGATGGAGTAGGATCAACCGATACACTCTCAGGAACTGGAGCCACTGGATGTGGACAAGGCATTGTGCTTAAGTTATTAAGTAGATATTACTATTACACAATGAAAATGACTTTGTGTGAGTAGTGTGGACTTATCCATGCAGTTTCTGACTACCATTTCAACTCACCATAGATAAGTGCACTCTCTCTATCACTGATTGGTCCCTCCAGTTGTCCACTAGTTGCTACAGCAGAAACCCAAATGTAGTAGGTTGTACCAGTTTGGAGACCATGTGATGAGGTCAGAGTAAGTGAGGTACCAGTAATATTCTGAACAGAGGAGGCACTACCAGGTGGAGGTTGGGTACTATTGCTGTAGTACACAGTATAGGCTACACTTGTTGTACTGTTAACTGCTGTCCAGGACACACTGATCATTGGAGAAGTAGCACTACCAGACACCATCACAGTTACACCTTCTACCTTGGGTGGGGTGCCTGGAGTGGTGGAATAATTCCTATAAAGTATATGTGGTGTCCTCTAATTACATTTTGTACAGTCATACGTATAATACCGTAAATCGGGAAATTCCCTATGTCAATTTTTTGTGGTGATGGTGAACCACAAGTTATTTTCACTAATGCAAATTAACGTGAATGGGAAATTTATGTAAACTGAAGTTAACACAAATTATTAGTAAGCGCAAATCGGTAGCAGAATTTTTTCAATTGAACAATGGATTTCGAAATCCAAGCTTAGGAGGCCTAGGCACACTGTCATCCTCCATAATGTCACAGGCAATAGCTGAAGTGATCACGAGATACAAGAGGCTGTGGGAAGTGGCAAGAAGCGAAGTACATACTTATCATGTGGCTTCTACAGCTGAAGTTTTTTTTCCAAAACAAACTTCAGCATTGTGTCGGTGAATCAATTATAGTATACACCATAACACAATAATTTTGTAAAGTATAATATTATAAGGGACCAGCATCATAAAAAATTGTTGGTATCTGCAAAACACAATATTAAATATTCAACACAAACATTTCACACATGGAAATTTAGCATCACATAACTTTCCTGATATTGGTATACGGATTTGTACATTTATAAACATTGTAAGAAAATCTATATTTCCACATGTTTAGCATATTAATATGATATTTTGGTGGAGCAATTTTAATTATAGTGGTGCTATATGCTATAAAAATTTTGAAACAGCACCTGTTGTAATATATACACCTATGCACATACAATGCATGTACACAAAACCTTCATTTTTTAACAAGGTTGAGCCTGTGTCATGGTTATGTACAAAACTTTAATTTCCTCAGTCAATTTTTTAAGCAGTGTGGCACCTATCCTGGAGATATTACATACATACTACATATAAGGATCAACTATAATATATAAATATCCACTTCGGAATCAAACTATAAATAAATATATCATAATAAATATAAATACCACTAGAAATACGTAGATGGTGTACACATATGAAATGTACCATCTATGTACCAGCTGAGATCGAGACATAAGGAAACCATTGCCATTCCTAGGATTGTGTATACATGCATATGTTGCTTATGCAATAAAGCCACCACTAAGGTCACCCACTGAAGCACTATAAATTTGTCACTTCCAATGATTCCCAATGACAAAGGTTACCTGATGCCTGCTAATTAAACTACTTAATATTATATACACCATATCTGATTCATCTTCAGAAGGACATATAGGATAGCATTGCTAACAAGACTATAATGGTAGAAATTTAGGATGGGATACAAGTCATCCATTTCACCTGGTCCATTATATATAATGGAAATGTAATAAAATTATTTAACTAATCACATTCATACCTATGTATAGTGACCGAAACACAACTTGGCGCGGATATACATTTATAGCAGTGATATTGCAGTCATATCTTCCTGCTTGTGAAGGTTGATAACTTCTAAACTTGAGAATTTTGACATATCTCATTCCAGGAGCATTCAGTACATACACATCTTCATCAGTAGGTTCAGTAGTTTGTCGTAGCCAAGTGTTGTTAGGATCAAACCACCTTCTATTATTTGTTTCATCACGTTCAGTCCAGCACCAGACTTCCAGTGGTGCTCCAGTTTGTGGGTACACATCAGTACCAGTTGCATCAGAACCAGTGTTGTTCACCAGAATACGTGGTACAGAGGATACAGGGGATACTGTGGAAAACAATGACAACAGCTTACACAAGGCTGAGAGAAAGTGTCAGGAGTTATTGTGGTGGGATTCCTATGTATTAAATGCTATTATAATGTAAATCTCTGTCAAATTAATGTATTAGACTATAATTTAGTTAACATTGACGATTAAAACACCATAATTGGCCGGTACAATCGTAGTTACAGTAACACAAGAGCAAAGTATACCGAAATCATCATGCAATTCCTGTAAACTTTACCTTTTATCGCTAGAATTACAGCGAAAAGGATACGAAAAGTCGTCATTCTATCGGTTTCGTCTAAAGCTATTCTTTCGCGTTTATAATGTAACAGTCGTTGAAATTTCCCAACCGAATCTTCGAGGACCAACCTTTTGACAGAAGGATAACGTCACATCCGGTATACAACTGATATCTACAGTACTACTCTACCGGTAATTAGTCTGCAGCTGGTATCTGTGCATCGCAATCGGTCGGTCGGTCGACCGATCGCGAGTACGTATGTCCTTCGGCAGCGCGCTGTAGCCTCCATCTATCTACCTTGTTGTACACACATCATTATTTGTGTTTTATGGTGACCAAAGACGAAATGTATACCTTGCAATTGAGTCCACGGTACCTCCATAGAAATATGCATACAAAGAATAGTATTATTAGACTTTTATATGGATTGTATAGCATAATAATGCGGAGACTGTGGTCATTGGCAATTTGCAATACAAATTAGTGAGTAAATGCGGTTATTATTGGGTGGTTAGCCTGAGGACTATCCACAGCACTGCAATAGGAGTGTAGTATACAGAAGTATATGGATATCTTTGTGTGGGTACTGCACTGACATCATGGTGAGTTACATAGTTTAGTTCAGCAGATGTGTTGACAAAGTCTTCTTTTTGGCCATCCTTGTTATGTGGCACCTCCCACAGGGGGAAAATCCTATTTTCATCGAGTAGGAAACACTATTGAATCATTGTTTAAAGGCTCTGTTTCACAAAAAATGCATTGAAACAGGGTCTTTCAACAATGCTTCAATAGTGTTTCATCATTGGTACTTTCCTCCTGTGATCCAGACGGATGCCCATGCATCGGTTTTTGTGTAATGCTGTGTCATATTTGTACTGGAGAGGACATGATGGTGACCAGTGGTACAATCGAAAATTACTTTCTGGGTCACCATGAGGCTAGTAACACATCCAGATAACACATCTACTGATGCATGTAGTACTATATACTTACTCTGGAGGTGCTACCAACCTGGTGGCAACCAAATACTAGTCTTCCAATTTCCAATCTTGACTCCTTATAAACGGAGTTATACGTCTTGCAGAGAATATACAAAAACTCCAATTAGTGCTAGGGTGTATATTATAACAAGCCAATGTGCGGATAAGCAAAGCTGAGGTTGTGGGAATCAAACCAAAATATAATGAATGCAAAATTGCAGTATGTGCTAACTATGACAGTGTCACAGCACACACACACACGTACACACACACACACACACACACACACACACACACACACACACACACACACACAGTAATGCAGTCGTTATTTCACTAGTGTCCTATGTTTTGAAATCAACTGAATCATAAGCAACATTTTTCTCCATCATGATAAAATTAGCATCATGATGGACTGTACGGTTTGTCTCAACTTCTTCATATGTTGCATCTTGTGGACTGAAGAGAAATGAGAGCGGGTGGATGACCAAGTGTGATCACTGGATACTAAATTAGGCTAATTCTGTAATGTCACACAATTAATAGCTAATTGTACAAAACATATCATATACATACAATACATATTGATGGTATTATAAACCCGACATTGTACACACATGAGAAAGTTTGCTACAGTATGCATACATGCATACTTCAAGTATAAGAAAGGAAAATACCCATTTACACAATAACGTTTTTAAAAGTTTCGAGTAACTTTGAAACCTAAACCCACTTACTCCTTACTGACAGTAATACTTTTAATCTTGTGAGAAACCCAGCAAGTGCTAGGCCTGAATCCCTATAGGTATACCTGCCCTATTGGTTTTACACCTACCCCCCCCCTTCGCTAGAGGCATCTAGGGGAGTGTTGGACTTTAGACCAATGCATGGCACTGTTAGATATTAGTCCCTCTGAGTTTGATTCTGACACAACCTGAGAGGTAATATCGAGCCTCAGCCAGGAGATTTCTCTATTCATGTTGCAGGTATATACCAATAACAGTGTGGTTAGAATGTTGCATAAAATTAATAAGATATCAGTGCATAAAGCATCACTAGTCTCTGTGTGGTTGAGTGGATGTGTTCATATTATGTCCTATTTTGATGATAGCATTGATTCAAGTTCAATTGAAGCATGACAGCCTTGATATTTCTGTGCTGTTATAAGTACCAAGTAATTCACCAGGCTAACCCAGGTGGGCAAACAGGGTGCTTCATGCCACCAATTATCCTACACAAGAGATGAATCAGAATGACATCATCATTAAAACCCGTTACAGTACTTCTCTGACCAGTGCTATCAGAAGGCCATTAGTGCCAGTCTCACGTTCAATTCATATTTATGGATGGACATTCTGCTCCTGGCTGCAGCACCGACATGTCGCACCTTCAGAAGTCAGTGCAACTTGTAAGGTTTTAGTGATGGACTGGAGACTGGAGATGTCGGGGTGGGGATCGAATCTACACCTGCCACACCCAAAGTGGATGGAGTCCTGATATCACAAACACATCTCATACTTAAAATAACAAGACAAACCTTTCCTGTTTAGTGCTTCTATTGTTACTCTTCCTCCTCAACTTGAATACACCAAACACAATTCCCACCACCAACACAACAGTAACAGCCCCAAATAATGCACCACTAATGAATGCTCCAACAGCAACTGCAGTAGTATCACCTGATGGAGATGGCAGAGTGCCCTTCAAGTATTCTACATAAATAAAAGTGGAATAGTTGAAACGAACTGCCCAGTACATGCTGAGGATTCGAAGTGTTTGCATGAAATCAAGGACAGATAACAACAAATAATTTACTTGTTGTTGCAGGTCCATTTCCACTCCCAGTCACAACTTGAACTGTAAAGCTATATCCAATGTTGGGATTCAGTCCTGTGATGATGACACTAGAATTAGTAGTGTTGACACTTCCGAGAACAGCACCATCGATTGATGTGTAGGAAACAATGTAAAGGGGGAATCCCCTAGCCTCTGTCAATGAGAGTGGCGTCCATCTAACTCCTACCGAGCCATCACCAAGAGCAACTACATCAACATCAGCAAGTGGTGCTGTTGGTACTGGGATGAAGGGGAGCAAAGGTAAGAGAGAATTTTAATCGATGTGATAGATTAAGAAGTTGATCAATTCCTCACCTCCTTCCAGAGTGAAGAACACAACAGAAGATGGTTCACCTTCTCCAACTGAGGTCCTTGCTGAGACTGTAACCTTATATGGAGTGTACCTCGCTGGAAACAAAGACATGGTAGAGATTGTGGATAATAATAATATAATTATATGAAACTAAAGTAATACAATATCACACTCACTGAGTCCATTGATAGTGAGGCCGAGACTGTCTTCTAGGATTTGTGTGTCAGCATTCCCTTCAAATTCTCCATATCTCACAGAGTACCCCACTATGACTCCATTTGCTTCATCTGGTTCACTCCATCTGAAGATAACACTCATAATATCACAACTCACATTGTATGTCAGTCCGGATACCGGTCCGGGAACTGAGGAGGTTGGAAGAAATTGGGGAGGAAAAACTGTGGAGTTTACAGGCCTTCATATGAGACAATATTATTATTACATACAAGGGGTTGTTATGTTAAACATGTGAGTTTTGTGTACAAGACCAACGTAGGTTTGGCAACTGGCCATAAGTATATTAAATTCAATCAAATTAATATCAAACACTCACCATCTTCCAATGTTGTACACGGAAATGGATTAGGTATAAATGGTCCTGTTCCATTCACAGTAGCAGCTGCCACTCTCCACTTGTAGGTTGTGTGAGGAGTGAGGTTGGTGAGGTTGTAACTGATACTAGCAGGAGAACTGAAGTTGTAGGTTGGGAGTTCATGAATGATGTTCCACTTGTTGTCCTCCGTCTGTTCTAGTTCAATAATGTACTTCTGGATCACTCCATTTCTACCAGTTTCCTCTGGAATATTCCACTGTAAAACACACCATCGACGTCCAGGATTACTACGCCTCATAGTCGGTTGGGATGAAGGCCCTATAAAGTTAAAAACCATGAATGTTTAGAGACAATTATCGTTAATTAAGGATCATCTGTACTTTCCAGTACACAAGTCCCTGCTACCAACTCACTGTCACTGTATGTCCTAGCTGTACCAGTCACAGGTACACTCAGTCCTCCCTTATTACCAGCTTGTACTGATATGGTGTACTCTTCATATGGATGAAGACCAGTGAGGGTCAGGGTAGTGTCTGAAGTAGATCTACTTATTCCAGTGTAGTTGACATGGTAGGTGAGAGGTGACCGGTCACTATTTGGAGGAGGACTCCATCGAACATTTATGGATGTTGAGGAGAGGGGGGTTGGTGTGACCATAATTGGAACTGTTATAGTGCATACAATAATAATTAAAAATCTCGTTTTATGTTATAATAAATGCTTATAATACTCTGCAAGTAAGTATACATAATATGTACCTTTTGGTGTAGTGTATCCTACCACCTCAGAACTGTTGACAGATCCTAGACTGTTTCTAGCAGAAACAATGATCTTGTAAGCAGTGTTGGAGTCCAGACCAGTGATATTGTATGACAATGATGTAGTTGTGACAGTGGACACATCAGAAGGTGTACTGGTCTTCCAGTAGTACAGGGTAAAGTTGTCTCCTCCACTCCTGGTCCATTGGAGGTATAAACTGGTAGTGGTTGTACTGGTTTGTGCAACTGGTGTGGTAGACGCTGTAAAATTTGATAGGCAATTACTAATCTTGTCATTTATGATATAATATGCACATGCATGCATGTAAGCACGTATGCAAGTACGCATGCACACACACGCACGCACACACACACACACACACACACACACACACACACACTGGCATACATGGTGTAATTGCAGTTCCGTACTCCCCAGCTCCAATTGGGGACACTGCTCTCACTCTAACTTCATAGTCCACTCCACTCCTCAGATTACTGTATACACGTTGTCTGTTTGTGGCTGACTGAGAGAAACCTCCACCCCAACTCCTGGCAGACAGTATCCTGTAGTTACCTTCATAACTTGTAATAGAGACATCACTGTGTGGTTCACCCCATGTTACAGTGAGGGATATTAGACTATTACTGAGTTCAGAAAATCGTACAGCAAGGTTGGGAACCTGGTCAGGGACTGTAGGTGGACAAGAATAAATATAATAAACCAGCCTAGGGATTCAATATTGACATTGATTGCTTATTTTTCAGAATTGTGTGGTTGGATACAACAAATAAGCAATGTGTCTACCGACTTTAACACCCTATCTAAAAGTTGCTGCTTGGCCGTGTAATCTTCAATTCTTCCCAACCAGGGCAAGGCTTATCCTCCACGTTTCCATGGTTATAGTCTAGGCATCAAAAAAGTGCTTTTTGATGCCCAGTGCTACTAATGATGAGTGGTATTCTCCGAAAAGGGCTTATAGCACATTGGTAAAAGAAATGAATATTATCGATTGGGGTCAAAATCCTTATCAACAACTCCCCTTTCTACCAAGGGACGCTTTTGCCTAGAAGATAACCACGAAAACATGGAAGATAAGCCTTTCCCTGTTTGGGTATAATTGAAGATTTCATGGCCAAGCAGCGACTTTTACGTAGGGTGTTAAAGTCGGTAGATAATATCCACTACCCGTACTACACTGAAAACTACAAACAACAACCTGATATGCTAAAAGTCCAGCCAATACTCTGCTTAGCTGAGATTGACAACTCAAAACATTGCCCAGTACTGATGAAGAGTGGTATTCTCCGAAATGGCCTTATGGCACATTGGCAAAAGAAAGGAATATTACTAATTCAGGCCAAAATCCTTATCCAGTAAACTTAGTGTACACAGATATGAGGTATGTATTCAGTATATGCAACGAATAACTGTATTGAACCTACGTACCTCCATATGTAGTAGCATTGACAATCCCACTGTAGTTTCCTGTTCCTAGTTCATTGACAGAAGCAATCCTCACACTGTATTGTGTGGACAGGTACAGACCAGTGATATCTGATGAAGTGGTGTCTCCTCCGTTGACTGTCTTACTAGAGTGAGTCATTTCATTGGACCTTTTGTATTGTATGGAATAGCTGGTGATAGTGGATCCACCACTGACAGTTGGTCTGGTCCATGTTACCCTCAGAGTACCTTCTGATGATGTAGGGACAACTGATACACTCTCAGGAACTGGAGCCACTACGTATGGGGAAAAGGCATTACGCTTGAGGAGTAGACACTACTATTACACGATGTAGATGACTTTGTGTGAGCCGTGTGGACTAATACATACAGCTCCTTGTGCCATTTCAACTCACCATAGATAAGTGCACTCTCCCTATCACTGAAGGGTCCTTCCAGTTGTCCACTAGTTGCTACAGCAGAAACCCAAATGTAGTAGGTTGTACCAGTTTGGAGACCATGTGATGAGGTCAGAGTAAGTGAGGTACCAGTAATATTCTGAACAGAGGAGGCACTACCAGGTGGAGGTTGAGTACTAGTGCTGTAGTACACAGTATAGGCTACACTTGTTGTACTGTTAACTGCTGTCCAGGACACACTGATCATTGGAGAAGAAGCACTACCAGACACCACCACAGTGACACCTTCTACCTTGGGTGGGGTGCCTGAAGAGGTGGAATGATTTGCAATATGTGTACCATGTGCTATCCTGGTGGTGCATTCAATAAAAAGATATCTCTTATGCAATGCCATACCTATAAATATGGCCAGAGAAACAACTCGGCCAGGATTTTCACTTATTAAAGTGACATTACAGTAATATCTTCCTGCTTGTGAATGTTGATAACTTCTAAACTTGAGAATTTTGACGTAACTCCTTCCAGGAGCATTCAGTACATACACATCTTTATCAGTAGGTTCAGTAGTTGGTTGTAGAAAATTGTTGTTAGGATCATACTACCTTCTACTATTTGATTCATCACGTTCAGTCCAGCACCAGACTTCCAGTGGTGCCCCAAGTTGTGGGTACACATCAGTACCAGTTGCATCAGAACCAGTGTTGTTCACCAGAAGACGTGGTACAGAGGACACAAGGGATACAGTAAAGGACAATGATACAAATGCCCATAAAATGAGATTTCGAGGTATAATCTCCACATTTTACTAGCAGTAGCATACTGTATAATAATCAATATTGCATGTGGTTTATATAATAGACTGGGGGAGGTTTGTTGTAAACAAGCATAGGGAGAGATTTATTACCCTTAACAACTCATAGATATAAAGTAGACTAGGTATACCTTCTCCCAGTTCGAAAACAAATAAAGGTAAAGGACTTTTCCATCCATTCTTTACTAAAAAAACATGTTCCTGTCAGAATAATATAGCTTTTCCATATACAACAGAATATCATCTGTAGTCAGACTTGTTGTCCAGGTGAGGTTCTATACTCTATACAGGGGTGTAGGAATAGGTGGGGCTGGTGAGGATTTGGTCTCACCACTTTTCATAGTGGGGTTACCATTGAAAAAAGGTTGAAGGTTGCCTATTGTTATTGACAGAACATGCTACAATCTTATACATTTAATTGTATTATACAAAGTTTAAAGGCTATGGCTGAATCTATTTCGATTACAATTACTCTCGCACAAATCCTCTGTCGCGTTACCGTCATAGCGGCCATTTTGTACCAATTGTGCAATACGCGTGAAGGATTGTTTCTACATACATAAGTAGATGCATCTCGTCTTCGCTTTAATTCTAGAACGTTTTTGTGAACGAATGTATTCTGTGATGGTTAATTTGTATGCATAAATGTAGTAGAATGTATTGACATTTTCATTTAAGCTGAGTTCCTGTGCAGCACTGGTAATTTGACATGAAACGCATGTGAACCAAGCATAATAAGGGTGGATTGTCGAGTCCCTATTCTCGATGCTCACGAGTCCCTTTTACGCTACATAACAAAATAGGGACACGTTAGCATAAATTTCACTGTATGTGATCTTGGAAGATTAGCCCTGCCACTCATTTTAAGCTTCCTACACCCCTGCTATATATGGGACTACTGCAGCTTTATCTATACCTTAGGTAACATTGTCATAGGATTCTTTTTCAGTTTCACAAAGTCAATGATACATACCAAACCTGGTAAGGTCATAATTTCCTAGTTTATGTGAGGTTGCTTGTTTTTTGTACATTTTCTGTTTTTGACAGAGTCTGATCGAGGTTGCCAATGCTCGTAAAATGGGTGAAGGTGTCAAAGGAATTTTCCAATGTTGTTCACCAAATGACGTGTTACAGAAAACACAAGGGATACTGTGAAAGACAATGACAACAGCTCAGAAAGGGTCAGGATTCATTGTGGAGGGGTCCCTATCAATCATTTACTGTTAATATTATTTGAATACACTTGTAGAAGTACTTGCGAACTACAAATGCCATTACTATTCAAGTAAAATCATTGTTTAGACTATTAATTAATATTGGCGATCAATGGTTGGTATATGTAATAATTGCCAAGCCATTAGGTTAGCAGTTAGCCTATTAGCACGATCTTGCAATGCGTTTGTATGCATACATATATATCTGTCCCTATCAATTATCGATGCCCCAATCAATTGTGCAATAGGTAAGATGGTACAGCTGATTAGTCAAAGCTCTCTTAATTTGGGCAGTGAAAACAGGTACAGATTGCAAGCTTGCCATGCTAACTATGACGAAGCTGCATAACATAGATTGTGTAGCTATTTATATCTATTTTAATTCATCCAATGTTCTCATGCTATAATTGTTTTTGATGAAATCAATACACCAACCTTTCTGCATTTTGTCTGAAGACGTTTAGAAACACCATTTTGACTATAATATTTGCTATTCCTGCCTTTTATAATATATCTTGCAATCCCTATTGGCTGTAATGAAGTTACAGGAAGGTGGAAATGGGTTCTTAGCATCGATACATCTAAATTACCTAATTGGTAACAGCACACCTGATGTTTGCTCAAAGCAGTGTCTAATAACTACCTAACATGCTGTCCAGAAACTGCCTCCTCAGTATGTTGTTAACATGTCATGTTTTGTCATGCATGTACATGTGAACATTGGTGGACCATTATGTACATCACATTGCTTACATGTTGAGCTTCAAAATGATGTACATTTTAACGCTACTTGTAAAAGAATTACACTACGAGTGGATTGAGCATACAGGGTGTTCCTAAGCACTAATACCATAAAAATGGCGGCAAAGCGTCAGTTGTTGACAAAAGTAGGCGTAGGGTCTACATTCAGGAGAATTATCACTTTCAGCTCAAACCCACACATTTCGTAGACAATATCCACGTCGCTTAGTCGTCCCGACTATACTCTATACCAAAATCACCATGCAATCACTGCAAAACTTCACCTTTTATCGCTATAGAATAAGCTACAGCAAAAATCTAGCTAGCTATAATTACTATTTTAAATACACTTTAAAACTTTAAGCGAACTGGATACAGTTATTAAGTAAAATCACAGTGAATTTTCACGTATTAGACGATTAGATAACATCGGCGATTAAAACTCCATGCGGTTTGGTATAACAGTACACCGACAAAGTATACCAAAATCGATCACCATGCCATCATATGCAATGCAAACTTCACCTTTTACCGCTAGAATCACAGCGAGAAGGATAGGAACAGTTGTCATTCTTTCAGTGACGTCTGAAACTATTCTTTCGCGCTTACAATGTAACAATACACGTTGAAATTTCACAGCCAAATCCTCCCAGACCAGCCTTTTTGACGGAAGAGAACGTCACATCCGGTATAATACTACGTACCCCAACCTTAAACGGAAGTATAAGTACCCCAACCCTAAACGGAAGTATAATGTCTTGCAGGACACAATAACTCCAATTAGTGCCCTGGTACAATAGGCCAATGTACGGATGAGTATATACGAGGTTGTGGATATCTAAACTGAAACAAATTATGGATGCAAAATTGCAATAAGTACTAACTATGACAGTGTCACAGTATACTACATACACACACGCTGCACGCACGCATGCACGCACGCACACACACACACACACACACACACACACACACACACACACATACACACACACACACACACACACACACACACACACACACACACACATAGTACACACACACACTAAGTAATGCAATAATCATTTCACTAGTGTCCTATGTTTTGAAATCAACTGAATCATAAGCAACATTCTTCTCCATCATGATGAAATTAGGATCATGATGGACTGCACGGTTTGTCCCAACTTCTTCATAAGTTGGATCTTGTGGACTGAAGAGAAATGAGTGAGGGTGGATGACCAAGTCTGATACACTGAATTGACTGAAAAAAATTGTGATATATCTAATACAAATCACAATATCGGCAGCATTATAAACCGTACATCACACACACATGGAGAGGTTTGATACATACGGTATGTGTATACGTAAGTAAGAATGGAAAATTAATATCCATTTGCACAATAACATTTCAAAAGCTTGGAGTAACTTTGAAACATAAACTTACTAAATGTTTGTCAACTATGTTGGCAGAGGTTAACAGACATCCCCCCCTTCGGAGTCCTTGTGTGTGTGTGGATGTGAGGGTCCCCAGTGTGTGCATGAGTGTGTGTATGCCCATGCAGTGGTGTGCATGAGAATGATTGCATATGGCTTCCCAGTCAAGGCACAATGAGCAGGATGTGCGTAGGTGTGGGAATTGGCATCATTTGGAGTCAGGTCATGGTACAATGACAGTCTTATCAGCACAACAGCTAGAAGGTGCACAAGATTAAGTCAGATTGAACCGGGTAGAAGTTAACCTGCTCCCACCCTCCCACCGCAGAGCTAGATGAAGGAGTAAAATATATGGGAATAAGATAGATTACCATAGGATGGATGATAGGGTTGAGGTGCATAAGGGCATGACAATTTTTGACATATTTCTGCTGTAATTATAATAATAAACCCCATCTATACAGTAACCTAAATTACAATCATATTATTATTGCATAACGGCATTACATTGTATAACTTAATTGAGCCTTTTATTATAATTATACATCTATGTTATCGTGCATAGGGGGTAAGTAAGCCGGATAGCAGTCTGGCTTGACAAATTTATCCCACAATTGGGCAAGCATGCCCCCTTCAATGATGACCTGCAGCTGCATGCATTATGGTCCCATGCTTTGTGGACGGGTGTAGTCAGAGGCTCATGATGAGTGAGAGTCCCAGTGTGATATGGGTTGAAGTCTGCGAGGAGGTTCGTCTGTTAACTGACAGTTAGAAAGACTAATATTTTTAATCGTGTGAGAAACCCAACAAGTGGTAGGGCTAAATCACTAGGTACTTCAGCCCTGCTGGTTAGTACACCCCTCCTGGCTGAAGGCATGTATACTGCATTGGATTGGATACAGGACTTGAGGTGGGGACTCTACCTGCCACAGTGGATGGAGTCCAAGACTCCTGATATCAAAAACACATCTCATAGTTAAAATACAAGACAAACCTTTCCAGTTTAGTGCTTCCATTGTTAGCGTTCCTCCTCAACTTGAATACACCAAAAACAATTCCCACCACCAACACAACAGTAACAGCCCCGGATATTGCATCACCAATGAATGTTCCAACAGCAACTGCAGTAGTATCACATAATGAAGATGGCAGAGTGCCCTTTAAGTATTCTATAAGAATAAGGAGAATGGTTGAAACTAACTGCCAGTACATGCTGAGGAAGGGCTTACATGAAATCAAGGGACAGATAAGAACAAATAGATATAATCTCCGATAAAGCATATTTATTTTAGTCTAGCCAATCATACCATGTCCAGTGAGGGAGGACCCAGTGGGAGGGGTGGTTGGAGTCACTTGGACCTTTCCTGGTTGAGGTATGGGGGAGGCCCTTACATTAGAAGGGGGTAGAGCATCTATAATATCAAAAATACAACTAGCGAGATATATTCAGCATGTTAATTGATTCAGATGTCAAGAGTTGTACATATGTATATGGACATGGTGCATTGAGAAATAATTACATACATTAAATAGGTGATAATATATAGCTTACTCATAATCCAGTAAACTTAGTGTACATGCATATGAGGTATTAACATACGTAATATATGAAATATGCAACTGCATTGAAACTACATCCATATGCAGAAGCATTGACAATCTCTATTATTTACTGTTATTACTGTATTTGAATATACCTGTAAAAAACTTCAAGCGAACTACAAATGACATTAATATTTAAGCAAAATCATTGTTAATAACGTCGTCTTAGACTATTAGTTAATATCGATAATCAAAACACCATGGTTGGTATATATAATAATTATAATTGCAGTATTACACAAGCAAAGTAATATCAGGTATTACGGGACACCTAAGTAATCGCTCCTTGATTAAGGAATTAATGAAAGAAACCTACCCTGAAAATTCTTTCTGCCTTAGGTAAAGGTGATAATGTTCTATCAGCCATCATATTCCAAAAGAACTCCTGGCATCTCTTTGTCATGGAGTTACAAAGCATTATACGTATATAGATCCCCTAGGTGATAATTACTGGATGCAGAGGCTATTTCTGGACAGCACATTAAAACCCTGCATATCATGATAGATTGTGTAGCTGTTTATATCTATGTTCATTTACCCAATGTTCTCATGCTATAATTATTATTAATGCAGGTGGAATAGGACCTTCAGAGACTTGCATCCATGATCAGTGAAAGATGTTTATCATCATACAGTACACATAATCATACAATACACACAATGAAAAAGATCCGATGCGAATTGGCATTCTCCCTAATTAACTCCGCTGAGCTTTGCCTGAGAGGTGCCAGATCATCTACTCACAGACCCACAAGGATAAATTTGGCTGATACCCCCATTGACATGATTGTTAGTGGAGGCCATCTCTAAATGTTTACTAACCGTTAATATCTAGTCCTTGTTATCATCCAACTTACCAATGAATGCATTGTTAATCTATCTACTGCCTCACATTGCACAAAAATCAATTTCACATACAGTTATGTTCACTATAATTTATTTCTTCATTTATACATTTCTGTGGTTAGTAATTACATCATAATAGTAAAAAAACACTTAAAGTATGCGTACATCTGAGAGAATTATTATTTCCAGCTGAAACCCACACATTTTGTAGACAATATCCACGTCACTTAGTGATCCCGACAATACTCTATACCAAAACCACCATGCAATCACTGCAAACTTCACCTTTTATCGCTAGAATTCCAGCAAAAAGATATAGCTATAGCTATAAAATTAATACGATTTTAAATACACTTTAAAACTTTATGCGGACTAGATACTGTTATTAAGACTAGTATAAAATCACTTTCAATTGATGCATATTAGACTATTAGTTAACACCGACAATTAAATCCATGATTGGTATAACAGTAACACACCAACAAAGTAGCTATACCAAAATCGATCACCATGCCATCACAATTGCAAACTTTACCTTTAATTGTTAGAATTACAGCGAGAAGGATACAAAAAGTTGCCATTCTTTCAGTGGTGTCTGAAACTATTCTTTCGCGCTTAAAATGTAACAACACTTGTTAAAATTTCCCAGCCAAATACTCCTGGACCAACCCTTTTGACAGAAGAGAACGTCACATCCGGTATATACGTAGTTAATATAAAATTTGTGCTCTAATTAGTGCACATCTGGTATCCGTGCAACTTGTAAGTTACATCATTATTAATTTTGTGTTTCAAGGAAACTTGGATGGCCATGGTGACTATAGATGAAATGTGTACCTTGGGTCCACAGCACCTCCACAAAAATATGCATACAATATATAAGTATATAATATATGGATTGTTACATTATGTCATATGGACAATGTGGAGAGTGTGATCATTGGCAATTGCAACACAACATAGTGTCAATGCATATGTTTTGGGCTGGTCAGCATGAGGACTATATACAACACTACCATTGGAATGTAATTATATATACAGTAGAACCTGTCCAATCCGACACCTCTCTAAACTGACAAATGCTTAAACTGTTCAATACAAAATGACCTGCCTAATCTGACAAATGCCTAATCCGAAAACCGACATTGATACTGGAATCCTCAGAACAAAAATATAATAATATATTATAATAAATGTAATATATACAAAAGTATTATAATATGTACTTTTGTTTGTTGTATGTGGACACTGCATGACAATTTCAGGGAGGTTGGGTGAGCGGGAGAGGTGACAAAACTCTGTGACAAAATGAAATCCTTACAATTAAAAATATCAAAACACAAATTTATATTGCAAAAAGATTGCTTAAGCATGAAATCACGAAAATTTCGAACATGAGAATTTCCCTCCATATGCATGGTAATAATAAAAATACTATATGTTCCAGGAAGGTGGGAAACTCAACTTTTTCGTCACTACCAGGTTGGCAGAAGCTCCAATATTTGTGTTATCATGGTATGTCACACGGACATTGGAGAGGTTCTAGTGACCAGCAACAAAATTGAAATTATCTTGATGGTTACCACGTGGCCTGTGGTATATCTGGGAGAGTGCCCATGTATCAGTATCAACTTTTGTTATTACATTACATATATGAATACCAGGCAGGCCATGGTGACCAACCAGACAATGTAAAACTACTTGTCTGGTCACCAGGAGGTCTACATAGCACATTCATTGGAATATACATACAAAATATAGATGCATAATTGTGTTCTGTATATATCTGGACACTGGGGAGTTTGTGTGAGTGGTTTCAAAACTGATCCTTTTGACTACAAAATTGACATTGCCAGAAAATTAAGTTAGTAAAAATTTCCTCTGACACCTTCACCCATTTATGAGCATTGGCAACCATGATCAGACTCTGTCAAACACAGAAAATGCATAATATACAGAAACAACCAACCTCGCATACACTAGGAAATTATGATCCTAATAGGGCTTGGTGTGTATCATTGACTTTGTGAAACTGAAAAAGAATTCTATCACAATGTTACCGAAGGTATAAAAAATGCTGTAGTAGTTCCGTACATTGTATAGAACCTCACTGTGACAACAAAGTCTGAGTACAGATGATATGCTGTGGAATATAGAAAGGCTGTATTTCTGATATATAGGAACGTGTCTTTTAGTACAGAATGGATGGAAAGGTCATCTATCTTCTATTTGTCTTCCTACTGGGCGAAGGTATTATTAGTACTTTATATCTATGAGTTATAAAGGGTATTAAATCTCTCCCAAAACTTAAGTTTTATACAAGAAAGCTCCCCTGGTCTATTATATAAACAATTAACAATATTGATTATTATTCAGTATGCTACTCCTAGTAGAAGGTGGAGATTAAACTTCAAAATGTCATTTTATGGGCATTTGTGTCATTGTCTTTCACAGTGTCCCTTGTGTCGTCTGTACCACGTCTTCTGGTGAACAACACTGGTTCTGATGCAACTGGTACTGATGTGTACCCACAACTTGGAGCACCACTGGAAGTCTGGTGCTGGACTGAAGAAGATGAATCAAATAATAGAAGGTGGTATGATCCTAACAACACTTGGCTACGGCCAACTAATGAATCTACTGGTGAAGATGTGTATGTAATGAATGCTCCTGAAAGGAGATATGTCAAAATTCTAACATTTAGAAGTTATCAGCATTCACAAGCAGGAAGATATGATTGCAATGTCACCTTAATGAATGCCCCTCCTCCCCAAGTTGTTTCTGTATCCATTTATATAGGTATGGCATAGCATAAGAAATATCTTACTATAAAATGCACCACCAGGACAGCACATGGTACACATATTCTCAAATCATTCCACCTCTCCAGGCACCCCACCCAAGGTAGAAGGTGTCACTGTGATGGTGTCTGGTAGTACTAGTTCTCCAATGATCAGTGTGTCCTGGACAGCAGTTAACAGTACAACAAATGTAACCTATACTGTGTCATACAGCACTAGTACCCAACCTCCACCTGGTAGTGCCTCCTCTGTTCAGAATATTACTGGTACCTCACTTACTCTGACCTCATCACATGGTCTCCAAACTGGTACAACCTACTACATTTGGGTTTCTGCTGTAGCAACTAGTGGACAACTGGAAGGACCCTTCAGTGATAGAGAGAGTGCACTTATCTATGGTGAGTTGAAATGGCACAAAGAGATGCATGCATAAGTCTACACTGCTCACACAAAGTCATCTACATTGTGGAATTATATCTACTCCTCAAGCATATTGTCTTTTCCACATACGTAGTGGCTCCAGTTCCTGAGAGTGTATCAGTTGATCCTACTCCATCAGAAGGTACTCTGAGGGTAACATGGACCAGACCAACTGTCAGTGGTGGATCCACCATCACCAGTTATTCCATACAATACAAAAGGTCCAACGAATTCGAAATGACTTACTCTAATAAGACAGTCAATAGAGGACACACCACTTCATCAGATATCACTGGTCTGGTCCTGTCCACACAATACAGTGTGAGGATTGCTTCTGTCAATGAACTAGGAACAGGAAACTACAGTGGGATTGTCAGGAATACCACATATGGATGTAGGTTCTATGCTACTGATAATATCCATTAATATAGAATGAACCTTTATACATGTCGTCAAGTACATTTCCAATACTATATATAATATATCATGAAATATATTATATAGCTTACATATTAAACATTTTTAAAATTTATACCTACTCGACTATAACATAAATTCATGTATACAATTCTACATAGCATGATACACTTGAAAATGTTAGCATGTTATTATAATATACAGTAAGTTAACTATTTTCAATTTAAATTACTGTACATTATACAATGCACAATGTCATTCTGAATCTCACCATTTTATAGATGCTCAACCCCCTCCTACTGTAAGTGCCTCCCCACAGACTGACCAAGGAAAAGTTGCAGTGTCCTGGACTCCACCCACCCCTCCCACTGGGTCCTCCCTCACTGGATACTCTATTCAGTACAGAATAAGAGGCAGTGGGAATTACATGAATGCCAGTGATCCTGGTGGATCAGCAACTAGCACTATTGTCAGCAATCTACAGGTTGGTACACAGTACCAAGTGAGAGTAGCAGCTAAAACTGAACTGGGAGTGGGACCAGACAGCTATGAGACAACAAACGTCACAACATTCAATGGTGTGTTGAGCTCTTTATATTGACAACACATTAAGTTTCTTATCATAATTTGTGACATTCACAACAACAAAGATTTTTTATTAGTTCCCACTACTCTCACAGTTAGTATAAAGACACATTGCTTGCATTAATATTGAGTACATTGTGTCCATCCAATTTGTGTGTGTGTGTGTGTGTGTGTGTGTGTGTGTGTGTGTGTGTATGTGTATGTGTGTGCATACTTTATCATAATTGACAAGATTAATTATTAAAAAATATAATGATACATTGTTATGCAACTTAACATTGATATATTGCCTTTCAAATTTTATAGTGCCTTCTATACCAGTTGTACGAAAGAGTTCATGGTCAGCTACCACTACCAGTTTATACCTACAATGGACCAGCATTGGAGGAGACAACTTCACCCTGTACTACTGGAAGAACAGCACACCTTCTGATGTGTCCACTGTCACAACTACATCATTGTCATACAATATCACTGGTCTGGACTCCAACACTGCTTACAAGGTCATTGTTTCTGCTAGAAACAGTCTGAGATCTGTCAACAGCTCTGAAGAGGTAGGATACACCACACCAAATGGTATGTAATTGTCCACTTACGGAAAAATATATAGACATATATTATAACATAAAATGAAATTTTAATAAAAATTATAGTTCCAATTATGGTCACACCAACCCCCCTCTCCTCAACATCTATCAATGTACAATGGAGTCCACCTCTGATCATGAAGAGTGACCAGTTACCTCTCACCTACCATGTAAACTACACTGGAATGAGTAGATCTACTTCAGACACTACCCTGACCCTCACTGGTCTTCATCCATATGAAGAGTACACCATATCAGTACAAGCTGGTAATAAGGGAGGACTGAGTGTACCTGTGACTAGTACAGCTAGGACCTACAGTGACAGTGAGTTGGTGGTGTGGACCTGTGTAGTGTAAAGAGTACCTTGAGTTGGTAGTAGGGACATGTGTACCAGAAAGTACAGAATATCATTTATTCTCTCTAAGCATTCACTGTTTGTAACTTTATAGAGCCTTCGTCCCAACCAACTATGAGATGTGCTAATCCTGGACGTCAATGGTGTATTCTACAGTGGAATATTCCAGAGGAAACTGGTAGAAATGGAGTGATCCAGAAGTACATTATCGAACTAGAACAGACGGAGGACGACAAGTGGAACATCACTCATGAACTCCCAACCTACAACTTCAGTTCTCCTGCTAGTATCAGTTACAACCTCACCAACCTCACTCCTCACACAACCTACAAGTGGAGAGTGGCAGCTGCTACTGTGAATGGAACAGGACTGTTTACACCTAGTCCAATTCAGTTTAAAACATTGGAAGATGGTGAGTATAATTAAGCTAACATGCAATGAACTGATTAGACTAAGATTGAGAACAACTTTCTTTGATCAATGACAGGTGTCTGTTTGTTAAAATGACAGTTATAAAAAACACATACACGAGAGAATGTCCACTACGTATATTTACATATCTTCTTGTATGCCACTCTCCAGTTCCAGGACCAGTAATGTGTCCGAGATACAATGTAACTTCTAATACAAGTGTCTGTGTCTACTGGGGAAAACCTGATAATTCAAATGGAAAGATAGTGGGCTACAGTGTCAGATACGAAGAATTGGAAGGAAATTTCACCAAACTCAAGATGGAGAATACTACTACTAGCAAACTCGTGAATCTCAGTTAGTGTACACCATGATCACATAGCATATTATATGATAATGTGAATAAACCTAACATTATGACGTTACAGATCCGTTCATTCCATATAAGGCTACAGTCTCAGCAAGGACCTCAGTTGGAGAAGGTGAACCATCTTCTGTTGTATTCTTTACTTTGGAAGGAGGTGAGGATGTGCTTTGATCTAGTGGATATCATTATCATTCATTACAGTGTCGCTCACATTCTGTTATGTACTTCTGAATCATATAATCCATTCATTTATTCAGTCCCAATGAAACCTGTCAGTGACATTGTTATCATGATCCAAGAGAGTGATCAAACAGTAAATGTCTCCTGGAAACCATTATCGTACAGGGAAGCCAGGGGATTTCCCTTTTACATTGTCTCCTACACATCAGAGGATGGTCGCTTTTCAGGAAGTGTCAACACCACAAATTCAAGAGTGGCAATTATCATTCGAGGACTAGACCTTCAGGTGTCATATCTGTTTACAGTTTCAGTTACAACCGGGAATGGAAGCAATGCAGGTCAAAAAGCTGATGGTATGAATTGCTAGACTATAATGATTGTGCCTTATTAAAAATCACTATAATAGCATACCACCGTACCCATGATATTCATTGACAATTGAAAAACACCATACTATTATACTCACCGCATTCAGTAGCACATGTACACTGTCAGAAAGGCTGTATAGATTATAATAATATCGTAAGACATGACAATTTCAATTATACTGTTTAACCCTGGCCATGCATGTGCTGTAGGATAGCCCAGGAGAATGAAATTCTTGTGCAAAATAATATAACATTGCATATACTCAGTTGCCAGGGTAACCGTGAGAATTTAAATTACGTAACCGGGGTATAACTATTATAAGAGGCAAATTGGCTTCTTACACTGGGGTATAACTATTATAGGAGGCCCAGGCTCTTATATACTTTTTCTAAATATGGTCTGGTTCAACGATATTCATAACCACTTTCTAATTACTATAATTAGTTGCAATAACAAAATTAATGCAGCAGGTTATGTAAACACAACGTGCTTGACACTCGTTCCAATATTCTTAGTGCGTAGATCACAAAAAGGCTGTCCAGGGATTTGTGGAGAGGCTTGAATCGGAGATCGGTTTTGTCCTAGAAATTAGGAGCTTCCGAATTTTGGTCACGCATGTGCCTCAACAAGGGAAGCCTTACCCTCCTTCCACTCTGTATCAACAGTTGATACAGAGTGGAAGGAGGGTAAGGCTTCCCTTGAGTAGTCCTAGTTTCAGCAACAAATCGAGACAGCCAATCGCATAATAGATAAAGATCAGTCGAGTGGAGAAGATCGTCTGGACACGTTGCCTTTCCTGCTCTTTCGTGAGCTATTTTCCACGATGTGAAATTATTAATAGCCCATTTAGTACATTTTTCTGTGTTGGCAGGTTTGAATCCTACTTTTAGCTTAACAAACTCGTCTTCATATAAGAAATGAAAGCGGGGGTCATTCTCCTTTTCGTCCACTAGGGTGCATGCGACATTCCTTCCCTTTCGATCTCTCTAGGCTAAGATGTTTCTTCTTCTTAGGAGGTACACAATTCTCCTTACATTTCAGACATTTATAATAATCTGGGCACAAGCAGTCGACAAAATCGGTCTTGCACAAACAAAAGCAACCAGGCTGGGCCATCCTCACTATACGTAAGTACTATAGAAGTTCGCGCCGAAATGCAAACGCCCAGGGCTGAGTATATATCACTTATACTATGGCGCTTCGGTGTATAACTAATACATATACACTACAAATTGTCATTGTTTCTATGTTCAACGTTTTATCTCTACAGTTGAATTAAGACCAAAAGTACATATACAAGATTCTACTGCTACCATCATTGTACCCATAGCAGTTGGCATTGTGGTCTTCCTAGCAATCACGTTCACCTTGAGTATTTTGATGTGTGTACTATGTCAAAGGTGAGAATCTACATAGATTATGTATATATAATGAATGCGTGCATATTATATAGGTGACATAATAATGATGCTCCATTCCACCACCATTTCAATCCACTACTTGGTGCACGTTTGTGAAAAAATACACTACAAAGTAATATTCTATCACCAAACAGTATAAACTACAATTATAGTACAAAGTGTATTAAACTGAAAATGAACATCTCATTTAATACTATATACTAATTAGAGTAATAGTAATTCATTACGTATAACACTGTAACATGTTAGTATCTTTAGACGGCATAAATTGATTATAACTGCATTAAATTAAATGCGACGTAAAGCTCATTGTAATAGTACACTTATACTGCAATCAGCCTGTCGGCATTCAACAACAAGTATATAGGTATCAATTAGCTAGCTGGTGTAGAACACCATGTACATGTTTATTGACATTTCCATTGAATAGAGGAATTGTACACGCTACATACCATCGAAATCAGGTTTACTTAGTAGAGACTGTTTACTAAAGTGAACCTGTTGGACCAACACCAAACGGCGATACTATGTGTACAGTTTCATGTTAAAGGCATGTACAAGTGGAAATTCCGCACGTGATGGGAAATTAGGACCAAACAGGAGTTAGCTAAACAATGAACAGTAAAACACTCCGAGTGTGAACACGCCTACACTACAGATGTAGGTTGAGATACATATACGAATCAATTGTTATTACTCGGTTTGTGCACGTGCTCTTGGTCCTCTTCTTGTGGCCAAACACCAGTCCAAAAAGGACGTGCGTTTTTTTCTCCGGTAGCTTCCATTTCAAGCTCTGTTTACATTCTTTTCAATCTCTTCTGATCAGAGTCTTCTTCTTTCTGAATTTCGCTTCTGTTCTACGACGCGACAGCCGATTCCAGGACCGCGTATCGCCACTACTGTAGTGCGCATGCGCAAACACACGTGGTACATACCGCTACGTTGGCCTGGTTTGACTGTGTGTATCCCCTGCGCATGCATTAGGTCAATCTTATTTAATACTTCACGAGAAGTGATATTTCTACTTCTTCCGTTTGAGCAAGATCCAAGAAAGAGTCCACGAAATCGTACAGGGTCACATTCAAGAAGACCAGGAGTTTCAGGGGCGATGGAGATGATAGGAGCAAGTCAAACAAAACAGATACAGAAGGTGAAGCAGATCTCAAGTGGTCTTTAATGTAGCAATATTCATGTTGTAAAGTTTATACAGGTCATTTGTTATGTGCATGTGCAGTGAACACTGTACATCACAGACTGTACATTGAGCACTGTACATTGAACACTGTACAGCGAACACTGCACATTGAACACTGTACATTGAGCACTATATATTGAACACTGTACATTGAACACTGTACATTGATCCGTTGCAACTTCACTATTGTCTAGATTTTGTATACACACCAGCCATGAGATGTATTCCGAAGCAAAAACTAGTTGAGATCACCAAGTATCTCCATGGCAACAGGGATAGTGGGTTTGAGGATGAGTACAAAGTAAGTGTAGTGTCTGTCTGCTGCTAGCTTGGATGGTGATTTGTTTGTACGGAAGCTTCGGCATTTTATGCTGTACATCTGTTGCTATGGCAGCCAAGGTGCTAGACTGTTTTTGTTCAAATGTTTGTTGTAGTCACCAGTTACACATTGGCATTGTCACAACTTACATAGCAACTCACTGACCACATGTTGTTTATGGAGCCTCCACATAGTTGCTTCTTCCATATTTCTGTTGTTGTGAATAACTTTACGCTTGTTATTGTTTCCAATTTCCCACTTGGTGATCGAAAATGTAAACTTGCTTCTGGATTTTGAATTCTTCTCGCATACTTAAACAACTCCTTATATGGGTATGTCTGCACTGCATGATGCAACGCACCTGTTGTTGCAGTAGCTAAAACACCTGTTGTTACAATAACTGAAATCCGAAGGTGAAAGCAATGTTCCCCACTGCACCAAAGTGGTTGATGTCAGTGTCCTCTGCAGCCTATGAATGACCAATGCTCTCTGCAGCACCTTTTCCATTCAAATTGTCCTTCAATGACCATTTGACTATTCAATTAATGACAATTGATCAATTGTTGATATTAATTATCATTAAAACGTTACGGCAGCTCACTTCATCACCCTTTTGCGATGCTAACGACTCTCACACTCCATTTCAATATTTCCAAGGCAAATTGAGAATTATGTGGATTTTATACTAATGTGCCTTTGTTCAGTAATCCTATACTAGCAGATTCTCTATGTTGAGTTATACACTACCTCCTTTGCAGTGTTCTCTGCAGAGATTTTTATAAAGATTTGTAGGGTATTGCAATGACAGCAGATTGTCAACTGATATGTATTTTTTAAAATGTTCTGTACAGTGCGATACCATCCAACGATCCTCGAGCTCAATCTCCCACAAATTTCTCAAACAGATTTGTTACCAGAGGGGAAACATGTACATACATATGCATGTGTGTGTGTATGGAGGTGAAGTACGTAGGATATTTTATGAAAATGGGTATTAGACCATAGGATCTATAAAGTGGGTGACACCACTTGAATCACTGTCTATTGCTCTTGCTCCAATGCAGACCATTGAAAACGATCCTGAACAGAGTGATACAATCTCCAAGACTAACTCTAACAAGAACCGCTATGTGAATATATTCACCTGTGAGGGTACACCTAGTACATCTGGTGTGTGTGGAAGATGTTGATGAAGTTGGTGTGTTTCATTACTCTATCTAGATGACCACTCCAGAGTGGTACTGACTACTACTGATGAGAAGGGAAGTGATTACATTAACTCTTCATTTATTGATGTGAGTGTGTGTGTGTGTGCGTGTGTGTGTGTGTGTGTGTGTGTGTGTGTGCGTGTGTGTGTGTGTGTGCGTGCGTGTGTGTGTTTGTGTGTGTGTGTGTGTTTGTGTGTGTGTATTCATGTATACACGCACACACATGGACTTTATTACTGTTTTACACTTATTCCGATATTTCAATGATTACTTACTTACAATCACTCCATGATCCAGGGCTACAAGAGAGAGAATGCTTACATAGCAGCACAAGGTGTGTACCATGTTAAGACTGCTTCATGCACATCTCATGACCACAGTGTGTAGAATAACTGTAAGAACAATGCACATTCCACACAATGCATGTGCAGTGGATATTCGTTGATCTGCTAGGATTGGTTTGAGGGAAATTTCATCAGATTAATGGTTAGGTGGATTAACCAGTGGATTAACAAATGTTCACTGTATGTAGGTATAGGTTTGAGGTTTGAGGTTTGATCAAGTTGGACTTCTTTGTTACTCTTACCTTCTTCCAGGACCCACACCAAACACAGTTTGCGACTTCTGGCAAATGATTTGGGACCAACAGGTCACCATGATAGTCATGCTGACCAGAGTGGAGGAGAATTCCAAGGTTACTTGTAATCAACCATTTTAGCTATTCAATGACATACACTCACTAATAGAGGTTACAGTGAGGACATTTTATGAGAAAATATTGTTTGTCACAGTTGTTGACATTCGAGTACTTATTGAGACCCTTGAGATATCACTGTAGCAACGGATAAAGCAACCTTGCTGTTTGGCATGGTAACTGTTGCCATGGTAACAGTTTTATTGATTTGTATTGGAAATTATAGTAGATTTTAGGAGCTATTGTAGAGTATGTGTTTTTACAAGATGGACCAAAAGACCCTTTCTGTCTTTGTTACCATGAAAATTACATTGATTGAGAAAGTGTACAGTTACTATGGGGATTAGTCTATGTAACAGTTGGTGAAAACTAAATTATGATGCTGAATTGTATATTACCATGGAAACCTCTTTCAATTCCTTGTAGAAAAAATGTGAGCAGTATTGGAATTTGGAACTGGAAGACCCATTGGAAGTGGGAAGGGATTTTGCGGTGACAACCATTGCCAACAAGGGATTTGACAACTACGAAGTCACGGACATGACCTTAACCAATGTGAGGTTTAGGGAAAAGTGGAAACGTGGTTATGTGGATTATTTGATGCGGTGAATTCTTGTTAATCCACCATAAATTGTTTCCTGAAATATGGTGGATTAACACAGTTGTCGGATATTCATTAGTACTTGTACATAAGTACTGAGGAATATTGTCAGATAAAATAAAGATGGATTAATGAGAATTTGGTGTACTACTATAAGTTATTATATTCATTGTTACGTGTGATTTTACACATTTTGCCACGTAGACTTGAAGTATAGAGTGTATGACATGTACATATTTGTTCTGGCCACTTGAGATTGTATCTGCATCCACATACATATGGTGTAAGCTATTACGTATGTATTGCTAGTATTACATGTTCATAGAAGTCACAAGAAGCTTGTAAGCCACTCAAATTGAAGCACTTCCACTTCACCACTTGGCCCGATCATGGTGTACCCACCCACCCTTCTTCTCTGGTGAAATTTGTCCAACAAGTGAGGAAGGAGTACAAGGACAGTACAGCACCAATGTTGGTACACTGCAGGTGGGTGTGGCAGGGAGTGTTTGTCAAGTGGAGGGTGTGGCAGTGTGTCAAGTGGAAGGTGTGGCAGTGAGTGGGTGTGTCAAGTGGAGAGGGTGGCAGTGAGTGGCTGTGTCAAGTGGAGAGGGTGGCAATGAGTAGGTGTGTCAAGCGGAGGGTGTGGCAGTGAGTGGGTGTGTCAAGTGGAGGGTGTGACAGTGAGTAAATGTGTCTAGTGGAGGGTGTAGCAGTGTGTGTCAAGTTGAGGGTGTGTTAATGAGAATGTGTGTCAAGTGAAGGGCATGGCAGTGAGTGGGTGTGTCAGGCAGAGGGTGTGGCAGTGAGTGGGTGTGTCAGGCAGAGGGTGTGGCAGTGAGTGTATATTTCAGGCATAGGGTGTAACAATGATTGTGGCTTGTTGTATTGGTGAGTGGTGTTGAGGAGAATTTCACATCTCTCATTTGTTTCTTATGGTATCCTGTCTTCCTCCATGCAGTGCTGGTGTTGGTCGTACTGGTACTTTCATCACCATCGATACAATGATGCAGAGATTGAAGGAGAAAGATGACTTGAATATTTATCAGTTTGTGACTGAAATGAGGAGTAGGAGGACTTTCATGGTACAGACCATGGTGAGTGTGTAGATGTACTGTGTTGTTGTGTGTGTGTGTGTGTGTGTGTGTGTGTGTGTGTGTGTGTGTGTGTGTGTGTGTGTGTGTGTGTGTGTATGTGTTTTGTGTGTGTGTGTGTTTGTTTGTTTGTGTGTGTGTGTGTGTGTGTGTGTGTGTGTGTGTTGTGGTTGTTTACAATCTTGTTATTCTTACTTTACTGTATGCTAAGTCATTTGCTCTGTATTGTCATATGGGTTGATCTCCTCCACAGGAACAATATGCCTTTATGCATGATGCTCTCTGTGACTACCTCACATGTGGAGACACCTCTATTTTGGCTTACCAGTTGAGAGGAGAAATAGAAAATATGGATGAGGTTGACAAGAGTACAGGAAGGCCACAGTACTATACCAGCTTCAAGGTGTGTGCTTGTGTGTGGTGTGGATGGGTGTGGTTGTGTGTATGTGAAGCTACTACTGACTGCAAAGTGTGTGGTTCCATGTACTTGAGGTGTGCTTGTGTGGGGTGTGGATGGGTGTGCTGGTGTGTACTTGAAGCTTCTACTGGCTGCAAGATGTCTGGTTGTGTGTTTTTGATGTGTACATATGCTGACGTGTACTTGAGGCATGCTTTTGTGTATTATGTATGTGTGTGTTTGCCTGTTCTTATGTGTACTTGAGGTGTGTTTGCTTGTATGTATATAGTGTGCAGTGTGTGCATGCATATATGCATGTATGCATGATATGTGTATATGTGTGCGTACCTATGTATGTACACACGTGTATGACCATGTGTACATACATGTGTGTGCAACACTTGATATGTATGTACATGGGTTCTACTCAGAAAGGAACAACAGTTACTACATTAACTGAATTATCTGCAGTAGTTTTGATCTAGTTTATTATGTATGATTCCACATGATTTGATCGAACAAGATTACCACATATATTTGTACAGCTTGTTTGTTACATCGCACTCTTTTTTATCTTTTTGTGACAGTTCCTTGGTTCTGTGAGCAAGACTCCGCAAGTTGAAGACGAGGTCTTCTCAAGGAAGAGTGTTGTTGCAAAGAAGAACAGATACAAGGATAGATTCCCATGTGAGTTGAGGGGGACATGTTTTCTGTATGGAGCAGAACAACACTGCATGAAATCCACTCAGTAGACACACATACAGGGGGTACCGTTCAAGGTATGTTGAAATTCAACAAAACAGGACTTGATTTGAAATCGATTAACCTTTGGCTGTTAATCGTATGCTTCTTGTCATTTTCTCAATGTATTATGTTGTCTCTTGCTACAGATTCAACTAACCATGTGTGTATCGGTGGCAGGTCTAACAGCAACAATGCAGACTACATTAATGCAACATTTATTGATGTGAGTCTGTTACTGGGTTGGTGCAATGTGGAAAATTGATAATCTAGTGCACCTTTAGCATTGTGTGTGTCAATTTGTAGCAGTCCATCAGAGTTTAATGTTGCTCATACGTTCCATGATCATAGTAACAGTTGTATGCACAGTGAGATCTCTTCACTACAACACTTTTAATATCGACAATCTCCTTAAATGAGCGCTACCAAGGGTGATGTTGTGAAGAGGTCTGACTGTAACTGTGCTTCTGGAGAAGTCTATCTGTGCTTCTGGATGATATGTTCACACAGCTTGTTGGATTGTGATATACGTATAGGTTCCATTTTATACTGCTTTTTGTATTGTCAGGCATTTTGTCCTCTTGTGTGTGAACCTTCGTATGTTCACACGTAGATACTCAATCTTTTCTGTTTTCTTAGAATTACTCCTCTCGCAGGGCCTTCATAGCTGCACAGGCACCTCTTGAGAGCACCAGGAATGATGTGTGGGAGATGATATGGCAGTTGAGACCTTCAACTATTGTACTGCTGTGTGACTTTAAGGAAGGGAAGGAGGTATGTGAGTGTATGTGTGTGTGTGTGTGTGTGTGTGTGCGTGCGTGCATGCGTGTGTGCGTGCGTGTGTAGACAAATTTTCTTCCATAGGTCAAGGTATGTACGTACATACCTACATTTTCTTCTGTTGGTGTCTTCCAGCTGTTTCATCTTTACCTCAATGTATGTGAAGATTTTGTGTACGTGCATTCTACTGTCTCTCTCATCAGCCAAAATGAATCACTTAAATACGGACACATGTGTATCATCAGAGAATTACCTTTATCTCAATGAACCCACTGTTTGTTGCTGAGATGGTTTGAACTTGTTACATATTATATACAGCGGAGCCTACTTAACACAACCTCCAAGACACCTCTTTTTCACTTTCCCACTAGCAGAATTTTATCTCAACACAGTACACAGCCACACATGTGTAATAATCTGTTTTAGCAGCCAACAGTTCTTTTGTGGAGTAATTTTTCATTGAAAGAGTTCGTGTTCAGTGGTCATGTACTCTTTGTTCTGGGAATTCAACATTGTTCATTTTTATTGTTTCCATTTTAACTTCCTGTTTGTAACACTGCATATAATTATTATCTATCTATAATAACATGTGTGTGTGTTCCTATGCATGGCCTCAGCGGTAAACTAATATTTTGATGTGCATATATTACGTGAAAAGATTGCCTATTTCAAAACACTGAGAATTAGAATTTCAGCTGGAATTCAAACACAATTGCTTGGCCTAACATTATATCTTCTGAGATAAAGAATTATCCAAGTAGTCTGAGCATGGGGGTGACCGTCTCACAAGTTTCTAACTCTTGCTTTGTCTTTTACTTGTTTCTACTGAAATTTCTCCCCGCAGTCTGTGTGTAAGTTCTGGCCGGATGAGGCAACCAAGTCCATTGAGTACAGCTTTTTCAAGGTCAACATGATCAACACTGTTTCCACCTCATTCGCCGAACTCACTACACTGGAAGTCTTGGAAAAGAACCAGGTTTGTCCACTACACCTCTCCACACTGTTGTTGGACAATATATCGCTATTTGTAGACATTCATAATACCTGAAGGATATCGATATGATATTCCATATGTTGGATCAGTATTGAGATATTGTACATACATGATACAGTAACGTGGGATTGAACACTGTTATAGCTGTAACCTGTATGGGTGTGTTGTAGGAGTGGTAAAGTTAGTTACCACTCTACCTTGCTGTTGAATACCCAGAGCAATGTGTAGCTAGTGTTGAAGTCAATAGAAAGGTGCTGAATTGGCTGAGCAAGCTATTGTAGTAGAAGATCCGAGCAAGGGAATATCGCAATATTTAGTTGGATCGCAATATTGACGGGGGCTAGTTAGTTGAATGACCCTCAAGTGGGACCCATCCTCCAGCACTGCTGCATATGTGCACCATGTGAAATGATAGTGCTGTGATGATTAATTGATTAATAAATTAATCAATTGATTTTCATTTCAAATCTGATTATCGTCTATAGTGCAAGCAAATTGATTAATCACAGGAAGTAATTAAGTGAGTAGACCAGACAGCCATCCCCACCTTATCACCCAGAGCCTTCACTCCATGAGCTCAGTATTGTACCTGAAATGCAAAAAGGACTCTATGGACTTCACTTCATGTCTATTGGATGATTACTCAGTCTAATAAAGTGGGAGTAGTTTCCGGTTACGCCCACTTAATTACTTCCGGTGATTAGTCAATTAATCAATCAGATAATATGAACTGATAATCAATTGAAAATTACAAGTTATTCACTATAGGAATATATTACTATTACACTATATCAACCACACTATAGGAACCACAATGATCTGACAACCTTGGTAATCTGACATGTATGCTGTTCCCCAAAGGGTGTCTGATTATCAAAATTCCACTCTATGTACCCTAGATGGTCATGAAGCCCACAGTGTGACATAGCATTCACTCTCTCTGTTTTCCTATTTCATTGTTCCCTTCTTCCCTTTCGGGTCAGTTCTCTCAATGTACGTATTGTTCCCGTCCCCTCAGACATCCAGACGCATGTTGACCATCAAGTTGTTTCACTTCAGCTGCTGGCCCAAGCGCGGTCCTCCTCCAATGGAGTCCATGTTGATGTTGATGGGACAAGTACAGAAGGAACAGGAGAACCAGAAGAAACCAGTTCTGGTCATGTGCGAGTGAGTTTATATGGCACAAATGCATGTATATTTATACAGTATGTATATACGTACATAGGTAGGTACAATATTATGTATCTGTATACAATATGTGTGTACATATGATTGTATGTAGGTACCTGTATGTACAATGAATTCTCTTTAATCTGCCACAATTTGTTTTCAAAAAAGTTTAGTTGACCACCAAATTTGGTGGATGAACTGGATATTCGTTAGCACTTGTACATTAAATGGGTACTGAGAAATTGCGGCGGAGTTTGGTGGACAAAGTGGTAGAGGATTAAGTATGTGTCTGCAGAATGTATGTACATACATATAGGCATTTACAGGATGAATATATGTACATCAGTATTATGTATGTAAAACTGCGTCAAGTTCCTCGTGAAGACCACCTAACCTGCCTAACCTCAGTTTCTCCAGAAGAGCTATTTGCATGACAAAATAATGCAATATGTTCTTTACATTCTGTTGTTGATGCCGTTCTATGTACGTACTTATGTACATATGTTCCTTATTTGTGATGTATGAATACATAGTACATATTTCACACATTCATACATGTAGAGATATGTAGTATACTGTCATTAGTATTGGGGTGTATGGTTCCTCCTCTCAGTGACGGTATGGGGAGAAGTGGTGTGTTCATTTGTGCCATGTCTGAAGTTGAGAGAGTTAAAGTTGAAGGACAAGTTGATGTCTTTCAGACTATCAAAGGAATGAGAATGCAGAGACCCCACATGGTGGATACTCCAGTAAGTGTGTGTGTGTGTGTGTGTGTGTGTGTGTGTGTGTGTGTGTGTGTGTGTGTGTGTGTGTGTGTTGTAGGAGTATGACTCTACATTCATTCTACATCCGTTCTCTCCGTAGGATCAGTACAAGCTCTGTTTTGATATTCTTCAGAGCTACCTTGATTCCTTTGATACGTATGCCAACTTCAAAACTGTGTGAATTGTGTGATTATGCAACTTTCTTGTGTGATTATGTAACGTTAGTGTAGAATTATGTAACTCATTAATGTATTGCATAACATACGTAGTGGTGTGATTGAGCCAGTTTTCTGAGTGTCATTTTAATTAAGCCATGTGTTGTGTGTGAATTCATACCTATTTGATGTCTGTTGAATGCCATTCAGCAGCATTATTATGTATTCGCTTGCTGTATTTACTTCTAATGCTGCAATTTCATACAAATTTTAATATCACATTTGATTAGTTGACAGTTGCATGACAATTAATCTATATTGCCGCTGCATTAATTTGGGAACACACTTGACTTACTTTCTGCATGGCTAGTTCAGCAAAAAGTGGAGGGTAAGGATCAGCTACACCAGACTACTTTATAGCAAAATCCTTTTGACTGTCTTCTCCACTTAAGACATACATTCTTAAGCTCCAGGCGTCCTGACAGTGGACATAGGTATATACATCCCTCCTGGAGTAGGAGTGCTGTTGTTCACCCAAGCCTGAGGAATTGATGACCCCTAATAAGTGAATACCAGATATTTGTGGAAATGGGGTCCCTAGTGTTTACATGTATGCTTGTTCATCTGTTCTGTGAATTGCGTAATTGATTGATGAATTGTAACCATACACACACACACACACACACATGTACACACACACACACACACACACACACACACACACACACACACACACACACACACACACACACACACACACACATACACACAGAATGCATTTTTATCATCACCAGCTATATATACATCTTATTGGAATTTCTTTTCTGGAGAGTTGATACAATGGTGTAATATACCGATTTAAGTTTTGTTGTATGTACAATGTGTTTTCGTGGTATGCATATGTACATACACCTACATATCATATGTATGATTTACATACACTGTGATACACATAATATGTACACTGTACCTGTGTATCAGTTGTACTAGATCATACATGTGATTATAATGATATTCATTTTGTATATGTTTCATTTTATACTGGATTCAGCCTCAATCTTTTACACTACAGTAATCTTAAAGCAATTCCATTATATTGCTTCTGGAACTGGTTTAACTAAACCAGTTTGGCACATTCACATGTATTGTGGATAACCGGTTCAGAACGGGATTTGGGCTCCATCAAATGTGAACTCTACGGCAATTTAATTCAGTTTCTGCGAAGTCTCCACTACACACTATTGTATTATATTGTATTGCATGCTACTGTATTATATATGATATGTGTGTATTATTTTCTTTATAGTATGAATTATATATTTATATTATACAGGGAAGACAAAAGGAAAACTCTACCTAATAGTAAACCATTAGACACACATAATACGTAGGTCAGTAGTCCTCAAAATCAATCGAGACAGGATCACATGCTGCATCATCGAACTGCCATTGCATTGCCCCATTGCACAGTGACTGACAGTCTCTGGATAAGGTAAATAATATATTTCGTCTACTTCAGTCCAGCACCAGACTTCCAGTGGTGCTCCAGGTTGTGGGAACACATCAGTACCAGTTGCATTAGAACCAGTGTTGTTCTGAATCACCAGAAGATGTGGTACAGTGGACACAAGGGATACTGTGAAGGACAATGATACAAATGCCCAAAAATGACATTTTGTATTATACAACCAAAGGTTTCTCACTATACCCTGTCAGGTATATGACATGAAGATATACAAATCCAATTATATGTAATTGAGGCATTAATGTATATAATTTTTTTGATGACAAGGTAATTTCAAGTTTCCATTCACCTGTTGGTTTCCATATAAAATTAATATATGAAATGTTATACAAAATACAGATGCATGGATGCTTTCCCAGATGTGCATCTATAATATGGTCATCATGAGGTTAGTAGCACCTCCGGAGTATGTACATGCATCAGCATCAGTGTTATCTGGATGTACTACAAAAGTGATATTCAAGTTTTGCAGGTCACCTTGGCCTCTTCATGCAGTACCCATGTGACACAGCAAGACACAAATACCAATGTATGTGTATCCTTCTGGAGGTGATACCAGCCTGGTGTATGGTGGATAGATTGAAGCTACAGCTTGTTACCAACCGACATACGTACTCATGATTGACCACCTGCACACGATGCATGGGTACCAGATGTGCACTAATTAGAGTCAGTATATCAGCTACGTAATATAGGGTATCCAAACTGTAACATGAACGAATGCGTATTTATTTCAATTCAATATTCATCAATAGAGTGTACTCAAGTAGGGTTATGCATTCGTTGGAGAAACTCTTGACTTGAGCGAGGCATAAGTTAACACCCAAATGCATGCCACATTTTGTTTTGGACAATCTGGTTACCAGTCTCCTCTTCTAAACGTTTGTTAAAGTTTGTTTGAGTGGATACTGAATCAGAAGTAGATGAGACAATAATTATGGTCATGCAATGTTGAACTCTTGCAGATGATTGTTTGTTTGATATATATTGCATTTGCAATTTCTTTTGTTGCATCAAGGTTGTACCATCACTATTCATGAAGATGCCATTGTTTCTCTTGCATCAATTTGCTTGCTTTCTGTACTTCACTGATTGCTGGCACTTCTTGGCTACACATGTAATTTGCTCATGATTTTCCAGGTAAACAAAGATTGTCAGTCTATATATATAGATGGTACAAGGCGACAAATTACATTACTTATTGTTTTAATTTGTGCAGGAGGTATCTTCATGGGAAGTAATGAATTATAGTACAATGCTCTTATAAATTGGAAAATGTTGCTAACTTGTCTGGTGTACCCTCAAGTTGCTTAATTTGGCTTATAAGGTCTGCTATCTCACTTTCATACTGAGTATGCCTTTGATTAGTTTGTTCACACATTTTTACGAGCTCATCTTTAGTAAATCTATAGTCAGTTCATAGTTTTGAACAACTGACTGTAAGTGCTTGATTTCAATATTCAATTGTAAGTCTTAATTCCAAAGCTGCTGTCAAATTATCAACTTGTACTCCCTGAGCTTTATTCATTTTCATAAGGAGTTTAATCTGTGATCTTGACGCTTCACAAAACTATTTGTCTGGTCACCAGGAGGTCTACATAGCACGTTCGTTGGAATATTATATATACAAAACATAGATGCATATAATTGTGTACTATATATCTGGACACTGGGGAGTTTGTGTTAGTGGTTTCAAAACTGATCCTTTTGTACAAAATCGACATTGCCACAAAATTAATAAGTTAGGAAAATTTCCTCTGACACCTTCGATCACCCATTTATGAGCATTGGCAACCTTCATCAGACTGTCAAACACAGCAAATGTAAAAAAAAACAACCAACTTCGCATAACTAGGAAATTATGACCTTACCAGGTTTGGTATGTATCATTGACTTTGTGAAACTGGAAAAAGAATTCTATCACAATGTTACCTAAGGTATAAATAAAGCTGCAGTTGTCCCTTATATTCTATAGAACCTTACCTTGACATCAAAGTCTGAATATAGATGATATTCTGTTGTAGCTATATGGAAAGTCAGACTCTGTATTTCTGACAAGAACATGTACAGTATGGATGGAAAAGTTGTTTACCTTCTAGTTGTCTTCTTACTGGGAAAAGGTATACTTAGTCCACTTTATAGCTATGAGTTATTAAGGGTAATGCCTGCTTATAAGAAACCTTCCCCAGTCTGTTCTATAAACCAAAATATTATTATACATGCAGTATTTTAACTGCTAGTAGAAGTTGGAGATTAAACTTACAACTGTCAGTTTATGGGTATTTGTGTCATTGCTCTTCACAGTATCCCTTGTGTCCTCTGTACCACATCTTCTGGTGAACAACACTGGTTCTGATGCAACTGGTACTGATGTGTACCCACAGCCTGGAGCACCACTGGAAGTCTGGTGCTGGACTGAAAAAAATGAATCAAGTAGTAGATTGTGGCATAACTCTAGTGGTCGTGTGACACAGTACGAGAATGATACAGATGCTACCAATGAAGACGTGTATGTGCTGAAATATCCTAACATGACTCACATAAAGATTCTCACATTTAGAAGTTATCAGCATTCACAAGCAGGAAGATATGAATGCAATATCTCCTTGACAGAAGTAGATCCCCACCACCATGTTTCTCTCTCAATATTTATAGGTATGAAAGTGATTAAAGCAATTGTGATGATAATAAATTGTACACTGCGATGCATTATTTCAATATTAAACCTCAGGAATTCCACCCAAGGTGGAAGGTGTTACTGTGATGGTGTCTGGTAGTCCTACTTCTCCAATGATTAATGTGTCCTGGACAGCAGTGAACAGTACAACAAGTGTAGCCTATACTGTGTACTACAGCAATAGTACTCAACCTCCACCTGGTAGTGCCTCCTCTGTTCAGAATATTACTGGTACCTCACTTACTCTGACCTCATCACATGGTCTCCAAACTGGTACAACCTACTACATTTGGGTTTCTGCTGTAGCAACTAGTGGACAACTGGAGGGACCAATCAGTGATAGAGAGAGTGCAATTGTCCATGGTAAGATAACATAGCATATATAGCAACTTCTACATACTATAATAATTAGTGCATCACACATATACTACATACAAGTATATAATTATACATTATATCATAGTCTGATAGCCTATATACACATTCGTTAATATCATGATATTATCACTGACAGTAATAGCAATACTGTAATTACTATACTGTTCTAGTATAATATTATAAAACATTATGTTTATTAGATTTTCAAATTTCGAGGTTCACCATTATATTACACCTCCTCTAACAATATACAGTGGCTCCATTTCCAGTGAACATTTCAGTCAATCCTCTACCAATAAAAGGTACTCTGAGAGTAACATGGACCAGACCAACTGTCAGTGGTGAATCCAGCATCACCAGCTATTCCATACAATACAAAAGGTCCAATGAAATGACTTACTCTAGTAAGACAGTCAACGGAGGAGACACCACTTCATCATATATCACTAGTCTGTACCTGTCCGAACAATACAGTGTGAGGATTGCTTCTGTTAATGATCTGGGAATAGGAAACTACAGTGGGATTGTCAGTGCTACCACATATGGATGTAAGTTCAACACAGTTACATATTGAATACCTCATATACATACATAGTAAGATTATTACTGGATAATGTTAAGCTGTATATTAACTTTATATGATGTGTGTAATTAATTATCAATGCACCATCTCCATAATATACATGCTTACTTACCCACATATGTAATGTTTTTCAATGAATCTACAATTTTGTCAATGTATCACTTGAATCTGACTGTGCACTGTATAAAATGGATTGTAACTGCTTGCATACGCTGAAAGCACTATTATTAACATTATTATAATCATTGCTGTTTTAGATTCCTTGCGCCCTTCAAATCTTACAGCCATTGCCTTGTCTGAAAAAGGGAAGATTAGAGTTTCCTGGACTCCCCCCACCCCTCCGATGGGGTCCTCCCTCACTGGATACACTATTTTGTATAAAAGAAATATAAAAAGCGAGAATTACATGTCTGGCAAAGATCCTAGTGGATCAGCAAATAACACCATTGTCAGCAAACTGGATGTTGGTACAGAGTATGAAGTGAGAGTAGCAGCTAAAACTGAACTGGGAGAGGGACCTAGCAGCTATGGCACAGTAATTGTGACAACATTCAATAGTGAGTTCAGTTTATCATTGAGTGTTTCTGTTATTGAAAGATCGATGTGTGATCTTTAATGATCATGACTTAAAACTAGATCAGGAATCTAATGCTCAACCACTTCAAATAAGGATTTTTCATTTCACATAATCATTATGCATGCATATGCTTGCTTATGTGAAATAGAAAAAATATATATATTTTCCACAAACTATAATGTTAATTACAAATGTTAAATTGGTTAGACGATTATAATATTAATGCTCAAGAGAATTTTTTTCAATATTATACATAGTGCCTTCTGCACCAAGTGTACAAACCAGTGCTACTACTGCCAGTTTATACTTGCAATGGACCAGCAGTGGAGGAGACAACTTCATCCTGTACTACTGGAAGACCAGTACACCTTCTAATGTGTCCACTGTCACAACTACATCATTGTCATACAATATCACTGGTCTGGACTCCAACACTGCTTACAAGGCCATTGTTTCTGCTAGTAACAGTGTGGGATCTGCCAACAGCTCTGACGTTCCAGTGTGCACCATACCAGAAGGTATTTTTCATATAAACTAAGACACGTTGGTAAATTCTTTACTAAACTAGTCAAAAATAATGATTTTCTCATCAATTCACTTATTATATAATAATAGATACATCCATGAATACACTCTCCATGCAGCTCCAGGTCTGGTCACACTAATCCCCCTCTCCTCAACATCTATCAATGTACGATGGAGTCCTCCTCCAAATAGTGACCGGTTACCTCTCACCTACCATGTCAACTACACCGGAATGAGTAGATCTACTTCGGACACCAACCTGACCCTCACTGGTCTTCATCCATATGAAGAGTACACCATATCAGTACAAGCTGGTAATAAAGGAGGACTGAGTGTACCAGTGACTGGTACAGCTAGGACATACAGTGATAGTGAGTTGGTAGTGTGGACAGGTGTAGTTGAATGTGTATTTAGTTTAACATTATTTCAGAATCTTGCATTCATGGTTAGTACCTTTGTGGGCCTTCACTCCAACTAACCATAGCTTAAAGGTGTAGTAATCCCATAACCTCATAATAATTATTACTCTACTTGTACATTAATTGTATATGTAATAGTTATATCCTGCCTAGGTGTGCTGCAGCAGATATAAAATGCTAATTGATTACCGAGGGCGAAGCCCGAGGTAATCTATTAGCACTTTATATCTGCACTGCAAATATGCGCATAGTCCAATACAACATATTATATGCAATAGAAATGTGTTTACTAATTTCCTGCCTTATTCTTGTGCAATTAATCCTAACAATGAAACCTGTCCGATGACCTGTACTGTATCACTGACCTGTGCTACATGGCTTATGTACGCACAGTTTTTCCTTAAGTTTGATCCACCCCTCAACCAGGATGCAAAATACTGCAAAATATATCATTCTATGATTGGCTGTGCAGAACGATGTAATATGTGACAATTTCAGTCCTATTCAACCCCATACATGAGCTGCAGGCTGGCCCAGGAGAATGAAATTCAATAATGTGCATAATATTATGACATTGTATATATACACTACAAATTGCTATTGTTTCTATATGATCAACTATTTATATCTACAGTTGAATTAACACCAAAAGTACCAGACTCTAGTGCTACGATCATTGTACCCATAGCGGTTGTCATTGTGGCCTCCCTCGCATTCACCTTGAGTATTTTGGTGTGTGTACTACATCAAAGGTGAGAATTTACATATAGATATGCATGTGCACATATTATATGTGAAACAATAATGATCTTTCATTCCACCATTTTAATCCTTGGTACATCCTAAGTGTGAAAAAAATCTCAATAGTGATATTCTAACATCAAACAGTATAAACTATAATAGTACACAGTGAATTAATCCAAAAAATGAGGATCACATTGAATGCTATCAATTATAGTTATTATAATAATAAATTAAATTCATTACATACAACATTACATGTTAGCATCTTTAGACCACACAACTTGATAACTCCATTAATGTGATGTCAAGCTCATTGTAAGAGTACATTTATACTGCAATCAACCAGCTGGTGTACTGCACAATTGTGAACATTTAGCTATTGACACTACATTAAAGAGTGGAAGCCTACACACTAGATACATGCAATTGCAGTTGGGTTTACTTTGCACAGAATGTTTACTGTGTTCACCTGTTGAACCAACAGCAAACAATACTTTGTGTACGGTTTCATAATAAAGGCATGTGTATGTTGTGGAAATACCACACAATGGGGAATTTGCACCAAACTAAATCTAGATAAACACCTGGTCCAAAGCAGTTTAACAACCGCAAACAAGCCTGCACTATAGATGTTGAGATATGTGAATCAATTGTAATTATTCCGTTTGTGCACCGTGCTCTTGGTCTTCAGCTCGTTAATTCTGTCTAGCTACTATCGACATAAATCCAAGACACTGACATCGCGATCATTCTTCGGTAGCTTCTATTCTCAAGCATATTTACATTACTTTCAATCGCCTTTGATCAGAGTCTACTCTTTTCTGCATTTCGCTTCTATTCTTCGACATCCGAGTGGCATTCTACACCTCGTATTACTATTATTGAAATGCGCATGCGCGGACACACGTGGTATTATTACTATTCGTCATTTACGCTACTATTACTGCTACGTAAAGGGTGTAGAGTCTATGCCTCGATCGACTGTGTAGGCCTGCACAAGGTCAACCTTATTTAATATCTATGAAATGTCGTTTTTCTATTTCTTCCGTTTGGGCAAGATCGAAGAATGGTTCGAAGAAATCGTACAGGGTCACTTTTGAGACGGGCAGGAGTTCCAAGGACGTCTCTGATGGAGAAAAGCATAAAAAGTCGAACAATACAGATACAGAAGGTAAAAAGGATCTCAAATGTTCTTTAATGTAGTAATATCCATGCTGTGTGGTTCGTGTGGCCCATTATTATGTGTATGTGCATTGAACACTGTACATTGAACACTGTACATTGAGCACTGTACATGGAGCACTGTACATTGATCCGTTGCAACTTCACTATTCTCTAGATTTTGTATACACACCAGCCATGAGATGTATTCCGAAGCAAAGACTAGTTGAGATCACCAATCATCTCCATGGCAACAGGGATCGTGGGTTTGAGGATGAGTACAAAGTGAGTGTAGAGCCCGTCTGCTGCTAACTTGGATGGTGGTTTGTTTGTACCCTAGCATCTGCATGACTGTCATTTGATGCTTTGCATCTGTTGCTATGCCAGCCAAGATGCTAGACTGTTTTCTTTGTTCAAAAGTTTGTTGTAGTGACCAGTTACACATTGGCATAGCAACTTACTGACCATTTGTTGTTTATGGAGCCTCGACATAGTTACCTCTTCCTTCACTGTGTTGTCGTGAATAACTTTAAACTTGTTTTGTTTCCAATTTCCCATTTGGTGATCGAAAATGTAAACTTGCTTCTAGATTTTGAATTCTTCCTGCATACTTAAACAACTCCTTATATGGGTATGTCTGAACTGCATGATGCAACACATCTGTTGTTGCAGTAGCTGAAGTAGTGAAAGCAATGTACCCCTGCACTGTGCCAAAGTGGTTGAAGTCAGTGTCCTCTGCAGACTGTGAATGACCAGTCCTTTTTGTAGCACGTTTTCTATTAAAATTGTCCTTCAATGACCATTTAACTATTCAATTAATGACAATTGATTAATCGTTGATATTAATTATCATTACAACGTTACGACATCTCACTTCATCACCCCTTTGCGATGCTAATGACTCCTATACTCCCTTTCCAAACTTCCAAGACAAACTGTGAATAATGTGGATTACATACTAATGTGCCTTTGTTCCATATCCTATGCTAGTGGATTATCTAATATGTACAATAACGTGAATATTTTCATTTCACCTTGATACGAGTAGTGATCTCTTTACAGCGTTCACTGCAAGGATCTTTACACAGCATAATTCAATTTGTAGATTGCAATGGCAGCAGATTTTCTAGTCATATGGTATTTTGCAAATGTTCTTTACGGCATGATGCCATCCGATCATCACAACAAACCTTAACTGTCATGAACATCTCGTGCGGATCTGTTGCCAAAGAGGAGACGCATGTATATACATTACATCACCCCTTAATACACATGTACAAACCCTCAGTCTGCCGCAAACTTTTTAAACGTAATTGCTACCAAAGAGGAGGCTTGTACATATGTGTGTGTGTATGTATGGAGGTGAAATATGTAAGATTTTGTGAAAATGGATATCAGGCCATAGAATCTATTTGACCAATTGCGGCACATGTGAGTGGGTGACACCCCATGTATTTCTGTCTCTTGCTCTTGCTCCAATGCAGACCATTGAGAACAATCCTGAAAAGAGTGATACAATCTCCAAGACTAACTCCAACAAGAACCGCTATGTGAATATATTCACATGTGAGGGTACACCTACTTAGTACATCTGGTGTGTGTGGTGAAGATGATGGTGAAGTTGGTGTGCTTCTTTCCGTTCTCTAGACGACCACTCCAGAGTGGTACTGTCTAGTCCCGATGAGAAGGGAAGTGATTACGTTAACGCTTCGTTTATTGATGTGAGTGTGTGTGTGTGTGTGTGTGTGTGTGTGTGTGTGTGTGTGTGTGTGTGTGTGTGTGTGTGTCATTTCTCTTCAGTCCACAAGATCCAACTTATGAAGAAGTTGGGACAAGCCGTACAGTCCATCATGATACTAATTTCATCATGATGGAGAAGAATGTTGCTCATGATTCAGTTGATTTCAAAGCATAGGACAATAGTGAAATGATTATTGCATTACTTAGTGTGTGTGTGTGTGTGTGTGTGTGTGTGTGTGTGTGTGTGTGTGTGTGTGTGTGTGTGTGTGTCGTTTCTCTTCAGTCCACAAGATGCAACTTATGAATAAGTTGGGACAAACCGTGCAATCCATCATGATACTAATTTCATCATGATGGAGAAGAATGCTGCTTATGATTCAGTTGATTTCAAAGCATAGGACACAAGTGAAATGATTATTGCATTACTTAGTGTGTGTGTGTGTGTGTGTGTGTGTGTGTGTGTGTGTGTGTGTGTGTGTGTGTGTGTGTGTGTGTGTGTGTGTGTGTGTGTATTCCAATATTTCAATGATTACTTACAATCACTCCATGATCCAGGGCTACAAGAGAGAGAATGCTTACATAGCAGCACAAGGTGTGTACCATGATCAGGCTGCTCCATGCACATCTCATGACTACAGTGTGTGGAATATGACCACCATTGTAAGAACAATACACATTCCACACAATGCATGTACAGTGGATATCCGTTGATCTGCCCGGATTGATTTGTGGGAAAGTTTGGAAGATTGATGGTTAGGTGGATTAACCGGGTGTGGATTAACTAATGTTCACTGTATATATACGTAGGTGTAGGTTTGAGGTTTGAGGTTTGAGGTTGGACTCATTCGTTACTCTCGCCTTCTTCCAGGACCCACACCAAACACAGTTTGCGACTTCTGGCAAATGATTTGGGACCAACAGGTCACCATGATAGTCATGCTGACCAGAGTGGAGGAGAATTCTAAGGTTACTTGAATGTAATCAACCATTTTAGCAATTCAATGACATACATACATACACTCACTAATAAAGGTCACAGTGAGGTCATTTTATGAGAAAATACTATGTTTTTGTCACTGAGTTGTTGACATTCGAGTACTTACTGAGATCCTTGAGGTATCACCATAGCAACAGATAAAACAACCTTGCTGATTGGCATGGTAACTGTTGCCATGGTAACAATTTTGTCAATTTGTACTGGAAATTATAGTAGCTTTTAGGAGCTATTGTAGAGTATGTGTTTTTACGAGACTGACCAAAAGACCCTTTCTGTCTTTGTTATCATGATAATTACATTGATTGAGGAAGTGTACAGTTACCATGGTGATTAGTCTATGTAACGATTGGTGAAAACTAAATTTTGATGCTGAATTTTATGTTACCATGGAAATCTCTCAATTTTTTGCAGAAAAAATGTGAGCAATATTGGAATTTGGAACTGGAAGACCCATTGGAAGTGGGAAGGGATCTTGTGGTGACAACCGTTGCCAACAGGGGATTTGCCAACTACGAAGTCACAGACATTACCTTGACCAATGTGAGGTTTAGGAAAATGAGGGAACGTGTTTTTGTGGATTATTTGATGCAGTGAATTCTCATTAATCTGCCATAGTCGTTATCTGAAATATGGTGGATAAACACAGTTGTCAGATATGTTGTATATTTATAAGTACTTGTACATTTCATCAGTACTAGGGAATAGTGGCGGATAAAACGATGGTGGATTAGTAAAAACTGGTGTATTGCTATAGGTTATTATATTCATTACATGTGATTTTACACATGTTGCCACACAGGTTCGAGGTATAGAGTGTATGACGTATACATATTTGCTCTGGCCTCATGGTACGTACTTATGGTGTGAGCTATTATGTATTGCTAGTATTACATGTTCATAGATGTCACAAGAAGCTTCTAAGCCACTCAAGTTGAAGCACTTCCACTTCACCACTTGGCCTGATCATGGTGTACCCACTCACCCTTCTTCTCTGGTGAAGTTTGTCCAACAAGTGAGGAAGGAGTACAAGGACAGTACAGCACCAATGGTGGTACACTGCAGGTGGGTGTGGCAGGGAGTGGGTGTCAAGTGAAGTGTGCGGCAGTGGGTGTGTCAAGAGGAGGGTGTGGCAGTGAGTGTGGCAGTGTGTGTGGCAGTGAGTGGGTGTGCCAAGTGGAGGGTGTGGTAGTGAGTGGGTGTGTCAAGTGAAAGGTGTGGCAGTGAGTGGGTGTGTCAAGTGGAGAATGTGGTAGTGAGCGGGTGTGTCAAGTGGAGGGTGTGGCAGTGAGTGGGTGTGTCAAGTGGAGGGGTGGTGAGTGGGTGTGGCAGTGAGTGGGTGTCGAGTGGAGGGGGTGGTAGTGAGTGAATGCGTCTAGTGGAGGGGGTGGCAGTGTGTGGGAGTGTCAAGTAGTGTTGCACCGATATGGTTTTTACCAATAATCCAATTTGCCGATACAGTGAAACCTCGCTAATCCAACACCTCTATAATCCAACATTCTCTCTAAGCCGACCATTATATGAGGTACAGTCACCATACATAGGTATGGTAAGAGGTACTCCATAATCCAACAACCTCCTAATCCAACATTATTCTCAGGTCCCATTAAGTGTCAGATTAGAGAGGTTTCACTGTACTTACTAGCAAGCATTAGCCAATGTATTTAGCCGATCCGATAATAAAATTATACTAGTTTATGGAAGCACTACCAAGGGTGATGTTGTGAAGAGGTCTGACTGTATACTAGATGCTTGGAAAATACAACAAAGTTATAAAGAAAAAATCGGTAAGAATATGCACCCTATATGCCGATATGCATGACAATGCCTTTATTTGGCCAATATCCGATAGCCAATCCGATTATCAGTGCAACACTAGTGTCAAGTGGAGGGTGTGGTAGTGAGTGAATGTGTCTTGTGGAGGGTGTGTTAGTATGTGTGTCAAGTGGAGGGTGTGTGCGTGGCACAGAGTGGGTGTGTCAGGAAGAGGGTGTAGCAGAGAGTGAGTATATCAGGCATAGAGTGTACCAATGAGTGAGGCTTGTTGTATTGGTGAGTGGTGTTGAGTAGATTTTCATATCTCTCATTTTGTTTCTTATGGTATCCTGTCTCTCTTCATGCAGTGCTGGTGTTGGTCGTACTGGTACTTTCATCACCATTGATGTAATGATGGAAAGATTGAAGGAGAAAGACGACTTGAACATTTATCAGTTTGTGACTGAAATGAGGAGTAGAAGGACCTTCATGGTACAGACCATGGTGAGTGGGTGTAGACGTACTGTGTTGTGTGTGTGTGTAGGTGTGTGTGTGTGTGTGTGTGTGCGTGTGTGTGTGTGTATGTGTGTGTGTGTGTGTGTGTGTTTGTTATGGTTGTTTACAATCTTGCTATTCTTACTTTACTGTATGCTAAGTCATTTGCTCTGTATCGTCATGTGGGTTCATCCTTCTCTACAGGACCAGTATGCCTTCATACATGATGCTCTATGTGACTACCTCACATGTGGAGACACCTCCATTCCTGCCTACCAGTTGAGAGGAGAAATAGAAAATATGGAGGAGGTTGACAAGAGTACAAGAAGGCCACAGTACTATACCAGCTTCAAGGTGTGTGCTTGTGTGTTGTGTGGATGGGTGTGGTTGTGTGTACTTGAAGCTACTACTGACTGCAAAGTGTGTGGTTCCATGTACTTGAGGTGTGCTTGTGTGGGGTGTGGATGGGTGTGCTGCATGGTGTGTACTTGAAGTTACTACCGGCTGCAAGGTGTGTGGGTGTGTGTACTTGAGATGTGCTTGTGTATGGTGTGTGCTTATGCGTACTTGAAGCTACTACTGGCTACAAGGAGTGTGGGTGTGTGTTCTTGATTTGTACGTATGCTGGCCTGTACTTGAGGCGTACTTTTCTGTGTTATGTATGTGTGTGTTTGACTGTTCTTATGTGTACTTGAGGTGTGTTTGCTTGTACAGTACGTATGTAGTGTGCAGTGTGTGCATGCATGTACATGTGTGTACATGATATGTGCATATATGTGTGTGTACCTATGTACATACACACTTGTATGTACATGTGTATATACACGTGTGTGCAACTACGGATATGTACATACGTACATGGGTTCTACTTTATTCCGAAAGGAACAACTACATAAACTGAATCTGCAGTAGTTTCGATGTAGCTTATTATGTATGATTCCACAGGATTTGATCAAATGAGATACCACATATATTTGCCACATATGTTTGTTACATCGCACTCTTTTTACCTTTTTGTGACAGTTTCTTGGTTCTGTGAGCAAGACTCCACAAGTTGAAGACGAGGTCTTCTCAAGGAAGAGTGTTGTTGCAAAGAAGAACAGATACAAGGATAGATTCCCATGTGAGTTGAGGGGGACATGTTTTCCGTATGGAGCAGAATAATACTGGATGAGACCCACTCGTTACATACACATACAGAGGTTACCGATGATGGTACGTTGAAATTCACCAAAACAGGACTTGATTTGAAATCGAATAACCTTTGGCTGTTAATTGTATGCTTTTTGTCATTTTCTCCATCTGTTATTTTGTCTTTTGCTACAGATTCAACTAACCATGTGTGTATTGGTGGCAGGTCTAACAGCAACAACGCAGACTACATTAATGCCACATTCATTGATGTGAGTCTGTTACTGGGCTCGTGCAATGTGGGAAATTGACAATCTAGTATGCCTTTGTCAAAGAATTGCATGTGTCAATTTGTAGTAGTTCATCGGAGGTTAATGTTGCTTATATGTTCCATGATCATAGTGACGGTTGTATGCACAGTGAGATCTCTTCACAACAACACTTTTAATATCGACAATCTCCTTACATGAGCGTGTCTTGTGAGCACAGATGTATTCACATACACAGTAACTGTATTGGCTACCAAGGGTGATGTTGTGATAAGGCCTGACTGTATACTGTATATGAGCGCTACCAAGGGTGATGTTGTGATAAGGCCTGACTGTATACTGTATGTGAGCGCTACCAAGGGTGATGTTGTGAAGAGGTCTAACTGTATACTGTATGTGAGCGCTACCAAGGGTGATGTTGTGAAGAGGTCTGACTGTATACTAGTGTATGGGAGCACTACCAAGGGTGATGTTGTGGAGAGGTATGACTGTATACGGTATGTGAGTACTACCAAGGGTGATGTTGTAAA
>OZ026551.1:4474873-4482373 GCA_964020155.1 Chondrilla cf. caribensis | reverse complement strand
TATCCCGCACAGTCAGCTATTCTGTCACCTGATCTGTTGCAGCTGCTAACAAATGACTGGGTGTTCATTCAATATTGGTAACGCCTTCCACATTGATGGACTGTATACACAAGACTACATGAATGTACATAAGCTGACATGATACTTTGTTTGGGACATAACAACACATCACCGACAGCTGAGGTGACAAGAATTCAAAGTGGCCAGAAGGAGGAGTTATCATTACACTGAAGATTAACTGCTAGTGTGTTCAGCTGTTGTTGATATTGTGTATTGTTGCTGTAATTTATAAATATTAAGCCTACCACTCAGCAGAGATCAAGGTACGTACATAGATCAACATAGATTTACGTTTGCTTTGATGAGGATTGATCTCCACCGATTATCAATCAAAGCTATTTCACCTTAAGATGGCATGGATCAGTAAACCACACTGCATAACAATCCCAAATAGGGTGGAACAGCTATGATTATGATAAGGTGACTAGTGAGGGTGTGACCATAGATACGGTGGGGTATAGAGTATCTATGGTGTGACTTGTAGTGACTTCTGGTTACTACCTAAAGAGGACCACAGTTCCCCCACCCATGCAAATGTAAATACATCGATCATCTTCACGTTGGTAGACCTAATTCCAGTGATAATATTGTCAATGTCAATTCTTGTGGAATTCAGCTTTGTATTGTACACATGTGTGCTCACATGCACACTGTAGGTATTGTTGATGCTTGTTAGAGTGATGCAAGATCTTTACCCCCAACAAAAGCTAGCTCGTTTGTATAAGTTCGTGTGTATGAAATTATTCTGCATCCCTTATCTCGGATAGGATTAGTACCAACTCTGTTGTGCTAGCTGCTTCAATTCCTTTGTTGTTTGTGTTAATTTGAACTGCATGAACTGTGAGATTAGTCCCACCCATGTGATGGTGTTTATTATCAACACACATACATGATAGGAAGTCTGGGCCTGGGCTACCTTATTGATTTTGTGAACATACTTGATTACTGAAGTATGATATCTGCAGCTATATGGGTTTAAATCTAATCAAAACATTGTCCATTATTGCCAGTACAGCACTATATCCTGGACCTCTGGTGACAGCACCAGCTTTCCTAATTGTGGTGTCCTATAGCTATAGCCTGCCTGAGTGCCTCACTGCATCTTGTTGTCTCTTTTGTAGCATGTTTGTTTTCACACTAGCTGGTGATCACACCAGAAGATCACCTGATTCAGCCCACCTGAGTCCAGATAAGTATAACACAATAGTCTGAGATCATTGGCCCTAATTTCGTTAATAGTTGTAATGAGAATAATGACTACTGTAGGTTCGAATGCGTGCGAGAGGTATGGACCAAGGCGGAGTTGTGGTCGACTGCACAAACAAGTTATTATGTGCGCTCCCTTGGGAGTATCATATTACACGGAGGACATGGCCTAATGGCGCGATAATGACCATGACGTCATCGATACATGGGGTATATACAGTACTTGTATTCTGTGTTTTGTCTGTTAATCGATAGTAGTTTCAAGAACGAAACAGAATTAGGTTTCCTTTCGAAGCCAGCTAAAATCTGAAAAAGTCTCAACACCGTACTTCAGTGATTCGATTTCAAATTTGTCGACTGTCGTTCATCAGGATTTTGAAGGTAAGGGGGTAACCGGGAGAAACTTAGCCAGAGTCGCGGTTGAAGCTTACCGAACGTTGCGTACAAACCCAGCATACGTATGTGTACAGGTGTTAGTATCTGTGTTATGTGTGTTTGTACGTTTAAGGCATGACATATCACAGTACACATGAGTGGACCGTTTTTATTGGGATTCACCACTTTAGAATACGCTTTCTTCCACGAAGTCTCCCCGAAAAGACGTGTTGGACTCCAAATTCTCGCGAAGAGACTGTTGTATCGTCGCATTCCGTGCTAACCGATCTGGAACAGGTCTACCATGGCATCGCTGGTCGCCTTTCCCTCTACGAATCGGAGACTCCTTCAACTTTTCGCCTTCGCTGCCGTCTTCCTCTGCTGCCAAAGTAAGTGCTCTACTGAACACTGTTTGTAAGGGTTGTGCATCATAGTCATACGTAGGTCGTTATCGAGCCTTGTATGCATCATTTGAGTGCAGGTGTGTAATAATGTATGTGATGATTTTATACCTTGACTGCTTGTCCACACACACACACACACACACACACACACACACACACATACACACACACGCACACACGCACACGCACACACAAACACACACACACACACACACACACACACCCATGCATGTACGTACATACGTACACACACACACACACACACACACATGCATGTACGTACATACGTACACACACACACACACAAGCACACACACACACACACATACACACACACACACACGCACACACGCATGCATGTACGTACGTACATACGTACACATACACACACACACACACGCATGTACGTACATACGTACACACACACACATGCATGTACGTACATACGTACACACACACGCGTGCACACACCTGCACACACACAATCTTGGGTATCTATTCACATGACTGTATTAATGGGTCCTTGTTAATGCTGTGACTCTTTGTCTAATGTCACTTCCTTCAATCCATGGGACATAAACACTGTATGCAGTGGAGATCAACTGTGTGTGTTATTGTGTAAGTCACTTTGCGGTGTAATATCCTCAGTGTCATGACAGAATTACGAAGAGAATGACGAATTCTTGCTTGAGATGTTGTAATGTTTACTCTGTTCTATAAAAGTTGTTGATTAAGAAGTTTTGTGGTAACTTTCCTGTATGTACGTATGTGGGGTATAACTGTATGTGGCTTGGCCAGTTTTCATCAGGGCAGCTTGATTCTTGTATGTAAAGTAGTACCTTCTTGTCTTGCAGCTCTTGCTGAAAGTCCGCCCAAGGTCGAAGGTGTCTCTATTGATAAACTTCCAGCCTCCATACAAGGTTTGGATGTGACATGGAGTGCAGTCAGAGGAAGCAATATCACCTACACTGTATGTTACAGTGTGGAAGAAGGAACGAATAACGCACCACCAACAAATCAGTCAGATTGTATTAGTGGAAATACTCGTCAATATGCCAGACTGTATCCACTTAGTAAAGGAACTACCTACTACATCTGGGTCAGAGCTGAGTCATCTGGTGGACAAGGACCATTCAGTAATAGAACGATGGAAACAACATATAAAGGTACTGTCTTTGTAGCAGTGTATCGATATTTTACACATGTCAAATGCAAAATAGGTCGAGTGTGATGGTGATACTTAATACTGTCGGATTTTTGATGATGACAATCCATGAATTTTAAAGCCAATAAACAAGTGACTGGTTGGATAAGTTCTCCTCTCAATTACTGAACTCATCCTCTGTTTAGACTACTGGTGGGTTTGGGGGAGATGCCTTAGTGGATTCTGGAGTTAAAACATAACTCGAGATTTCACGTGGAAATCATCAATACATATCCTCTGGTTAAATATTTGATGTTTGCACAATTTCTAGAACTAAACTAGGATTTGGATTTGTCACTTGATCAGTTAGCTGTTGTTAGCAGACTGAGTACAATTACAGTGGAACCTCTCTATAAAGGACACATTGGAACCAGATAATTTGTCCACTGTAGAGAGGTTATCCACTCTTTGGATATACAAAATGTATTAACACTATAGGAAAGTCTACTTTTGGTGCCTTACAGAGTGTCCTTTGTAGGGAGGTAATTTCTATGGTGTCCTTTATTGGGAGAGTCCTTTAATAGAGGTTCCACTGTATTGTGTATGTAAATACATCTGTACCCACAGGATGTGCTGTTACATGTAATAGTTGTACCCCGCTTTTGGTCGGTACATGGGAAATGTACTGAGCGGATATCAGTTAATTAACCGAGGGCGCAGCCCGAGGTTAATTAACTGATATCGGCTCAGTACAATTCCCATGTACCGACCAAAAGCGAGGTACAACTATTATGTATCCCGTTCGATAGCACGATTACGAGTAGCGGAGATGGATGTCATTCACGACATCGAAAAAGACAATTTTCTGAAAGAGCTGGAGGTGGCTATCAACCAATTCAGATGGCTTTTTGGCCGCCCGTACTTCCCGAACCAACGAGCGTCAGGACACTTATCGAACGAACGAGGAACATGGCCGAATCCACGAGCCTTGGAATATTTACCGAGCAAACCAGAACTCATCGAACGAACGAGTTTCAGAGTATTTACCGAATGAACAAAGAAACTTGCCTAACCAACGAGTTTCAGAGTATTTACCGAATGAACAAAGAAACTTGCCTAACCAACGAGTTTCAGAGTATTTACCGAACGAACGAGGAAACTTGCTGAACCAACGAGGCTTAGAATACTTACCGAACGAACGAAGCAACGGTTATGGCTTCTTCTAATAGATAATCCGAGAAACAACCTTTTTTAGCCCCCGTTGAGAACGTCGATGAATGGCTCGAGCCAAGAATACAGCCGAGAATACACAATGGGCACATAACAATGGCTGTTGATTAATTAATACCAGTCACTTAATAACCGGGGTACATCACTAATAAGGTCAGTGTTGTACCCCAGTACATCGCGAATGTACTCCAGTCGGTCCCTTTGATCTTAAGTGACAATATCACCAATCGGGATACATATAAAGAAGCTTTTCTTGTCAACATTCCGTTGTGACTGTACATTTGTTGTGTATTTGATATCGTATTGATGTACACTTCTGCGTGTTATTTGCAGTGATTCGCTTGGGAACACAACCAGAGATCGTATCTACATACTCAGACATGATCAAAGTGAAGTGGGACTATATTGGTGATTACGATGTCTACATCGTGTACTACAATAGAGACATTACGCACGATGTCACAACTACATCACTGTCGTACAATATTACTGGTCTGGACTCCAACACTGCTTTCACGGTCGCTGTTGCAGCTATAAACAGTGAAACGTTTGCCTACTTCGAATGGGTGGTCAATGTGTACACCACACCTGAATGTGAGTGAAATCGAAGTGTGTGGGGTAATCCCATTTATCTACTACTGCTGTAATTGTAAACCTTCACAAACAGTATATCCCAGTACCAATATACGTAATATTCAAGTACTGATGAACCTCCAGTTAATCCATCAAACGCATTAATCCACCGTACGTTTAAAAGCAAATTGTGGTAAATTTGGGAGAATTCATAGGTATTTTACATATACACATATGTTGTATATATGTAAAATGGCTGAAAACAATACAGTCCTGGTCTGGTATACGTACTATAGACGGATCCACAAAACATGACAGACTGAGGTTTGATGACGCCTATAGCAATCATGTTCCCTTTCTAAGAAATATCAGCATTAAATGCATAGCTATTCAAGAATTATAAAACCACAATGTTTGCCGTAGCAGAGGCCTCCGTGACGTTATAGCAATCTACCCTAACTTAATACCCGAAGCCTCACACAACCAACAGACCACTGAAGTTTCTTTTCTTCTGTTTTCACCTGCAAAGAGTCCACTCCCATTTATCAAACACCTTGTTCATCTGACTGGTTATAGAGGTAATATACTTGGCTAGTTGGGTGTAACCTATTCATGTACAGTATTGGTGGCTGGTGTGAACTGTTTTGTCCATACACTATGGTTATACACTGCTCACTCTTTATTTTGTGTTATGGTACATATGTACGTATACAGCTCCAGCTTTGGATACACCAACCCCCCTCTCCTCAACATCCATCAATGTACAATGGAGTCCTCCTCCAAATAGTAACCGGTCGAATCTCACCTACCATGTCAACTACAGCTCTCCACTTACTGAACAGAATAGTACAACTACTTCAGACACCACCCTGACCCTCACTGGTCTTCATCCATATGAAGAGTACACCATATCAGTACAAGCTGGTAATAAGGGAGGACTGAGTGTACCTGTGACTGGTACAGCTAGGACCTACAGTGACAGTGAGTTGGTGACGTAGGCTTATGTAGTATGAGGAGAGCATACCATCATACTTATTTGAGGGCATTGTTCTTATATGCATGTCATATAGTGTGACTTAGTACACCAACACTTACGTACTTATTCTGAACATCATGTGATAGGTTGATGAGACTGTGCAGTAGAAAGTACCTTATGTTTACACAACATGAGTGTACAGTACAGTATTGCTGTATTTTGGATTAATTTAATAAGATATCCTGTTATTTAGGGCCATTGATACAACCCACTAAGAGGCGTAGTAATCCTGGACGTCGATGGTGTGTTCTACAGTGGAAGATTCCGGTGGAAGCTGGTAGAAATGGAGTGATCCGGAAGTACATTATTGAACTAGAACAGACGAAGGACAAGTGGAACGTGACTTATATACTCACAAACTCTACCTTCAGTTCTCCTACTATTGTCAGGTACAACCTCACCAATCTCACTCCTCACACAACCTACAAGTGGAGAGTGGCAGCTGCTACTGTGAATGGAACAGGACCATTTCAACTTAAACCGAAGAAATTCATGACATTGGAAGATGGTGAGTTTGGATAATTCCAACTTCTGTTTTCCTCCCTAGAATGCATACTGTACTACATTTGCTGTTCTAACAAGATTACCGATCTGTTACAAATCATACTTGCAGGGCAAAGTTTATATTAGACCTGTACAGTGTGAAGAGTGCATACCACCATAATCATCTTAGAGCATTTTTAGGGGCTGCTGCAGGGAGCCCCTATAATGTTTTCATTTCGACTTCCGGTATGTAACGCTCGTCCATAGATATATATATGATATGTGTTACTACGCGTAACCGCAACAATGAATTTGTATTATAATTTATATTGCGCGAAATAAAGATGACCGATTTCGAATACCGACAATTTAAAATTGGGCTAGAATTCATGCGCTGTAGCTCCAACGAACGTAATATTTTCAGTGAAGGTTCTTCTGAACCTAAGAAAGACGTCCAAGTAATTCGAGTGCGGGGGTGGCAGCCCCACGAGTTTTTTAACTCGAATTACTTGTTTATAAGTACTAGTGTCATGGTAGGCAGGTAGATCAAAGGAAAAAAGTGGTTCATAAAACCTCTACATCACACTTGCAGTTACCAATACAGCACACTTGCAATCAAGTTATTAACAATACATCACCCTTTCCATTAACTGATCAGACCAATTTCCTGTTACCAACAACATGTGACTGTATCAGCTGCACATCTCATGTAGGAGGGACATACGTAACTAATACATACTCCTGTGACTGAGGACACTACAAGATTATTGAGATTGTTTAAGAAACCATAATAAAATTAAATGTTCTATTTATATTGTGTATTTTGCAGTGCCTACTACACCGGTTGTACAAACCAGTACTACCACTACCAGTTTATACCTGCAATGGACCAGCAGTGGAGGAGACAACTTCATCCTGTACTACTGGAAGACCAGTACACCTTCTGATTTGTCCAGTGTCACAACTACATCATTGTCATACAATATCAC
>OZ026551.1:4366266-4474673 GCA_964020155.1 Chondrilla cf. caribensis | reverse complement strand
ATACAATATCACTGGTCTGGACTCCAACACTGCTTACAAGGTCATTATTTCTGCTAGAAATGTACTAGGATCCTCAAACAGCTCTGAAGTGAAAGGATGTACTATTCCTGAAGGTGTGTATTATGTAATGAACGAGCATTATAGTACGATAAGAAACTATAAATTAAGCACGTATTTCAATTTTATACATTATACAGCTCCAGGTCTAGTCACGCCAACCCCCCTCTCCTCAACATCTATCAATGTACAATGGAGTCCTCCTCCAAATAGTGACCGGTTACCTCTCACCTACCATGTCAACTACACTGGAATGAGTAGATCTACTTCAAACACTACCCTGACCCTCACTGGTCTTCATCCATATGAAGAGTACACCATATCAGTACAAGCTGGTAATAAGGGAGGACTGAGTGTACCTGTGACTGGTACAGCTAGGACCTACAGTGACAGTGAGTTGGTAGTGTGGACGTGTGGACAGTTGGTGGTGTAAACGTGTAATTAAAAGTGTTGTTAGTGTGGGTTTGTACAGTGCAGACACTCCCTTTAAGTTAGCCTTACGGTACATCTGAACTTCAGGATCTAAATGTGTAGTCACTTGTGTTGAATGTGACTGATAATTGAATTTGCAGATGCATCATTCACTGACCTTGTATGCTTTGTAATTTCAAGTGGGAGAGTTCTGTAAGAATATATATTCATGTGTATTTAATACATTGTTAGCATTTCTGACCTAGAAGGCATTGAATATGGAAATAGATATTCAATTCTTTCCTACAACGTATTCAGGAACTAAACCTGTATCTGGACTGACCTACAATGTAATTTCTGAAAGTAGCGTTAACATCAGTTGGAGTGAGCCGGACAAAGCAAATGGAATCGTAGTGGGGTACTCTGTGACGTATGGAAAATTTGAAGAGAATGCCGGCAAAAATCTGCCACTATCAAACCACACATCCACAAATGACACTCACATCACTCTTGAGGGACTGGGTGAGTTCGCGTGACCGTATTGCTATGCCATGCAGCATCCGCAATCTCTCCCATTTCTCATTGTTTCCAGTGAGGTACATCCCATATAAGGCTACAGTCTCAGCAAGGACCTCAGTTGGAGAAGGTGAACCATCTTCTGTTGTATTCTTCACTTTGGAAGGAGGTGAGGACCAAGTGTACATATCTAAGCTTGTCTTTTAAGTAACAGATCCTTCCAAACATGTAGCTATGTATGTATCCTGTACACTGTCTTACACATACGTCTAAGCAATGGATCCTTCCAAACATGTAGCTATGTATGTATCCTGTACACTGTCTTACACATACTTTTAAGCAATGGATCCTTCTAAACATGTAGCTATGTATGTATCCTGTACATACTGTCTTACACATACTGGGATTTTGCTTCTTGTTTGCCATACAGTCCCTACCAAGCCAGTGGAAAATTTAACAGTTTCTTTCAGGGGTAGTGACGAAGCGCTGGTTTCTTGGATTCCACTTTCGTTGGCGGATGCAAGGGGATTCCCCATTTACATCGTCTCCTACATTCCAGCCAGTTGTCCTGGTGGAGGAAGTGTCAACACCGCTAACTCGAGTGTTGTGTTCACAGAAGTAGAACCTTGTGTCAGCTATGTGTTCTCAGTTCAAGTTACAACTGGGAATGGGACCAACAAAGGTCCTACAGCAAATGGTTAGTTACTGTACTATTGGGTGCATTCACTGTCTCTACAGATATTGCTAAATTAAGTATTAGGTATGTAGTCATGGGATGGCAATTTTGTACTTCCTGCATTGTTCCCTTTTGCTGATGTTGTTGGTGACAGGAAATTGGTCTGGTCAGTTAATGTAAAGGCTGATGCATCATTAATGACTTGATTATAAGTAATCTTGCATAGCCAGACCCTAACTCGCCTCCATTTTTCAAATGTGACGTCACCGTCCAAACTCGCTGGGACAGTGACGTCACATTTGAAAAATGGAGGCGAGTTTGGGTCTGGCTACACGAGACTAATTATAAGTGTGCTGTATTGGTAACTGCAAGTGTACTGTATTGGTAGCTGCAAGTGTGCTGTAGAGGTTTTATTGTTTTGTGTTTTGCTTCCTGTTCTGATGAAATTGTGACTACAACCACTCCCCTTTACAGTGACCGTGACACTGTCACCCAAAGAATCTGGAGACAGTCTCGCCCTATATGCAGTAGTTGGAGGTACCATAGCTGCCTTGGTGATCATAGTGGCAGCTATGGTGTGTGTAGCAGCAATACTAATAAGGTACGTATGTATGTATGTGCATATGTACACATTACAGTGAATTCTCGTTGATCCGCCACTGCTTCATCCACCAAACTTTTTAATCTGCCACAATTTCCCAGTACCAATATTTTGTACAAGTACCAATGAATATCCAGTTAATCCACCAAACTCGTTAATCCACCATATTCTTTGAAAACGAATTGGAGTGGATTAAAAAGTATTCACTGTATTGTATCAGATCCATGTCATTTGGATGTGATCATGTATACGCATGTCATGTACTGTACATGCAGCACAGGTGTGTACGTACATATCAATTTTATTCTAGAAAAAGAAGATCAAGGAAGAAGCCTCATTCAGCCACATGTGAAGTTGACATGGAGAAGAAGGATGATAGCGAGTACCCTATGAGCCACCTTGGACCTGAACCTGGTGTTCCTGTGTGTGACAAAGATGACGAGAGTATAGTGGATGTATCACTAGGTTGGTGTATAGTGGATGTATCACTAGGTTGGTGTATGGTGGATGTATCACTAGGTTGGTGTATAGTGGATGTATCACTAGGTTGGTGTATGGTGGATGTATCACTAGGTTGGTGTATGGTGGATGTATCACTAGGTTGGTGTATGGTGGATGTATCACTAGGTTGGTGTATAGTGGATGTATCACTATGTTGGTGTATAGTGGATGTATCACTAGGTTGGTGTATGATGGATGTATCACTAGGTTGGTGTATAGTGGATGTATCACTAGGTTGGTGTATAGTGGATGTATCACTAGGTTGGTGTATGGTGGATGTATCACTAGGTTGGTGTATAGTGGATGTATCACTAGGTTGGTGTATGGTGGATGTATCACTAGGTTGGTGTATGGTGGATGTATCACTAGGTTGGTTATAATTACATAGATGAGTCAAGTCATGAAAGAAATATTGACAAGAGCAGATTCACTGAGGTCACTGATCAGTTGCATCTTAACAGGAATAATGGCTTTGAAGAAGAGTACAAGGTATCTAGAGTACATGTGCATCCTACATGAGTTGTGTGTACATCCTACATGTGTTGTTTACATCCTACATGAGTTGTGTGTACATCCTACATGTGTTGTTTACATCCTACATGAGTTGTGTGTACATCCTACATGTGTTGTTTACATCCTACATGAGTTGTGTGTACATCCTAAATACTGTCCATATGCATCCTATTGCGTATCTTACAGTTTGAAAACTTCATGTTGTCTGTTATGTTTTAGTTTTATCCTGGGGCAGTGAATGATAAGAGATAGACAATATGTACTTGGTGAAACTTCATGTTGTCTGTTATGTTTTAGTTTTATCCTGGGGCAGTGAATGATAAGAGATAGACAATATGTACTTGGTGAATATACATGTAATAGTTATATCCTGGTGTGGTGAATGAGAGACAATGTATACTGCAAATATGCGCATAGCTCAATACAACATATTATATGCAATAGAAATGTGTTTACTAATTTCCTGCCTTTATTGTTCTCACGCAATTAATCCTAACAATGAAACCTGTCTGGTGACCTGTGCTGTATCACTGACCTGTGCTACATGGTTTATGTACGCACAGATTTCTCTTTGATCCTCCCCTTAACCAGGATACAAGTAATAGTTGTACCCCGCTTTTGGTCGGTACATGGGAAATGTACTGATATCTGCTCAGTACATTCCCATGTACCGACCAAAAGCGAGGTACAACTATTATGTATCCCATTCAATAGCGCGATTACGAGTAGCTGAGATGGATTTCGTTCACAACATCGAAAAAGATGATTTCCTCAAAGAGCTGGAGGATGCTATCAACCCATTCAGATGGCTTCTTGGCCACCCGTACTTCCCGAACCAACGAGTGTCAGGACACTCATCGAACAAACGAGGAAAATGGCCGTATAGTCCAATGCAGCATATTAATGTGTTTACAAATTTCCTGCCTTGTTCTCACGCAATTATTCCTAACAATGAAAGCTGTCTGGGACCTGTGCTGTGTGTGTGTGAGCGCTGTGTGGTTTCCATGATAACCATGGTGTGAATGTGTACAAACATAATTACTGTAAAGTAGGTGTGTTGTTGTGTGTGTGTTACCATATTATTCTTGTCTCTACAGACCATCATGAATGACCCCAATGGAAGTGATGTAATTGCCAAAGAAAACAGGCACAAGAACAGATATATCAACATTTACACATGTAAGCAGTGGTTTGAGTCCATAAACATGAGTTGTGTTGCCATGATACCAGATGAAAGTTAATGAACGATGTATTTCTTATCATCATTTCTACTCTTCTTTCTCTAACCCCTCCCTCTCTCTCTCTCTCTTCTCTCTCTCTCTCTCTCTCTCTCTCTCTCTCTCTCTCTCTCTCTCTCTCTCTCTCTCTCTCTCTCTCTCTCTCTCTCTCTCTCTCTCTCTCTCTCTCTCTCTCTCTCTCTCTCTCTCTCTCTCTCTCTCTCTAGATGATAACTCAAGAGTGATACTGTCCATTCCAGATGCAAGAGGAAGTGACTACATCAATGCCTCTTATATTCACGTGAGTTCCTACTTTATCCATTCATGCTATTATGCATATTCACTTATGTTTCTAACTTTTTGAACTGTTTCTATGTACGTACACATGTATGTCTATCTACGTATCCAAACCTTGAAGTAGATTTACACATGGCAGAACTATATACACGTCAAGTGTATTTTACATTTGTTCCAACGAATAAGTACTGTATGTATAGGTAGAGCAAACACACAAAATAATCATGATAAAGTTGACAAATTTATCCCTATCTCTGTGCAGGGCTTCAGAAGAAAGAATGCCTATATTTCCACCCAAGGTATGTATGTGCACAGGTGTAACAGATTTCAGTCATTTGTAGATTTACTTCTCGGCTTCCTTTCTCCCTCCCAGGACCCACTACCAACACTATTGCAGATTTTTGGCAGATGGTTTGGGACCAGAGATGTCCGGTGATTGTGATGCTGACAAGAATAGAGGAGAATGGAAAGGTGAGCACACTGGGATGGGTGCACTAGCTGGGTGGTCGTTAAGTGGTGTAATTTGATATTGGAACACACATATAATATGCATTGCAATGTGCAAGTTTGTACCTTGGTTTAGTACACACTCCTGGTTAGTACACACTCCTGGTTAGTACACACTCCTGGTTAGTACACACTCCTGGTTAGTACACACTCCTGGTTAGTACACACTCCTGGTTAGTACACACTCCTGGTTAGTACACACTTCTGGTTAGCACACACTTCTGGTTAGTACACACTCCTGGTTAGTACACACTCCTGGTTAGTACACACTCCTGGTTAGTACACACTCCTGGTTTGCACACACTCCTGGTTAATACACACTCCTGGTTAGTACACACCCCTGGCTGGTACACACTCCTGGCTAGTGTACACACCTGGTTAGTACGTACTCCTGGTTAGCATATTATATTGTACATATGTACATACACTTCACACTGTTTATTTATGTACACAGACTGTCAACCAGCACTGTATCCTCTAGTGTACTTTCAATAGTAGCTTGCTTTTCTCATTAGAAAAAGTGTGAGCGATATTGGAATGAAGATGTGGACGATTCTCTGGATCCAGGGAGGAATTTGAGTGTGAGAGTGACCTCAATTATGGGGTATGCCAACTACGTGGTCAGGGAAATCACCTTGACTAATGTGAGTAAACTATCACAATGATGCACATGTACAGTCTGTATATTGAGCTAACATTGGATGCTCCATATTTAGCTCATACATGGAAACCTGTTGTTCGCCTGTGTTCACCTTGGTTGATATCACCTGTACGTGTTGATCTGTGTTCGTGGGTTGTTGCCCCCAGCATCAGTCTGTGTTTATCTGCGTGGCTAGCACCTGCATTGGCCTAAAGCTTATGGTACCCCTTGTTTAATAAGAACACCTGCTATCTGCTACTGAAGCCACAAATCATTTCACTTTCCCATATTATTTCTCAGAATTCCGATGCCCAATCTTGCCCTCATAAACTGAAGCACTTCCACTACATTGCTTGGCCGGACTACGGTGTACCCTCCCATCCTTACTCCCTAGTGAAGTTTGTCCAACAAGTGAGGAAGGAGTACAAGGACAGTACAGCACCAATGGTGGTACACTGCAGGTGTGTGTGGCAATGAGTGGGTGTGGCAGTAAGTGGGTGTATCAAGTGGAAGGTGTGGCAGTTAGTGGGCTGACATGGTTATTTACTACAAATTGGCCAACGAGTGGGTGTGTTTGCATGTCACAAGTGGGTGTGGCTATGTACCAAAGGTTGGTTGATGGGTGAGTGGCAAGTTTTGCCTTTACTGTATTATGTGATTTCACTATTTCTCCATGCAGTGCTGGTGTTGGTCGTACTGGTACTTTCATCACCATCGATGCAATGATGGAGAGATTGAAGGAGAAAGATGACTTGAACATTTATCAGTTTGTGACTGAAATGAGGAGCAAAAGGACCTGCATGGTACAGACCATGGTGAGCGGGTGTATATGTATTGTGTGCGTGTGTATGTAGGTGTGTGTGTGCCTGTGTGTGTGTGTGTGTGTGTGTGCGTGTGTGTGTGTGTGTGTGTGTGTTACGGTTTTTTACAATCTTGGTATTCTTACTTCACTGTATGCTAAGCCATTTGTTCTGTATCGTCATATGGGTTGATCCTTCTCCACAGGAACAATATGCCTTCATTCATGATGCTCTCTGTGACTACCTCACATGTGGAGACACCTCCATTCCTGCCTACCAGTTGAGAGGAGAAATGGAAGAGATGGAAAAAGTGGACAATAATACAAGAATATCTGGATTTGAGAGCCAGTTTAAGGTTCAGAATGCTAACTCATGTGGTTGTAGTTGTACAGATGATCTTGTTTGTAGACCACTTTTGACCAGAGGCTACCTTTCCCAAAATACCGCGTTGATCACCAGTCCAGCAGTTGCATGAACTAAAGTGCATATGTCACACCTCTTGTACTCGTACTACCAGTGTATCAGTTTTTAGGCCTGCCTGTGGCAGCCCCTATGTATATTGTTTTCATTTCGACTTCCGGTATGTAACGCTCGTCCGATATATATAATATATAATAATTGTCCCTATGCGTAACCGCAACAATGAATTTATATTGCAATTTTTATTGCGTGGAAGAAAGATGGCCGATTTTGAATGCTGACAATTTGAAATTGGGCTAGAATTTATTCGCCAAAACTCTGCTTAACGTAATAGCTTCAGCGGAGTGCAGGGGCGGCAGCCCCATGAGTTTTTGAACTCAAATTACTTGTTTTCTTACATCACAGTTAGCATTGTATTTCATAATGATCGTATGTTTTCACCTCACACACTGTGTTTCTGTTGTTCTTGAGAGTTCTTTCTGCTTCTGTTCAGCTGCTTGACTCAGTGAGCAAGAAGCCAGCATCTGAGGATGAGACATTCTCGAAGAAGAAAATTGTAGAGAAGAAGAACAGATACAAGGATAGGTTCCCATGTGAGTTACAGCATGGAAAACTTGTGTGCAATTGTTGCCATGGAAACGAAACCCTAACCCTAACCCTTTTATTGTAAATACATGGATGTTAATTTTAATTTGTATGCATAATAATTTGATAATCTGCAAATATAGTTAATTGCCACATTTACTCCATAAAGAACTTCAGATTAATAACAATTTGCTGTAATACGTACATATTATTGAGTACAGATGTGAAATATGTTCGTATGTACTCCTTGTAGATTGTGCCAACCATCTGTGTGTTGCTGGCAAAGGATCTACAAGTGGTGGAGACTACTTCAATGGCTCATGGATGGATGTAAGTAGCGTAGCACACTTGTTGTCAATCAAAGGTTACACTCCACCACATTTTAGGAAGGATCCATTTCCTGTGTTTCCTTCACAAAGGTGATATAAATAACATGTATCCTTATTTGCCACTTGCTGACCTTTTGGTAGCTAATTGATTTATCAATTGTCACATCTGGGAATTCATAGTCTTTCTTTTTAAACACCTCCGGCATAAAAGACGGTCTAGCAGCACTAGAGATTAATTGTGCAACTTTTGACGAATCAGATACGAGTGCCAAGATTCTCGAAACTCTTTGAAAAGGTGTTAAATTACATAACAATCATAGTGATAGGGGTCGAGGTTGTGAGATTCGCTCCAAATTTGACGACGAACATAGTGCTTGGGCTGAATGGATTTTTCCTGAGGGTCTCCTTCTGTGGCACGCTTAACAGCGGGTGATTGGGTTGAGGGTGAGCTTTCAATTGGAGTTGAGAGATCACTGACGCGTTTCGAGAATAAGAACATTTGTGCGACCAAAAATTTAACTTCAACTCTCTCTTTTTCTGGCATAATTCATCTTCAGCCTTTTGGACAGCAAAAACCATACAATAGCACGTTTTGCACAAGCGAGTCTGTGAATCGTCCACTTTGCTGATGTCAAGAATGCAAACAAATGCTGCTTCAAGGGTGGTCAACTCTTGGTTTATTTTCAGTAGGTATTTCTTCACATCAAACGTAGAACAATGTAAACGATATATTCGGTCATATTTCTTCATTCGAAATCCTTCAATGAAGAATTTCGAATGGAGAAATACTTGAAGGCTTAAATCTCGATACCTATGGGTGTTACCTATCAACTGCTGATAACAAGGTGTGAATTAATCTCTAGTGCCGCTAGAACGTCCCTTCTCCTCGCCCAGGGCGCTTGGTGGGACAGTCGTAGCAGACCAGACTAGGAGTTCAGTGAACATAGGATATGTATCCCTGTCAGTAACTTGATATTGCCACCAGTACGTGGACATTATACATTGACATAAAATATCTATAATCATTATGTTCACCACGACTATCTTCTCATAGAGCTATTCAACGAAGAATGCCTTCATAGCTGCACAGGCACCTCTCGAGAGCACTGTCAATGATGTGTGGGAGATGATATGGCAGTTCAACCCTTCCACTATTGTACTGCTGTGTGACTTTGAGGAAGAGGAGAAGGTATATGGTGTGTGTGTGTGTGTGTGTGTGTGTGTGTGTGTGTGTGTGAGTGTGTGTGTGTGTGTGTGTGTGTGTGTGTGTGTGTGTGTGTGTGTGTGTGCATGTGTGTGTGAGTGTGTGTGTGTGTGTGTGTGATGTGTGTGTGTTTGTGTGTGTGTGTGTGTGTTTGTGTGTGTGTGTGTGTGTGTGTGTGTGTGTGTGTGTGTGTGTGTGTGTGTGTGTGTGTGCATGCAATGGCGTGTGTTACGTATGTGTTTGTTTTGTATGTTTGTATCATTGTGTGTATCTTGGTGAGTATCCGTCGTAGAAATCAATCTCTTGTGCTTCACCCACCCAGACCACCTGCACCCCCTTCTGGCCGGATTACCACAGTAGGGTGATGGATTTTAGATTCCGCCAAGTGAACCACAAGGAGACTACCAGGAGGGATGGCTCCTATGACTTCATTACCCTGGAAATCTTTGACAGGAGAAAGGTAATGATATTCCCTCTAGCTGTACGTATGGATTGCTTTTTGATATTTTTTGAAGTTTTAAATTTTTGTTCCTTGTTGTTGTTATGTATTTTTGTTTGTGTTCTGGGTGCCTTTATAGTGGCTGTTGGTTATTGAAATAAGATTCATGAAACGTACCTGATACCTGATTTCTACATCGTTGAAATTCAAGGACCCATCACCTTGTCAGTGTGCTGTTAATGCAGAAGTACAAACATCTCACCGGTAGTATGTAGTATAGTGGAGTGAATTCTCATTAATCCACCACCACTTTATCCACTAAACCTTTTAATCCGCCACAATTTTACAGTACCAACATAATGTACAAGTACCAATGAATATTCAGTGAATCCCCCAAACTCATTAATCCACCATATTCTTTGAAAACAAATTGCAGCAGATTAACGCGTATTCACTGTATATACAATTGTGTGAATGAAGACTGCATGATACACATTCCTTCATGTATGTAGGAATCGGATGGAGTGAAGGAACTCACCATACACCACCTGAAGAACTGGAGTGAGAACCACCATCCTCCATTGGAGGTCTTTTTGAGGGTGATGGGGGATGTGGAAAGAGGCATGAAGTCAACGCCCGAGAAAGTCTTCCCAGTGATGGTGATGTGCGAGTGAGTCCGCCATCAGCGGATGGGCTGATCCTCTCCAGACACAGTCGTGTGTGCTCTGTGTATACCGTACCTAGCAGTAACGATGACACAGCTGTCCCCATGTATACGCCCATTGCATACATATCTGTTTTGTCTCCATATGCTTCTAGAATAGAACCAGTACTTGCAACTGTACATTTCCACAATAACTTCCATATGTACTGTGCTAGAGTACAGGCATATTATAATTTCAAGCCTGCACAGGTAGCAAAAGACGACTAACAGTTTAAATACACTTTTTAGTCAAAGTAAAAATTTGCTATGTTGGAAGACACTAATTAAGGTTCAAACTAGCCCAAGAGCTAAGTGTGTTCATGACAGCTAGGTGCTCAGGTCACTCTCAGGAGGAAGGTGTTCGAACATAATTTCGAACTTACAAATCTCCGCAGCATAACTAAACTATACCAATTTTTGTCTATGCATGCATTTTTTACAAAGACAACTCTATCCTTATTCAGTTCATACACATGGCGGAACACTCATAGTACATCAACTTATCCCGCCATCTACTGTACATCTAGCTGTGCTATATTCATGTGAACATAATATTGTGTGGTTGAATTAAGCCATCATCATTGATCTCCTGAAAATACACTGATATATTTCAACCTATCAGTCCTTTCCACACATGTGTACATGAGTCTGGTATTGCACGTATTTTGTGTACTTGCTTTTATTTGTCTCAGTGACGGTATGGGGAGAAGTGGTGTGTTCATTTGTGCCATGTCTGAAGTTGAGAGAGTTAAAGTTGAAGGACAAGTTGATGTCTTTCAGACTATCAAAGGAATGAGAATACAGAGACCTCACATGGTGGATACTGCAGTAAGTGTGTGTGTGTGTGTGTGTGTGTGTGTGTGTGTGTGTGTGTGTGTGTGTGTGTGTGTGTGTGTGTGTGTGTTTGTCCATGTGTATGTATCTGTGTGTGAATGCAAGCATGTGTATGTATGAGAACATGCGCGTTTTGTGTATTTGATTGTGGTTGAATTATGTACATTTCATTCTGCATCCCTTCTCTCCTTAGGATCAGTACAAGCTCTGTTTTGATATTCTTCAAAGCTACCTCGATTCCTTTGATACTTATGCCAACTATAAAACTGTGTGAATTGTTGGATACTTCACAAAACAATTGACCAACTTAGTTAACACCCCTATTTTGTTCACTGTAGAAGCAGTAAGCAACAAAGTAACTTTTTGTCCAGCATGACTGTACTGTATGTATGTATCAATATGATTTGAAGTAGTTTAATTTCAAACTTACCCATTTTTATTTTGAAATATGAAATAACGCTAAGCACCTTTTTGCGTAGCTCATGGGAGAGGGGGCGTGTCAGCATAATATTTCATTGAGACCTCGTTGTGGACTTATACTAACTTATGAAACAGTTTTCATCTCCGTAGGTGGTCCATAACCCTAACTACATCCGGAGGTGCTTAATGCATTTTAAATGTATGAGAAGGTATAGAATGAAATAACGCTAAGCACCTTTTTGCGTAGCTCATGGGAAAGGGGGCGTGTCAGCATAATATTTCATGGAGACCTCATTGTGGACCTATACTAACTTATGAAACAGTTTTCATCTCCGTAGGTGGTCCCCAACCCTAACTACATCCGGAGGTGCTTAATGTATTTTAAATGTATGAGAAGGTATAGAATGAAATAACGCTAAGCACCTTTTTGCGTAGCTCATGGGAAAGGGGGCGTGTCAGCATAATATTTCATGGAGACCTCATTGTGGACCTATACTAACTTATGAAACAGTTTTCATCTCCGTAGGTGGTCCCTAACCCTAACTACATCCGGAGGTGCTTAATGTATTTTTAACGTATGGGAAGGTATACAGGATGAAATAACGTTACGCTAAGCACCTTTTTGCGTAGCTCATAAGAGAGGAGGCATGTCAGCATAATATTTTATGGAGACCTCGTTGTGGACCTATACTAACTTATGAAACAGTTTTCATCTCCGTAGGTGGTCCATAACCCTAAGTACATCCAGAGGTGCTTAATGTATTTTTAATGTATAGGAAGGTATAGGATGAAATAATGCTAAGCACCTTTTTGCGTAGCTCATTGGAGAGGGGGTGTGTCAGCAAAATATTTTATGAGAACCTCGTTTTGGACCTATACTAACTTATGAAACAGTTTTTATCTCCGTAGGTGGTCCATAACCCTAAGTACATCCAGAGGTGCTTAATGTATTTTTAACGTATAGGAAGGTATAGGATGAAATAATGCTAAGCACCTTTTTGCGTAGCTCATTGGAGAGGGGGCGTGTCAGCATAATATTTCATGGAGACCTTGTTGATGACCTATACTAACTTATGAAACAGTTTTCATCTCCGTAGGTGGTCCATAACCCTAACTACATCCAGAGGTGCTTAATGTATTTTTAACATATGGGATGGTATAGGATGAAATAACGCTAAGCACCTTTTTGCGTAGCTCATTGGAGAGGGGGCGTGTCAGCATAATAATTTATGGAGATCTCGTTGTGGACCTATACTAACTCTTGAAGCAATTTTCATCTCCGTAGGTGGTCCCTAACCCTAACTACATCCAGAGGTGCTTAATGTATTTTTAACATATGGGATGGTATAGGATGAAAGAACGCTAAGCACCTTTTTGCGTAGCTCACGGTAGAGGGGGCGTGTCAGCATAATATTTCATGGAGACCTCATTGTGGATCTATACTAACTTATGAAACAGCTTAGCTTTCATCTCCGTAGGTGGTCCCTAACCCTAACTACATCCAGAGGTGCTTAATGTATTTTTAACATATGGGATGGTATAGGATGAATTAACGCTAAGCACATTTTTGCATAGCTCATTGGAGAGGGGGCGTGTCAGCATAATATTTTATGGAGACCTCGTTGATGACCTATACTAACTTATGAAACAGTTTTCATCTCCGTAGGTGGTCCATAACCCTAACTACATCCAGAGGTGCTTAATGTATTTTTAACGTATGGGAAGGTATACAGGATGAAATAACACTAAGCACCTTTTTGCGTAGCTCATAAGAGAGGAGGCGTGTCAGCATAATATTTCATTGAGACCTCGTTGTGGACTTATACTAACTTATGAAACAGTTTTCATCTCCGTAGGTGGTCCCTAACCCTAAGTACATCCGGAGGTGCTTAATGTATTCTAAATGTATGGGATGGTATAGGATGAAATAACGCTAAGCACCTTTTTGCGTAGCTCATTGGAGAGGGGGCGTGTCAGCATAATAATTCATGGAGATCTCGTTGTGGACCTATATTAACTCTTGAAGCAATTTTCATCTCCGTAGGTGGTGCCTAACCCTAACTACATTCGGAGGTGCTTAATGTATTTTTAACATATGGGAAGGTATAGGATGAAATAATGCTAAGCACCTTTTTGCGTAGCTCACGGGAGAGGGGGAGTGTCAGCATAATATTTTATGGAGACCTCGTTGTGGACCTACACTAACTTATGAAACAGATTTCATCTCCGTAGGTGGTCCATAACCCTAACTACATCCAGAGGTGCTTAATGTATTTTTAACGTATGAGAAGGTATAGAATGAATAACGCTAAGCACCTTTTTGTGTAGCTCATGGGAAAGTAGGTGTGTCAGCAAAATATTTTATGGGAACCTAGTTGTGGATCTATACTAACTTATGATACAGTTTTCATCTCCGTAGGTGGTCCCTAACCCTAACTACATTCGGAGGTGCTTAATGTATTTTTAACGTATGAGTTCAAGGTATAGAATGAAATAACGCTAAGCACCTTTTTGCGTAGCTCATGGGAAAGGGGGCGTGTCAGCATAATATTTCATGGAGACCTCATTGTGGACCTATACTAACTTATGAAACAGTTTTCATCTCCGTAGGTGGTCCCCAACCCTAACTACATCCGGAGGTGCTTAATGTATTTTAAATGTATGAGAAGGTATAGAATGTACGAACACTAAGCACTTTTAGTGTCACATTTTCATGCAAATTTGAATATTTCACTGGGATTTTGGCTGATCGCATTCAATTAGTTGACAATTGTGCAATTAATCTACACTGCCACTGCATTATTTCATGAACACACTTGACATACTTTTTGGTTACGGTAGTCTGGCAATAATGGGGGATAAGGATCAGCTACGCCAGACTACTTTATTGCAAGTTCCCCTTGACCGTGTTCTCCACTTAAGACGTACATTTTTAAGTTCCAGGTGTCCTGACAGTGAAGAACATCTGTACAGAGGTGCATTTACAGATGAGTGGTTGGTCATGTATTAGCAATACATTGCTATGACTTCTATTGACCAGTGTCCAGGTGTCCTCAGTAAAGAATAGCTGTACAGAGAGAAATTTCCAGGTGTGTGGTTGATCAAGTATTAGCAACTTGTTGTTATGACTTCTATTGGCCACTATCCCTATCAGTAAAGAATAGCTATTATAAATTCCCAGATATGGGGTTGATAACATGTTCACACAACTTATTGCTATGGCTTCTTTGGTCAGTGACTGTGATATGAATGGGACGTATGTATAGGTACGTCCCTCCTGGAGTAGAAGTGTTGTTGTTCACCCAAGCATGAGGAGCTGATGACCTCTAATGATGATATGAATTAGGCATGCATACACATAAACAAATCCCAGATATTTGTGGAAATGGGGTCCCTGGTGTTTGCATCAGCCTATGGTTGTATACTTGTGCATCTGTTCTGTGAAGTTTATACAATTGTATAATTAATTGATAAATTGCAATCATGTACACATACGTGCGAGTGCACACACACACACACACACACACACACACACACACACACACACACACACACACACACACACACCAATGCTGTTCTGCTATTCTTCGGAGCTGCTTCAATTTCTGTGTTGTTTGTGTTAACTGCGTGAACTGTGAGATTAGTCCCAACCTTGTGATGGTGTTTATCAACCCACAGTGAAGAAGCCTGCATGGGCCATGGCTATCTCCTTGATTTTGTGAGCATGTTTGATTACTGAAACACGATATCTGCACCTATATGGCTTTAAATGTAATACTGTAACAGTTTTAGGATGTCAAAGATACCATTTCTTAGCTTGTATATACAAACACAAAATTGAATTTCTATGTCTAATTAACACATTGTCCATTATTGCCAGTACAGCACTATATCCTGGACCCCTGGTGACAGCACCAGCTTTCCTAATTGTGGTTTCCTATAGCCTGCATGAGTGCCTCACTGCACCTTGTTGTCACCCTTGTTACCTGTTTGTTTTCACACTAGCTGGTGATCACACCAGAAGATCACCTGATTCAGCCCACCTGAGTCCAGATAAGTATAACACAATAGTCTGAGATCATTGGCACTAACTTCGTTAATAGTTTCAATGAGAATGCAAATTATTATAGGTTCGAATGCGTGCGGGAGGTTTGGACAAAGGTGCGGTGTTGTAGTCGACTTCACCAAGGATATTGTATACCGCGTAACCGTTACGAGAGTATACAATATCTATGACTGCACTAGCTAAACAGTAATTGTGTGCGCCACGTACCCACATGCATGTGAAAGACACGACCTAATGGCGCGATACGGTGCCTCATGACGTCAGCGGAGCGTTCGGTACTATTCATTATGTGTGTTGTCTGTCAATCGCTATTGTTTCAGGAATGAAACAGATTCAGGTTTCCTTTCGAAGCCAGCTAAAATCTGAAAGAGCCTCGACACCGTACTTCAGTGATTCGATTTCAGATTTTTCTTCGACTCGTTCATCAGGATTTTGAAGGTAAGGGAGAAACTTAGCCAGAGTCGCGGTTGAAGCTTACCGAACGTTGCGTACAAATCCAGCATATGTGTAGGGTATTAGTATCTGTGTAGTGGGTGTTTGTACGTTTAAGGCATGACATATCACAGTACACATGAGTGGACCGTTTTTATTGGGATTCACCACTTTAGAATACGCTTTCTTCCACGAAGACCGCCTCGAAAGACGTGCTGGACTCCAGATTCTCGCGAAGAGACTGGTGTACCGTCGCATTCTGTGCTAACCGATCTGGAACAGGTCTACCATGGCATCGCTGGTCGCCTTTCCCGTTACGAATCGGAGACTCCTTCAACTTTTCGCCTTCGCTGCCGTCTTCCTCTGCTTCCAAAGTAAGTGCTCTACTGAACACTGTTTGTAAGGGTTGTACATCATAGTCATACGTAGGTCGTTATCGAGCCTTGTATGCATCATTTGAGTGCACGTGTGTAATAATGTGTGATATGATTTTAATTAATATGCCTTAACCGCTTGTCCACACACATACACGCGCACACACACACACTACATGCATATACACACATGCACACACAACACACACACACACACACACACACACACACACACACACACACACACACACACAACACACACACTACACGTATATATATACACACATATGCACACACAACACACACACACACACACACACACACACACACACACACACACACACACTACACGTATATACACACACGTGCACACACAACACACGCACACACACATACGCACACACACAAACACACACTCATACGCACACACACAAACACACACGCACACACACACACACACACACACACACACACACACACACACACACACACACACACACACCACTCACAAAGTCTACTCCTTATAATATTAATGCTAGCTGTGACTCTTTGTCTAATGTCACTTCCACCAAACCATGAGACATAAACAGTGTATGCAGTGGAGATGATATACGTAATTATGCTACCAACCTGTTATTGGTCACTTTACTGTGTAATATCCTCAGTGTCAAAACTAAATTACAAAGAGAATAATGAATTCTCACTTGGCATGTTGTAATTCCTTATATGCATATTTATGTGGAGTACGTACATTATTATGTGTGTAGCTTGGTCAGTTTTCAACAGGGCAGCTTGATTCTTGTACATAAAGTAGTACTTTCTCGTCTTGCAGCTGTTGCAGCAAAGCCATCCAAGGTCAAAGATATCACTGTCACTAAAATTCCGTCCTCCGAACCGGGTTTGAGTGTGACATGGAGTGCAGTCAGAGGAAGCAATATCACCTACACTGTATGTTACAGTATGGAAGAAGGAAGGCCTAGAAAACCACCGCCTAATAAGTCAGTTTGTATTGCTGAAATCCCTGAACCATATATCCAACTGTATCCACTTAGTAAAGGAACTACCTACTACATCTGGGTGAGAGCTGTGTCGTCAGATGGACAAGGAGCATACAGTAAGAGAAGGATGGAAACAACATATAATGGTACTGTCTTTGTAGCAGTGTACCAATATTTTACACATGTCAAATACCAAGTTGGGGAGAGTGATGGTTATACTCAGATCTTTGATCATGGTATTCCATGAATTTTAAAGTCAATATAAAAGTGACTGGTTTGATAAGTTTACCTTTCATTTACTGAACTCACCCTCTATTTAGACTACTGGTGGGTTTGGGGGAGATGCCTTAGTGGATTCAGAAGTTAAAACATAACTCAAAATTTCCATGGAAATCATCAATACATATCCTCTGGTTAAATATTTGATGTCGGTACAATTTCCGGAAACAAACTAGGATTTGGATTTGTCACTTGATCAGTTAGCTATTTTGAGCAGACTATTGTGTATGTAAACACATCTGTACCCATGGGATGTGCTGTTACATATAAAGAAGTTTCCTTGTCAACATTCTGTTGTGACTGTACATTTGTTGTGCATTCGATATTGCATTAATGTATACTTCTGCGTGTTATGCATCTATTTGCAGTAATTAGCTGGGATGGGGAACCAGTGGAGATCGTATCATACTCAAGCATGCTCGAACTAAAGTGGAAATATTTTGGTTATTCTAACCTCATCATGTACTACTGGAAGACCAGTACACGTTCTCATGTGTCCACCGTCCCAACTACAGCATTGTCATACAATATCACTGGTCTGGACTCCAACACTGCTTACACGATCATTGTTTCTGCTACTAACAATGATACACATGCCATCAGCCCACGAGTGATTAGGTACACCACACCTGAAGGTGAGTAAAATTGATTTTTATACAGATAATTCCCATTTGTCTACTACTGCTGTAATTGTAAACCTTCACAAACACTATTTCCCAGTATCAATGTACGTAATATTGAAGTATATAATTAATGAACATCTAGTTATTCCATCCAACACATTAATCCACCATACTTTTAAAAGCAAATTGTAGTAAATTTGGGAGATTTCATAAGTATGTACATATGTACGTACGTACATAATATGTTGTGCATATGTAAAATGGCTGAAAACAATGCAGCCCTGGTCTGGTATATTAGACCGACCCACCAAACATGACAAACTGAGGTATGATGACGTCTGTAGCAATCATGTTCCCTTTCCAAGAAATATCACCATTAAGTGCATACGTAGCTATTCGAGAATTATCAAACCACAATGTTTGCCGTAGCAACGACCTCCATGACATTGTAGCAATCTACCTGACTTACCTGAAGCCCCACACAACCAAAAGACCTTTTGAAACCAAAATTATTCCTCAGTTCAACTGCTAGGAATCCACTCCCATTTATCAAACACCTTGTTCATCTGACAGGTTATAGAGGTAACATACGTACTTGGCTAGTTGGGTGTAACCTATTGATGTTCAGTATTGGTGCTAGGTGTGAACCATGTTGTCCATACACTATGGTTATAAACTGCCCACTCTTTATTTTGTGTTATGATGCATATGTACGTATACAGCTCCAGATCTGGATACACCAACCCCCCTCTCCTCAACATCCATCAATGTACGATGGAGTCCTCCTCAAAATAGTGACCGGTCACCTCTCACCTACCATGTCAACTACAGCTCTCCACTGACTGGACAGAATAGTACAACTACTTCAAACACTTCCCTGACCCTCACTGGTCTTCATCCATATGAAGAGTACACCATATCAGTACAAGCTGGTAATAAGGGAGGACTGAGTGTACCTGTGACTGGTACAGCTAGGACATACCGTGACAGTGAGTTGGTGGTGTAAACCTGTGTAGTTGAATGTGAACATCATGTAACGTACACATACTCCATTGAACACTACATGGCATTGAGATTGTTGGAGAAACCTTGATAAAATTGAATGCATGCTCTATTTATACTATTGTATATTTTACAGAGCCTACTACACCAATTGTAAATGCCAGCACTACCACTTCCAGTTTATACCTACAATGGACCAGGAGTGGAGGAGACAACTTCACCCTGTACTACTGGAAGACCAGTACACCTTCTGATGTGTCCACTGTCACAACTACATCATTGTCATACAATATCACTGGTCTGGACTCCAACACTGCTTACAAGGTCATTGTTTCTGCTAGAAATGTACTAGGATCCTCAAACAGCTCTGAAGTATTGGTATACACCATACCTGAAGGTCCGTATGTATGTTGTAAACAAATGATTACTGCAACTTACGTATGTTGTGTATGTATATTACGTTCATCTCATCCCATGTTCATCTTCTTAGAGGATTATTATCTTTATGTACATACATCACACTGTGTCTGAGGGCATTAAGTGATAATAAGATAAACGGAGAAACTGAAATAAAATTTAATGTTTTATTAGTAATCATTGTTGTCATTTTGCAGTGCCTACTACATCCATTGTACAAACCAGTACTACCACTACCAGTTTACACCTGCAATGGACCAGGGGTGGAGGAGACAACTTCACCCTGTACTACTGGAAGAACAGTACACCTTCTGATGTGTCCACTGTCACAACTACATCATTGTCATACAATATCACTGGTCTGGACTCCAACACTGCTTACAAAGTCATTGTTTCTGCTAGAACCAGTCTGGGATCTGCCAACAGCTCTGAAGTTGTAGGATACACCACACCTGAAGGTACGAACATATGTAGTAAACAAAGTATTACTGCAACCCTATGTTGTGTATATAGGTATATAGGAATTATTAGCATTAGTTACTTAACTCATCTATGTCTCATTCACACAGCTCCTGGTTTGATCGCACGAACTCCCCTCTCCTCAACATCTATCAATGTACGATGGAGTCCTCCTCCAAATAGTGACCGGTCACCTCTCACCTACCATGTCAACTACACTGGAATGAGTAGATCTACTTCAGACACTACCCTGACCCTCACTGGTCTTCATCCATATGAAGAGTACACCATATCAGTACAAGCTGGTAATAAGGGAGGACTGAGTGTACCTGTGACTGGTACAGCTAGGACCTACAGTGACAGTGAGTTGGTAGTGTGGACATGTGTAGTGTAAAGAGTACCTTGGTCTCACGTCATTGTACACAGTTAGAGTAAAGTGTTATCTTGTGATGTAGGACCTTCGTCACAGCCAACCAAGGGACGTGCTAATCCTGGACGTCGATGGTGTGTTCTACAGTGGAAGATTCCAAAGAAAACTGGTAGAAATGGAGTGATCCAGAAGTACATTATTGAACTAGAACAGACGGAGGACAACAAGTGGAACATCACTCATAAACTCCCAACCTACAACTTCAGTTCTCCTGCTAGTATCAGTTACAACCTCACCAACCTCACTCCTCACACAACCTACAAGTGGAGAGTGGCAGCTGCTACTGTGAATGGAACAGGACCATTTCCACCTAATCCAAAGAAATTCACAACATTGGAAGATGGTGAGTGTATTGGGGATGTGATTGAATTTGCCTATGGCCTGTTGTCAAACATACTTGTACACAAAAATATTTTTAACTCAACAGACATGGCTGTATGTGATAATAGTATTTCTTACATATTAATGTCCATTGAACTACACAGTTGTTTACTCAGCAATTTCTTCCAACCTCCTTAGTCCCCGGACCTGTATTCAGACTGACATACAATGTAACGTCTGAAAGTAGTGTTAGCATCAGATGGAGTGGACCAGACAAAGTAAATGGAATCATAGTGGGATACTCTGTGAGATATGGAGAATTTGTAGAGAATGCCGGCAAAAATCGGATACCTTCAAACCACACATCCACAAATGACACTCACATCACTCTTGAGGGACTGGGTGAGTTCGTGTGACTGTATTACTATGCCATGCAGCATCCACAATCTCTTCCATATCTTCGTTCCAGCGAGGTACATCCCATATAAGGCTACAGTCTCAGCAAGGACATCAGTTGGAGAAAGTGAACCATCTTCTGTTGTGTTCTTCACACTGGAAGGAGGTGAGGACCAAGTGTACATATCTAAGCTTGTCTTTTAAGCACCGGATACTTCCAAACATGTAGCTATGTATGTATTCTGTACATACTGTCTTACACATATACTGGGATTTTGCTTCTTGTTTGCCATACAGTCCCTACCAAGCCAGTGGAAAATTTAACAGTTTCTTTCAGGGGTAGTGACGAAGTACTGGTTTCTTGGATTCCACTTTCGTTGGCGGAAGCGAGGGGATTTCCCATTTACATCGTCTCCTACATTCCAGCCAGTTGTCCTGGTGGAGGAAGTGTCAACACTGCTAACTCGAGTGTTGTGTTCACAGAAGTAGAACCTTGTATCAGCTACGTGTTCTCAGTTCAAGTTACAACTGGGAATGGGACCAACAAAGGTCCTACAGCAAATGGTCAGTTATTGGGTACATTCACTGTCTCTACAGATATTGCTAAATTTAGTATTAGTTATGTAGGCATTAATGTAAAGAATGATGCATCATCAATGATTTGATTGCAAGTGTGCTGTATTGGTAACTGCAAGTGTGCTGTAGAGGCTTTATTGTTTTGTGTTTCACTTCCTGTTCTGTTGTGACTACAACCACTCCCCTTTACAGTGACCGTGAAGATAACACTGTCACCTGCGGCACTCGAAGACAATCTCACCCTGTACGCCGTACTTGGAGGTGCCATAGTTGCCTTGGTGGTCATAGTGGCAACTATGGTGTGTGTAACAGCAATACTGATAAGGTAGGTATGTATGTACAATGTACACAATACAATGTACTTATACATACTTGTTATGGGTACAGTAGCTGTTGTTTGGTGTGTATGCTGGGGTTCATACAGGAGTGTGGCCAACCACAGGCAAACCTATGATTGTGAAGACACAAGGGGTCACTATTTGAATATGATGAAAATATGTGATTGTGGGTACTATCGTGATGGCCCAGTAGGTGAGGGATGGGCTTGTATGCCCCTCCCCCTTTCAGGCTATTTGGTTCTCAAGGCAAAGTCCACAGCCTTGTTGAGGACCAAAGGTACAGTTTTCTGTAGGTTCTTTAAGCAAATTTGCAAAAGAGATCAATATTCCAATGTTCTCCAATTTATGCAGTTGTTAGTTACGTTAGGTGGATGATCACTCACTCCGGGGTTCAAATATTAATTTTATAGTGAAAATCCCCCATTCTTAAGGTCAGGTAGTCACTTCATCCAAGGGGGATGTTCATGGCAACCACCTCTACACTCCAAATATTGAATCAACTTCATGACATTTGGATGACATTTTGTACATATATACGTACATGGCACGTACTGTACATACAGCACAGGTGTGTGCGTACGTATCAATTTTATTGTAGAAAAAGAAGATTGAGAAAGAAACCTCATTCAACCACATGTGAAGTTGACATGGAAAAGGAGGATGGTAGCGAGTACCCTATGAGCCCCCTTGGACCTGAAGCTGGTGTTCCTGTGTGTGACAAGGATGATGAGAGTATAGTGGATGTATCACTAGGTTGGTGTATAGTGGATGTATCACTAGGTTGGTGTATGGTGGATGTATCACTAGGTTGGTGTATGGTGGATGTATCACTATGTTGGTGTATAGTGGATGTATCACTATGCTGGTGTATAGTGGATGTATCACTATGTTGGTGTATAGTGGATGTATCACTAGGTTGGTGTATGGTGGATGTATCACTAGGTTGGTGTATAGTGGATGTATCACTAGGTTGGTGTATGGTGGATGTATCACTAGGTTGGTGTATAGTGGATGTATCACTAGGTTGGTGTATAGTGGATGTATCACTATGTTGGTGTATGGTGGATGTATCACTAGGTTGGTGTATAGTGGATGTATCACTAGGTTGGTGTATGGTGGATGTATCACTAGGTTGGTTATAATTACATAGATGAGTCAAGTCATGAAAGAAATATTGAAAAGAGCAGATTCATTGTGGTCACTGATCAGTTGCATCTTAACAGGAATAATGGATTTGAAGAAGAGTATAAGGTATCTAGAGTACATGTACATCCTACATGAGTTGTGTGTACATCCTACATGTGTTGTGTACATCCTACATGAGTTGTACGTGCATCCTACATGCGTTGTGTCCATTCTACATGAGTTGTGTGTACATCCTACATGTGTTGTGTACATCCTACATGAGTTGTGCATGCATCCTACATGAGTTGTGTGTACATCCTACATGAGTTGTACATGCATCCTACATGCGTTGTGTGTCCATTCTACACGAGTTGTGTGTGCATCCTAAGTACTATCCATTGTGCATCTTATTAAGCTACAGTTTGGAAACTTCATGTTGTCTGTTGTGTTTTACCTTTATCCTGGGGCAGTGAATGATATATTATTATAGGCAATTTGTACTGTATGGATACACAATTCAATGCAACGTGCTATATGCCATAGCAATGTGTTTACTAATTTCCTTCCTTGTTCTCAAGTAATTACCCCGTTGAGAACGTCGAAGAGTGGCTCGAGCCAAGAAGACAGCCAAGAATACACAATGGGCACATAACAATGGCTGTTGATTAATTAATACCAGTCACTTAAAAACCGGGGTACATCACTAATAGGGTCAGTGTTGTACCCCAGTACATCGCGAATGTACTCCAGTCGATCCCTTTGATCTTAAGTGACAATATCACCAATAGGGATACATAGTCCAATGCAGCATATTAATGTGTTTACTAATTTCCTGCCTTGTTCTCACGCAAATAATCCTAACAATGAAAGCTGTCTGGTGACCTGTGCTGTGTGTGTGTGAGCGCTGTGTGGTTTCTATGATACCTACGGTGTGAATGTGTACAAACATAATTATTGAAAAGTAGGTGTGTTGTTATGTGTGTTACCATATTATTCTTGTCTCTACAGACCATCGTGAATGACCCCAATGGAAGTGATGTAATTGCCAAAGAAAACAGGCACAAGAACAGATATATCAACATTTGCACATGTAAGCAGTGGTCTGAGTCCATAGACATGAGTTGTGTTGCCATGATACCAAATGAAAGTTAATGAACAATGTATTTATCATCATCTCTACTCTCTCTCTCTCTCTCTCTCTCTCTCTCTCTCTCTCTCTCTCTCTCTCTCCCTCTAGATGATCACTCAAGAGTGATACTGTCCATTCCAGATGCAAGTGGATCTGACTACATCAATGCCTCTTATATTCACGTGAGTTCCTACTTCAGCCATTTAGGCTATCATTCATATTCACTTGCATTTCTAACTTTTTTAACTGTTTCTATGTACGTACACATGTATGCCTATTTACGTATCCAGACTTTGAAGTAGATTTACACATAGCAAAACTATGTACATATCAAGAGTATTTTACATATGTTCCAACAAATCAAGGAGGTGGAGCAAGCTAATCATGAGTGTTCTTTAGGTTATTATTTGTGAAAGTGAGCTGTTTCTTGGAGAATTCACACACAACCAAGAGCAAACTGTCCACGAGCTTTTATACTGTATGCATGAGATATTACATGATGAGATCGACACACATCTGTATCTCTGTGCAGGGCTTCAGAAAAAAGAATGCCTATATTTCCACCCAAGGTACATACGTGTACAGGTGTAACAGATTTCGGCCATTTCGAAGATTTACTGCTCGACTTCCTCTGTTCCTTCCCAGGACCCACCACCAACACTATTGCAGATTTTTGGCAGATGGTTTGGGACCAGAGATGTCCCGTGATTGTGATGCTCACGAAAATAGAGGAGAAAGGAAAAGTGAGCACACTGGGATGGGTGCACTGGGTGGTCGTTAAGTGGTGTAACTTGTACTTTTGAATTGGAACACATGTAATGTGCATTGCACTGTGTAAATTTGTACCTTGGTTGGTATACAGTCCTGGTTAGTGCACATTCCTGGTTGGTACACACGCCTGGTTGGTACACACTCCTGGTTAATACATACTCCTGGTTAGTACACACTCCTGGTTAGTACACATTCCTGGTTAGCACACACACTCCTGGTTAGCACACACACTCCTGGTTAATACATACTCCTGGTCAGTGCATACTCCTATTACACTGTACTCCTTACTATTACTCCTATCCTATTGCTAGTACACACTCCTGGTTGGTACACACTCCTTGCTAGTGCACACTCCTGGTTAGTGCACACTCCTGGTTAGTACACACTCCTGGCTAGCACATACTCCTGGCTAGTGCACACACCTGGTTAGTACGTACTCCTGGTTAGCATATTATATTGTACATACGTACGTACACTTCACACTGTCTATCTCATGTACACAGACTGTCAACCAGCACTGTATCCTCTAGGGTACCTTCAATAGTAGCTTGCTTTTCTCTTTAGAAAAAGTGTGAGCGATATTGGAATGAAGATGTGGACGATTCTCTGGATCCAGGGAGGAATTTGAGTGTGAGAGTGACATCAATTATGGGATATGCCAACTACGTGGTCAGGGAAATCACCCTGACTAATGTGAGTGAACTATCACCATAATGCACATGTACATTCTGTATGTCGAGCTGACATGGGATGCTCCATATCTAGATATGAAGGGGGTTCATACAGAACTCATGGAAACCTTTTGTTTGCCTGTGTTCACCTTGGTTGATATCACCTGTACGTGTTGACTTGTGTTCATGGGTTGTTGCCACCAGTATCAACCTGTGTTTATCTGCATCACTAGCACCTGCGTTAGCCTATAGCTAATGGTACCCCATGTTTAATGAAAACACCTGCTATCTGCTACTGAAGTCACAAATCATTTCACTTTCCCATATCATTTCTCAGAATTCCGATGCCCAATCTTGCCCTCATAAACTGAAGCACTTCCACTACATCGCTTGGCCGGACTACGGTGTACCCTCCCATCCTTACTCCCTAGTCAAGTTTGTTCAACATGTGAGGAAGGAGTACAAGGACAGTACAGCACCAATGGTGGTACACTGCAGGTGGGTGTGGCAGGGGGTGGGTGTGTTGATGAGTGGGTGTGTCAAGTGGAGGTGTGTCAGTGAGTGAATGTGTCAAGTGGAAGGTGCGGCAGTGAGTGGGTGTGTCAAGTGGAGAGTGTGGCAGTGAGTGGGTGTGGCAGGTGGAGAGGGTGGCAGTGAGTGGCTGTGTCAAGTGGAGAGGGTGGCAGTGAGTGGGTGTGTCAAGTGGAGAGTGTGGCAGTGAGTGGGTGTGGCAGGTGGCAGTGAGTGGGTGTGTCAAGTGTAGAGTGTGGCCATTAGTGGGCTGGCATGGTTATTTACTACAAGTGAATAGATGGTCAGGTTGAATGGGTGTGGTTATTTGCTACAAATTGGCCAATGAGTGGGTGTGTTCACATGTCACGAGTGGGTGTGGCTATGTACCAAAGGTTGGTTGATGGGTGAGTGGCAAGTTTTGCCTTTACTGTACTATGTGATTTCATTATTTCTTCATTTAGTGCTGGTGTTGGTCGTACTGGTACTTTCATCACCATCGATGCAATGATGGAGAGATTGAAGGAGAAAGATGACTTGAATATTTATCAGTTTGTGACTGAAATGAGGAGCAGAAGGACCTTCATGGTACAGACCATGGTCAGTGGGTGTAGATGTACTGTGTGTGTGTGTGTGTGTGTGTGTGTGTGTGTGTGTGTGCGTGCATATGCGTGGCATGTGCATGTGTGTGGCGTGTACCTACATCCATGTTAGTGTAAGCATGATGACATTGTACTTATATGTGTGTTTTATATATGCTATTTGCGGTAGTATGCACCTATATTCTTACATACATGTGCAGTATATTAGGTACGTATGTCTCTGCTCCTGCTTCAGGTCCAATATGCCTTCATTCATGATGCTCTCTGTGACTACCTCACATGTGGAGACACCTCCATTCCTGCTTACCAGTTGAGAGAAGAAATAGAAAATATGGAAAAAGTGGACAATGATACAAGGATTTCTGGATTTGAGAGCCAGTTTAAGGTTTGGAATGCTAACTCGTGTGGTTGCAGTTGTACAGATGATCTTGTTTGTAGACCACTTTTGACCAAAGGCTACCTGTCCCAAAATATGTTGATCACCAGTCCAACAGTTGCATGAACTAAAGTGCATATGTCCCTCTTGTACCCGTACTACGAGATATGACATTTCACTAATACAGTGGAACCTCCTTATAAAGGACACACTGGGACCAGCTTGTTTGTCCACTGTGGAGAGGTTGTCCACTCTTTGGAGGTGATAATGTATAAACATTATAGGCAGCCCAATCTCAGTGCCTTAGAAAGTGTCCTTTGTATGAAGGTAATTTCTGTGGTGTTCTTTATTTGGCAGAGTTTACAAGGTAACCATTATTGAACTAGATATTTGATGCATCAACTCAACTACATCAAGGGATGTAATTTCTATGTATGGACCACCTGTTCAGAGAGAATGTGTGTGTGTTCCCCTGGGTGGTCTTTATATGCAGGTTTAGCTGTGTGCACATACCTACGTATGTTTGTGTGCAATTTAATTCAAATACAGTATATGCACACACCTACGTACATATCAACTTAACAATGTATCGTTACCTTTCTGACATCACAGAATTTGCATTTCATAATGATCGTATGTTTTCACCCCACACACTATTTCTGCTGTTCTTGAGAGTTCTTTCTGCTTCTGTTCAGCTGCTTGACTCAGTGAGCAAGAAGCCAGCATCTGAGGATGAGACATTCTCGAAGAAGAAAATTGTGGAGAAGAAGAACAGATACAAGGATAGGTTCCCATGTGAGTTACAGCAGGGATAACTTGCTTACAATTGCTGCCATGGAAACAAAACCATTATTATTGTAAATACATCGACATTAATTTCAATTTGTGTGCATAATGATTTGATAATCTGCAAAACTAGTTAATTCATCACATTTAATCGATAAATATCTTCATATTAATGACAATTCACTGTAATGCGTACGTATTATCGAGTACAGATGTGAACTCTGTATGTACATATGTGTTCCATGTAGATTGCGCCAACCATCTGTGTGTTGCTGGCAAAGGATCTACAAGTGGTGGAGACTACTTCAATGGCACATTATTGGATGTAAGTAACGTAACACACTCGTTGTCAATCAAAGGTTACACTCCGCCACATTTTAGGAAGGATCCATTTCCTGTGTTTCCTTCACAAAGGTGATCCTTATTTGCCACTTGCTGACCATGAAGTAGCTAATTGATTAATCAATTGTCACATCTGGGGAATGATAGGATATGTATGTATCCCTGTCAGTAACTTTGATGTTGTCACCAGTACATGGACATATACATTGACATAAAATATCTATGATCATGTTCACCTCATCTATCTTCTCATAGAGCTATTCAACAAAGAAGGCCTTCATAGCTGCACAGGCACCTCTTCATAGCACTGTAAATGATGTGTGGGAGATGATATGGCAGTTCAACCCTTCAACTATTGTACTGCTGTGTGACTTTGAGGAAGAGGAGAAGGTATATGGTGTGTGTGTGTGTGTGTGTGTGTGTGTGTATACCAGTGTTGTGTGTTACGTATATGTGTTTGTATGTTTGTATCATTGTGTGTAGAAGAAAATCAATCTCTGTTGTTCCACCCCTCCAGACCACCTGCACCCCCTTCTGGCCTGATTACCACAGTAGGGTGAAGGATTTTAGATTCCGCCAAGTGAACCACAAGGAGACCACCAGGAGGGATGGCTGCTATGATTTCATTACCCTTGAAATCTTTGACAGGAGAAAGGTAATGGTATTCCCCCTAGCTGTATGGATTGCTTTTTTGAATTTTTAATGCTTCGTTCTTTGTTCTTTGTTGGTGCTGTTATGTATTTTCATTTGTGTTCTGGGTGCCCTTATAGTGGCCATTGGCTATTGGTTCCCCAGTTGAAATAAGGTTCCTGATACGTACCTGATACCTGATGTCTACATCGTTGACATTCAAGGACCCATCACCTTGTCAATGTGGCTATTAATGCATCTCACGGGTAGTATATAGTATAGTATAGTGAATTCTCATTAATCCACCACCACTTCATCTGCCAAGTTCCCCACAATTTCCCAGTTCCATGTAGTGTACAAGTACCAAATGAATTTGCGTTAATCCACTATATTCCTCAAAAAAATTGCAGCAGATTAACGCGTATTCACTGTATATACTATTGTGTGAATGAAGACTGATACACATTCCTTCATGTATGTAGGAATCGGATGGAGTGAAGGAACTCACCATACACCACCTGAAGAACTGGAGTAAGAACCACCATCCTCCATTGGAGGTCTTTTTGAGGGTGATGGGGGATGTGGAAAGAGCCATGAAGTTAACACCTGAGAAAGTCTTCCCAGTGATGGTGATGTGCGAGTGAGTCTGCCATCAGTAGATATGCTGATCCTCTTCAGACACAGTCACGCATGCTCTGTGTATACCATACCTAGCAGAAATGATGAGACACACTGTCCCCATGTATATGCCCATTGCATACATATCTGTTTTGTCTCCATACACTTCTAGAATAACACCCATACTTGCAACTGTACATTTCTGCAATAACTGTAATAATATGTATCTACTGTGCTAGAGTATGGGCGTATACTTCCAGGCCTGCACAGGTAGCAAAATGACAACTAGCAGTCATGAGTCTGGTATTGTATGCATTATGTATTTACTTTTTATTTTGTCTCAGTGACGGTATGGCGAGAAGTGGTGTGTTCATTTGTGCCATGTCTGAAGTTGAGAGAGTTAAAGTTGAAGGACAAGTTGATGTCTTTCAGACTATCAAAGGAATGAGAATACAGAGACCTCACATGGTGGATACTCCAGTAAGTGTGTGTGTGTGTGTGTGTGTGTGTGTGTGTTTGCATGTGTATGTGTGTGTGTGTGTGTGTGTGTGTGTGTGTGTGTGTGTGTGTGTGTGTGTGTGTGTGTGTGTGCACGCGCACGCATGTGTGTGTGTGTTTGTCCATGTGCATGTATCTGTGTGTGAATGCAAGCATGTGTATGTATGAGAACATGCACGTTTTTGTGCATTTGATTGTGTATGAATTATGTACACTTCATTCTGCATCCCTTCTCTCCTTAGGATCAGTACAAGCTCTGTTATGACATTCTTCAAAGCTACCTCGATTCCTTTGATGCGTATGCCAACTATAAAACTGTGTGAATTGTTGGATACTTCACAAAACGATCGACCGACTTAGTTAACACCCCTATTTTGTTCACTGTAGAAGCAGTGAGCAGTAAAGTAACTTTTTGTCCAGCGTGACAGTACTGTATGTGCGTATCAAAATGATTTTGATGTAGTTTAAATTCAAACTTACCCCTTTTTTTATTCTTTTCCATTTATTTCAATGTTCAGCATCATATTCACTCTTCTAAAATCAAGTGAAATCGAATACAGTGTAAACAATCCATTGTTAGTACACACTCCCGGTTAGTACACACTCCTAGGTTAGTACACACTCCTGGTCAGGACACACTCCTGGTTAGTACACACTCCTGGTTAGTGCACACTCCTGGTTAGTACACACTCCTGGTCAGTACACACTCCCGGTTAGTACACACTCCTGGTTAGCACACACTCCTGGTTAGTACACACTCCTGGTTTGCACACACTCCTGGTTAGTACACACTCCTGGTTAGTACACACTCCTGGTTAGCACACACTCCTATAGCTAGTTAGTACACACTCCTTGTTAGCACACTCCCGGTTAGTACACACTCCTGGTTTGTACACACTCCTGGTCAGTGTACACTCCTGGATAGTAACCTACTCCAGGTTTGTACATACTCTGTGTTTTTTTCATTTATGTATATTATTAGAAGTAATGGATTTGCTGGAAATCCATAATAATGATTATTATTAATGTAACTAACTACAAAATAGACAATTGCTTAGCACTAGTAACATAAAACTTGAATAGTACTTCTCAAATGCATTCCTGTCAGCACCTTGACAGTTGATTGAATACGCCCACCGACTCATTGTGGTATATTATATGCTTGTCTATACGTATATTGACATGGTCATTGTGTGTATGTACAGTAGGTGCCTGGATATAATATTATACCAGCAGCTAGGTGTATGTAACTATATAATTTTAAGTGTATTAATTTTATACAGTAGAATACATATTTAGTATACAATATTATGTACTCTGTACATACTTATATGTTGTCAAATGCAAGTGAATGTGGTTATGTATTCATGATCAATCATGATTAGCTATGATTATAGTTGGCTACTGGGTAACTTGCCGCATAATGATGTTGTGGTAATGTGTGACACTGTTTGCATGTTATACTCACTTTCAAGCTAAGAACTTGAATGACCTATATATTATGTACGTGTACTATGCGAAAGATACTTGGAATATAGTACGCCATTTCCCTCTTATGAAGGTTGTCATATTTTCCAAAGAAAGAATTATAAGTAACAATGATTGAATGCAAAGTGTGACGTAGAGGATATAATGAGGGAGGATTCAACTAGTTATGATAACTACATCACCATGACACATGTTTGATAATTACATGATACATGTCAGGCGGACATATATACATAGCCAATTGTGTTCATTTTTATTAATCTGAATGAAGAATATTGCAATTGGTCCACAGCAAGTACATGTCCAAATATAATATTATTACAATTATAATATATATTACAATGTATATCATCACATGTATATTATCACATGTATATTATCACCTTTGCATGTGCAGTGTTTGTATTTGGAACGTGATTGACATGCTGGGTAATCAGTTGTAGGATAAGGTGTTGGGAAGCCATTGAAATATCTATGTAAACATGTTGTTTACGCTTGAAAGCTCACATGAAGGTCAGTCACTTCAGGACTTCAAATACAGGTCATCTGAGGGTCAGTGATAAGGCTGCTTGTCTTATGGTAATCAAATCACTTTAAATTATTTAATGAAGTTGAAGGACATGTTGATGTCTTTCAGACTATCAAAGGAATGAGAATACAGAGACCTCACATGGTGGATACTCCAGTAAGTGTGTGTGTGTGTGTTTGTGTGTGTGTGTGTGTGTGTGTGTGTGTGTGTGTGTTTGTGCATCAAGCTCTTTTTTGACATTCTTCAGAGCTACCTCCATTCCTTTTACACTTGCTAATCTTGAAACTGTGTGAATTGTATGATCATGCGACTGATATAGTGTGTGATTGAATGACCAAAGTGTGTGATTTTAAGACATATTATATGTGACTATTTAACTTGATGATATGCATGTGTGTGATTATGTACCTTTTCATGCATGATTGGTTAGTTGTTACCCGGAACCAGTAAACTGTAATTGAGTGTGATGTAATGTGTTCAGATGCGTGAAGTTGGTACATATTATGTACATGTGAAGAACCATTGTTAATGTTGACTCTGCACCAAGTCTGTCTTCTCCATTGTTATCTGGTGCATTATTGGTTATCTATTATCTGTAGACAATTCTTGGCATTCATAGTTAATGTTTCTTTATTATTATGTAGACAATGGATATACAGTATTTTGTCATTTTTAGGTAATTTCACATTCAGAGTTATCTTTATGTATTCAATAGACACACTGACAACAGAACCTCACTAATAATACTTCATTTAATTTTGAGTGTATCGTGCTTTGTCCACTTCACTTTTATTGATATGCTCTCCTACTGGCTTCTTCTTCTTCATATTCAGGCGTAAGTAGTCTTATTATCTAACAATGTATGCATGTATAATAGGCATAAGTATGCATGCAATATTGACAATGTACACATGTGCATGACATTGTACTTTTGCTATGTGTGACTACGTACTTATATCAATACAATATAAATTTGTGTGGATGTATACATTATATACCCATTTATGCCTACAGTACATGTGTGATAATGCACATATGTACCTGCTCCACAGTTTACAGATAATATTATGTTCATGTGGAAACTACAACTTGTGAGGCTTCCTAATGGCACTTCCTATTTGAAGGTGTGTTTACCTCAAGAGATCAGTTGTCCAGTGTGCAAGTTGGTGGCAAGCTCTGTGTTTCCAAAGTGTCAGCAATGTTCTCTGAATTTCTTGTGATTACACTTTTAGGCAGCTATCAAGGTACCTGGACATGATCCACTTGTATTATGTGATAATTAGAATCAATTGAACATGATTGAATGGTATTAATTGTATATCATAGTAATATGTCAGAGCTTTTGACCTCACCATTCATTCCCTATGTTCTCTACCATAAAGATTGCAGTTGTGACACGTGTAACTGATATGTGAAATGTAAATTTGTCCATGTTCAATCTACATTTAACTACTGTGCAGTAACTGTTATACTAAATTCAAAACTTCAATTATTCACAGTGTCCCTTGTGTCCTCTGTACCACGTCTTCTGGTGAACAACACTGGTTGTGTGTGTGTGTACATGTGTGTGTGTGTGTATGCGTGTGTGTGTGTGTGTGTGTGTGTGTGTGTGTGTGTGTGTGTGTGTGTGTGTGTGTGTTGATATTCACAGTAACTAACTTTCAAATCATGCTTTTTCGCTTTCTATAAAATAATATTATAATAATATTTGCCTCTTCTCAATATTGGATGCCAGCTAGCCAAATGAGTGCATTTGTCCAAAGTGCTACGGAAGGATATCCAATAGATACAAGCTGTGATTAACAGTTCATTATCATCTATGTCCACAAACTTGGTGCCATTCGGTCATTTTCACTGTTTTGTTGTACTGTAAAGCTTATCTGTTATACACTAAAATGTATACTGAAAACAGTACCTTTGATTCAAATCACATCAAAGTACTTTGTATATATATTATATATGTTGACTGAATTGTGGTTTACATTAATCCTACATAGTTATTTTTATGCTATTCACTATAATACTTGAAGTCCATAAATACTATGCATGTGAATGTCATGTGTGTCCTTAGTAAGTGAAGGGCACACCAAATTTATACTTCTTATCAGAGGTACTTATTGTCAAATACTGGTTAACCATAGTGTACATGAGCTAGGGGCTGAGCGAGGTGTATATACTCACTAACCAGAATATAGGTACTAACCAGGAGTATGTACTAACCAGGAGTATGTACTAACCAGGAGTGTGTACTAACCAGGAGTGTGTACTAACCAGGAGTATGTACTAACCAGGAGTGTGTGCTAGCCAAGAGTGTATAATAAGCATGATTTTTACTAAGTGAGTTGTACTGTAGTTGTTGTAGTTGTATATTCACTGAAAGTGATCTGGCTGCTATACATTAACAATACAGCTATACCATTCACAGTATATCATTAAGTCAATGTATGTACTGGTTCACTATGACTGCGCCCTTTATAGCTTTAATTTGAAACTTTTGTGATGGGTATTATTATCAGCTATTTTTTGTAATATTTAATATATGTACAATGCCACACCATGCATGCATGTCACACTACGTTTCCCTATATTATCATATGATCGTATAATATTATCAACTCATTGTGCCTTTGGCGAGTATGAGTGTGGCTATGTGTGTCCACTTGTCTATAATATTATACTCTGTATCGCCAACACGTGCGAAAAAAATTGTATGTGTTTATCTTCGTTTGATATTTACATAACACTTGTCAAGCTTCCTTGTGGTACTTCTTATTTTTTTCTATTCCAAAACCTCACTTGACACAATATAAAGTCATGCTGGTGTCAAAAACACAGTTGTAGGGTGTACAAATTGTATTGTAGTGTGAACTTGGATTCTAACAATGATTTTCCAATTGTTAATTACACTTTTGGGCAGCTATCAAGGTAAATATTATGTTTAGTTGTCTGTATTCTATGTATCTATGGAGTATAACCTTTGATTCAAAGGTGTACAGTATAATTACCTATAGGGACTTAGAAATTATAAAAACTGTTACAGTAAATTTTATTCAAAAATCACAGTAATATAGTCAATGTTCTATAAACACCAATGACATTTTTATGTATACTTCCCCAATTTTCACTGACAAAATGATTAATGTAAGGTAAGATTATAATTCCGGGAATCTGTTAGATCAATAAATGGAATTGTTACTTGTTAAAGCTATATTACATTAGTAAACATATTACTTCAACACTAAATCAACCATGGTATATATTAACACTTCACAGTATCCCTTGTGTCCTCTGTACCACGTCTTCTGGTGAACAACACTGGTTCTGATGCAACTGGTACTGATGTGTACCCGCAACTTGGAGCACCACTGGAAGTCTGGTGCTGGACTGAAAAAAATGAATCAAATAATAGAAGGTGGTATGATCCTAACAAGATCTGGCTACAACCAACTACTGAACCTACTGATAAAGATGTGTATGTACTGAATGCTCCTGTAATGAGACATGTCAAAATTCTCAAGTTTAGAAGTTATCAACATTCACAAGCAGGAAGATATTACTGCAATGTCACCTTAATAAATGTCCCTCCTCCCAAAGTCATTTTTGTATCCATATATATAGGTATGAATGCATATCATTGAGTAGGAATTTATGGTATAGTTGGCAGTGACATAACATTATAGTAATCCCATCAGTCTACGTATTTATCCAGGCACCCCACCCAAGGTAGAAGGTGTAACTGTGATGGCGTCTGGTAGTGCTACTTCTCCAGTGATCAGTGTGTCCTGGACAGCAGTTGACAGCCCATCAAGTGTAGCCTATACTGTGTACTACAGCACTAGTACTCAACCTCCACCTGGTAGTGCCTCCTCTGTTCAGAATATTACTGGTACCTCACTTACTCTGACCTCATCACATGGTCTCCAAACTGGTACAACCTACTACATTTGGGTTTCTGCTGTAGCAACTAGTGGACAACTGGAGGGACCCTTAAGTGATAGAGAGAGTGCAAGTATATATGGTGAGTTGAAATGGCAGTCAGCAAATGTATGCATAAGTCTACGCTACTCACACAGGCTTTTCTGTGTAATATTACTATCAACTTATCAAGCATATTGCCTTGTCCACATACGTAGTGGCTCCAGTTCCCGAGAGTGTATCAGTTGTCCCTACATCCTCAGAAGGTACTCTGAGGGTAACATGGACCAGAGCAACTGTCAGTGGTGGATCCACCATCACCAGCTATTCCATACAATACAAAAGGTCCGATGAAATGACTTACTCTAGTAAGACAGTCAATGGAGGAGACACCACTTCATCAGATATCACTGGTCTGGAACTGTCCACACAATACAGTGCGAGGATTGCTTCAATCAATGAACTAGGAACAGGGCACTACAGTAGAATTGTCAGGGATATCACATATGGATGTAGGTTCAATACGGTTATAGTACATACCTGATATCCATGTACAGTCATCTCACATATCTCATTAATTAGTTGTATTTTATTCTATTATAGATGCTCCACCCCCTTCTAAAGTAAGGGCCTCCCCCATACCTCAACCAGGAAAGGTCCAAGTGTCCTGGACTCCACCCACCCCTCCCACTGGGTCCTCCCTCACTGGATACTCTATTCAGTACAGAATGGGAGACAGTGGGAATTACATGACTGTCAGTGATCCTGGTGGATCAGCAACTAGCACTATTGTCAGCAATCTACAGGTTGGTACACAGTACCAAGTGAGAGTAGCAGCTAAAACTGAACTGGGAGTGGAACCTAAGAGCTATGGCACAACACAAGTCACAACATTCAATGGTGTGTACATGTGTGTATTCATTCGCATGTGTCAATCCTTCATAATGCGTTTGTGTCTCATCTCATATTCTCACAAAATTATAAATTTGAAATTATAATATATATTTTAGTATGTGAATCCAGGGTTGAAGCTAAACTGCCCTAACCCTCTAAATATTAACAGCAATTCAAATCCTCTTTCATTTTTATTACTTCTTGTACATACCTATAGCTCCAGACCAGGTACCCAACCTTGTTGTACAACCCTCCAAATCCAGTAATGATCGAATATCCCTCACTGTAACATGGGATGAACCACACAGTGATGTTGACCTCAAATTAACATATAAACATAGCATATAGTTTTGTACTTACCAATATCACCATCATGGTGGTTAGTACTTGTACGTTAACGTTACATACATACTGTAAAATCCATTTCACTTTTAGTATGTTGTATCCAAGGTGAATAATAATTAGCCCTAACTCTCTCAATATTAAGCAACATTCCAAATCCTGTTTCATAATTTAATTATAGTTCTTGTACACCTACAGTCCCTGACCAGGTTCTCAACCTTGCTGTACAACCCTCTGAACTCAGTAATGGTCTGATATCCCTCATTGCAACATGGGATGAACCACACAGTGATGTTGACATTACAGGATATGAAGGTAACTACAGGATACTGCCCTCTGGGGAACGGAAAGGAGGTTTCTCTGAGGTAGTCCCAAACAGACAATGGGTATTCATGGATCTGATGAGTGGAGTGGACTATGAAGTTAGAGTGAGAGCAGTGTCCCCAATTGGAGTTGGAAAGTACAGATCTGCAATTACAAGTATGTCACTTACAGAGTGTGTGTTATAGCTGTACAATGACACCACTATATATTGACATTGTTGAAGAAACCAGGCATTATAAGATTATAATGCTCTAGTAATATTGTTATTTTACAGTTCCTACCACACCACTTGTACAAACCAGTACTACCTCTACCAGTTTATACCTGCAATGGATCAGGAGTGGGGGAGACACCTTCACCCTGTACTACTGGAAGAACAGTACACCTTCTGATGTGTCCACTGCCACAACTACATCATTGTCATACAATATCACTGGTCTGGACTCCAACACTGCTTACAAGGTCATTGTTTCTGCTAGAAACAGTGCGGGATCTGCCAACAGCTCTGAAGTATTGGAATGCACCACACCTGAAGGTCCGTATGTGTGTGATATACAAAGTATTATTGTAACACTAAATTGTGTAGGTATATTGGGATTTATTAGCATTAGGTACTTAACTCTCCTACCCATTCACACAGCTCCAGATCAGGTCACACCAACCCCCCTCTCCTCAACATCTATCAATGTACAATGGAGTCCTCCTCCAAATAGTGACCGGTTACCTCTCACCTACCATGTCAACTACACTGGAATGAGTAGATCTACTTTAGACACCACCCTGACCCTCACTGGTCTTCATCCATATGAAGAGTACACCATATCAGTACAAGCTGGTAATAAGGGAGGACTGAGTGTACCTGTGACTGGTACAGCTAGGACCTACAGTGACAGTGAGTTGGTAGTGTGAACATATGTGTAGTTGAATGTGAACATCATCTTTCACACTTACTCCATTTGAATATTTTATGTCCTTTGCCTTAGGGCCTTCATCACAACCAACCAAGGGACGTGCTAATCCTGGACGTCAATGGTGTGTTCTACAATGGAAGATTCCAGAGGAAACTGGTAGAAATGGAGTGATCCAGAAGTACATTATTGAACTAGAACAGACGGAGGACAACAAGTGGAACATCACTCATGAACTCCCAACCTACAACTTCAGTTCTCCTGCTAGTATCAGTTACAACCTCACCCACCTCACTCCTCACACAACCTACAAGTGGAGAGTGGCAGCTGCTACTGTGAATGGAACAGGACCATTTACACCTAAGCCAAAGGAATTCACTACATTGGAGGATGGTGAGTTTGGATGATTACATTATACAACTTCCTTTATTCCACCTGAAACTTGTGTTATTCCACCTGAAATATGTACATACTTCACTCTCAGACTGTTTGGTTTTTGTAACAAGACTAATAATCCACAACTGTTACAAATAATACTTGCAGGACAATGATTAATAATATATATAATAATCAAGTTTTATTGATTAATCATTGAAATAATTTTATGTCATCTGCTTTAGCATAAAATCATAATACTCCTAGTTCCAGGACCAGTAGCTAATTTAAACTACAATTCAGTTTCGAATACAAGTGTTGTTGTCAGTTGGGGTGAACCAGATAATCCAAATGGAGTAATAATAGGATACAACATCATATATGGAGAGGAGGAAGGAAGTTTCACCACTAACAGGAGAGTTGATGCTTCTACCACTGAACTTGAATTATCTGAGGATCTTAGTGAGTATATACCTTATCTCACATATGAAGTACAAATTTAAATGTCATGTTCTGTCAAATGGTTCGTCACAGATTGATATGGTATGGTATATGATATAATTTCTACAGAACCTTACATCCCATATAAGGTTACAGTCTCAGCAAGGACCTCAGTTGGAGAAGGTGAACCATCTTCTGTTGTATTCTTCACTCTGGAAGGAGGTGAGGACCTCTATCTGCTAGCATACTACAAGCCTCAGTGAATCTGATGGACTTCTATTTTGCCTTCTCTCTCACCTTTGATCCCTTTCACCCCAGTACCAACAGCACCACTTGCTGATGTTGATGTAATTGCTCTTGGTGATGGCTCGGTACGAGTTAGATGGAAACCGCTCTCATTGACAGAGGCTAGGGGATTTCCCTTTTACATCATTTCCTACTCATCAGACGATGGTACTGTTCTTGGAAGTGTCAGCACTACAAATTCTAGTGTCATCATCACAGGACTGAATCCCAACATCGGATATAGCTTTACAGTTCAAGTTGCTACTGGGAGTGGAAATGGACCAGCAAGAATAAGTACATTATTCCCTGAGTGTGTACTTTTCCTATCTTTACATGTCCCTTCAGCTCATGTCAGCAGCAAGCACATCCAGCGAATATTGTGAACAGTTAACTCAAACTTTAATTCTCTTTATCTTAATATAGACTATTTGAAGGGCACTCTACCATCTCCATCAGGTGATACTACTGCAGTTACTGTTGGGGCATTCTTTGGTGGTGCAATATTCGGGGCTGTTACTGTTGTGTTGGTGGTGGGAATTGTGCTTGGTGTATTCAAGCTGAGGAGGAACGCTAAGAATTGGAGCACTAAAAAGAAAAGGTTTGTCTTGTTATTCATGAGATGTGAGATGAATTCAAGATGTGAAAAATGAGATGTGTTTGTGTCAGGATTCAATCCATTTGGTGTGTGGTAGATAAGGCCCCTCCCACCCCTGAAATCTCCAGTTTCCAGCCCGCCACTCAAACTAAAACTGTTGCACTAACTACTGGAAGTATTACATGTCAGTGCTGTGACTGACACCAATCTAGCCACAGCACTACCATCAACGTTATCATCAAATAACACATCACATGAATGTGTCCCATCAACCACAAGGTAAACTTGTGACTCCTTACCATTGATTATTTGTTTACATAGATTTGAAACCACAATGTTATTGATATATACAGGGTGTGATTTTGACCTGTTGTACCTGCAACATGAGTGCAGAATAGTCCCTCTTGGCATTTGATATTATACCTCTGAGATTTTGTCAAATTCAATCTCAGAGGGAACATTTCCATGTTTGTGTCTAAAATCCAACACCCCTCTACATGCCTCTAGCCAGCAGGTGTTCACCATGTAAGTGTCAACTTGTGTCGTCCTACTAGTTCCACCATTTTTAACTCACTTCCAACTCGCTTGCAACCGGGTCGAACCCTACCTTTACAAGGGTTCGACTTGGAATTTTAACCTGCGTTCAACCCAGTTTCGTGACGTCATGTGAATGCACTAACTTGCTTTAAACCAAGTTTGACTCAGGTTTGATCCGCTTTGCAGCGTCCATGTGAAAAGGGTACAAGTTGTTTTGGTGTAGAGTACATTTTTGGCAGCAAAGTGTTCTGAAGTTGACCTGACAATGAAGTAGAAGTAGATTTGCGATTGCAGAATGAGGAATCTGACAACCATGCAAGAAATACAGTGCTTACAGACCGTTTCTTGAAGAAGTGGAACGTACAAATTGTGCAAGAACAGTAGGAGACATTTCAAAAAGATCAATATAATCCTCCATAATATCATTAATTCAATAAATTACTCTTGAACTAATTGCGGAGGATCAATGCGTATTCATTGTATTAGTGTTCTATATTAACTGTCAATGAGGAGAAAGTAGGATTATGTTTGAAAATTTAATGTTACACCAACCAAAACCTTTAATTACAATTGTACAAATGCTTCCATTCTTAATCTCAAAGTATACATGTATACAACTAAAGTAATATAATTTTTATGTATTTCAGATGTATTCATGTGTATGCAATGTTTGGTTTGTTGTTCTGTCACTATAATATACATGTCTCTCACAATTATTGTGTGTCATTTTGAGCCAAATTCAATCACCTGACCTCTCTCTCTCTTATTTCTTTTCAGTCCTCAAGATCCAACTTATGAAGAAGTTGGGACAAACCGTGCAGTCCAACATGATACTAATTTCATCATGATGGAGAAGAATGTTGCCTATGATTCAGTTGATTTAAAAGCATAGAACAATAGTGAAATAATTACTGCATTACTGTGTGTGTGTGTGTGTGTGTGTGTGTGTGTGTGTGTGTGTGTGTGTGTGTGTGTGTGTGTGTGTGTGTGTGTGTGTGTGTGCACTATTGTCACCACTATATATATTGCACACTGTCGATGATATTGTGGATTTATTGTCAAATTCATTCAAGGTTTTCTCAATGTACTGGTCCATTCATCTTTACATAATATTATAATGGTAAACATTGCAATTTTATTACAATACCTTACTCTTCACTGCCGTATCATATATTTATAATTACATAACTCCTTGATATCGCATTATGGCAGAAGTTGTCGATGGTTGACACAGTTTCAAGTTATTTGGTACATTAGCCAAATTGTATAACAGTCCATGTCTGTCACGTGAATATAGTAACCTCAACGACCACCGTTCCTCTTTGTTCAGTTTTACTCCTCGTTTCGATCTAACCTACGTACTTTAGATGTTTGGACAAACATGGGGAGGAGCAGGTCGGTTTCTCTCTTCATTGATTGTACATTACTCGTAGGTGAGTACATACGTACTCCACTTTGTCCATTGAACTGTAAGATCGAGTAAGCTTCCAATCACTTGTTTTGTGAAATGGTCACATATAACAGTAGTTGAATTATTATCAATGACATGCTTCTTTAACTTCATGTATGAGTGCTTTCATTCTTTTTGGTCTGCACGTGAAATAGTGTTTTTTTTGCAAAGCGCTCAAAAGGTCTCGAACGTATTTTTATAGCACCAATCATTATTCAAATCATAGACACTCTAACACAACTGAAAAATAATGTCGTTCGTGCCGTCCCTGGCAAGGCAGGGGCGAAACTATCCCCATTGGCGAACTTGATACATCATTTTGGTGGACATCAGTTCGCAAATTGCGGGTAGGGTTCCTTAATTTGCTGCCACCAGTCGTCGTTACAGGCTAACATTCTCTAGTATTTCCCCCAAATGGTCACATTATATTCATTTTGGTTGGCAATCCTCTTCCACACTTCAAAATCTTCGCGATATTTTGTTCCTCTTCTTCCTCTCATGCCACGTGTTTTCAGTCCGAGCGTGGTTGACAACACCGGCGGTCTCTCTGTCTCCTGGAGTCCAGTCAACGGTATCAATGTCACCTACACCGTCTGCTACAGTACCGTGAACGGTCAAACTTCCAATCCCCCGCCAAGTGAGGCTGTGTGCGTTAATACCACCGCGACCTCTAGCTGAAGACTTCGGGTCGCTGCTACCAGATACGGTGTACTACGTATGGGTTAGGGCCGAGGATGGCGGTACAGTGGGTCCCTACAGCGACAGGACGTCCACAACCACCTATGACGGTGAGTGGAGGGTTGGTACAGCCATAGATCAATGGTCCAGCTATAGGCTATAGCGTAGAACTGGTGTAGACCTAAGATTTGTATCCTCTTCACATTGAGCTGTCCATTTTGGCTCTGTCAGTGTCACGTCTATAGTGAAGTGATTCAATGGTGCACAATGTGATGCACTTAATGCAAACTCTTTTAATACAAAACTTGGCCGACATAAAAGCTCTTTTGCTCCGCACCAAGCCCATATGTGTGGTAGCGTGTTGTTGTAGACATGCAGTTATTAATCATGAATTGTCTGTGTGTGTGTGTGTGTGTGTGTGTGTGTGTGTGTGTGTGTGTGTGTGTGTGTGTTTGTGTGTGTGTGTGTGTGTGTGCGTGCGTGCGTGCGTGTGTGTGTGTGTGTGTGTGTGTGTGTGTGTGTGTGTGTGTGTGTGTGTGTGTTTGCGTGTGTGTGTGTGTGTGTGTGCGTGCGTGCGTGCGTGTGTGTGTGTGTGTGTGTGTGTGTGTGTGTGTGTGTGTTTGTGTGTGTGTGTGTGTGTGCGTGCGTGTGTGTGTGTGTGTGTGTGTGTGTGTGTGCGCGCGCGTGTATGTGCATGTGTGTATGTATCTCTTTGTACATTACATGTGCCTGTTTGTGATACATGTATTAGTACACATACTTCCTATGTTTTGACCTCTGAACTGTGTACCAGCCTTATACCATTCCTCTAATCCCACCAGTTCCTCCAGCTCCTAGCACTCCAGTGGTTTTCAGTGAATTTCTAAACGAAAAACCAGCTCTGAGGGTAATATGGACACAGCCTCAAAGTGATTTCTTGACGCAGTACACTGTGCAGTACAGGATGGTCAACAGCACAGTCTGGACTGCCCTCCACACGCCCACCACTGCTGTGTTCATAGAGGGGCTGCAGGGTGGGACCAGTTACCAAGTTAGAGTGAGAGCTGTCTCTGAGATTGGAAATGGAAGCTTTACACCAATTGTCACGGCCAAAACTGTGGGTGGTGAGTCAGCTACTAACATGCACGCAATCCCATTATCATGACAATTACCTGTATGCACATGCACTTTTCTGTGGCGGATACGTAGCTACCAGTGTTGTGGCAATTACAGCTCACAAGTAATCAATTACGATTACAATTACTTGACTATATCAAGAACCCATTACCATTACCATTACTCCACAGCTTCAAGTAATCAATTACCATTACAACTACTTTTAGCAATTACAATTACAATTACAATTACATAGTAGTTATATAAAATGAGAGTTAATTTTCATAAATAGTAATGTTTCGAAGTTCTTAGGTAGCATGCGACATCTTAGTGGATTCAAAATTTTGTTAGCTTGACTTAAAACACGTTCCACCAGTGCAGATGTTGCAGGCACAGTGAACACCTTATTTGCTAGCTTAGCAAGCAAAGGGTATTCAGTGGCTTTTGATTGCCAAAACTCAGGGGGTTCTCTCAATTCAGCTGGAACTCCCTATTGTCCACAATCTTATCTACATCTATTTCCACGAGTTTCCGCACTACCTTCAGCTGGGAATTCCAGCATGTTTCATTCTTAGCAATTACTGTTTTACCCAATAATTTGTCCACCTTCTCAGTCACCAGAGTTGATCCCCAACAATGGCTAACAACTTGACCTGCCTTACATAGAACTGCATATATACCTTGTAACAATATATAATACCATACCCCTCATTGAGTAGAAGTCTTTTCATATCCAGGGGAGCAAGGACGAATGTAATTACATGTAATTGTGTAATTGTGCATCGATTACACAAAAAGTTGAATGTAATCAATTACCATTACAATTACTTCAGTGAAAAAAATCTCAATTACGATTAAATTACAATTACCTAGAAATGTGTAATTGATTACAGCCAATTACAATTACCAATTACCATTACCACAACACTGGTAGCTACATACACATATGCGTACAATATTGTAACAGGTACCCAATATGCACACATACATTACTACAGTATAATATTTGAATCTTTGGTATAGAGATAGGAGTTTCTCTAAACATAATTTTGCTATCTGTATGTGAGCTCCTTGTGGTATTTTCCCTTTTCTTCAATATTAACGCACACACACACACACACACACACACACACACACACACACACACACACACACACACAGAGAGAGAGAGGTCCAGCCCAATCCTACCAATGCCTACAGAAACCCCAGTTGACCCAGTATTCAATTTGATGGTGACCCGTTTGCCATTAGAACAGTATCCGTCTCATGGAGTCCCGTGGACAGCATACATGGAGCCACCTACACAGTGTGGTACAGCACTAGTATTGACCCCGACAATCCCTCCACCCCACCATCACAAGCGAAGGTTCTGAGAGGAATTGATTCCACCTCTGTATCCCTCACCCTGGTAGAGGAGGACAGCTCAACTTTGTACATATGGGTGGCTGCAGTAGCACCAGATGGAACAGTTGGTCCGTATAGTGAGAGGGTCACATGGGAGCAGGTTGTGTGATGGGAGATGTGGAAAGAGGCATGAAGTCAACACCTGAGAAAGTCTTCCCTGCAATGGTGATGTGCGAGTGAGTCCAACATCAGCAGTTGTGCTGATCCTCTCCAGACACAGTCACACGTGCTCTATGTATACCATACATAGCAGAAATGATGACACACTGTCCCCATGTATACGCCCATTCCATACAATGTCATATCTATTTTGTCTCCATACACTTCTAGAATAGTACCCATACTTGCAACTGTACGTTTCCACAGTATCTTATGTATGTACTGTGCTAGAGTACAGGCATATACTTCCAAGCCTACACAGGTAACAAAAGACGACTAACAGTTTAAATACACTTTTTAGTCAAAGTGAAAACTGAACCCAAGAGCTAGGTGTGTTCATGACAGCTAGGTGCTCAGGTCACTCACAGGTGGAAGGTGTTTAGAGCATCGAATTTAGAACTTACAAATCTCCATCGTCTGACACACCCATATGTGTGTGCTGTGATTTATGCCAATTTCTGTCTAGACCTGTATTTTTGCAAACAAATCTCAATAGTCAGTTCAAACGCATGGCAGTACACTCATAGTACATCAACTTATCCTGCCATATACTTTACATCTAGCTGTGCTTAAAGCATGTGAACATAATAATGTGTGCTTGAATTAAGCCATCATCATCGATCTCCTGAAAATACACTGATATATTTCAACCTATCAGTCCTTTCCACACACTTGTACATGAGTCTGGTATTGTATGTATTATGTGTACTTGCTTTTATTTTGTCTCAGTGACGGTATGGGGAGAAGTGGTGTGTTCATTTGTGCCATGTCTGAAGTTGAGAGAGTTAAAGTTGAAGGACAAGTTGATGTCTTTCAGACTATCAAAGGTATGAGAATACAGAGAGGGATACTTCACAGAACGATTGACCAACTTAGTTAACAGCCCTATTTTGTTCACTGTAGAAGCAGTGAGCAACAAAGTAACTTTTTGTCCAGCATGACTGTACTATATGTATGCATCAATATGATTTGACGTAGTTCAAATTTAAACTTACCCATTTTTTATTATTTCCATTTATTTCAATGTTCACCATCATGTCTTGACTCTTCTAAAATCAAGTGATAGGGACTACGGTATAAACAATCCATTGTTAGTACACACTCCTGGTTATTACACACTCCTGGTTAGCACACACTCCTGATTAGTACACACTCCTGGTTTGTATTCACTCCCGGTTAGTACACACCCTAGGTTGGTGCACACTCCTGGTTGGTACACACTCCTGGTTAGCACACACTCCTGGTTAGTACACAGTCCTGGTTAGTACACACTCCTGATTAGCACACACTCCTAGTACACACTCCTGGTCGGTATACACTCCTGGATAGTAACCCACTTCAGGTTTGTACATAATCTGTGGTTCTTTATTTATGTCTGATATTAGAATTAAGGGATTTGATGGGATTCCATCAATAATAATTATTGCTAATGTAACGTACTACAAAATGGCTGATTGCTTAGCACTACTAATATACAACCTGAATACTTCTCAAATACACTCCTGTCAGCACCTTGACAGTTGATTGAATACGCCCACACTCATCATGGTATATTATATCATTATAATATTATACAAGACTAGTGACATGGTCATTGTGTGTATGTACACTAGCCTGGATACATACAAGCAGCTAGGTGCATATGTAACTATAATAGCGTATTAATTTTATACAGTAAAATATATATTAAATTTTAGTTATTACGTGATGTATATATTATGTACTGCGTAAGACGTATGTTGTCAAATGCAAATGAATGTGGTTATTACTTCCCACAGTGATGTTGTGGTAATGTATGACACTGTTTGCATGTTACACTCACTTTTTATAGCAAAACACTCCAACTCATATTCCAGCTAAGAACTTGAATGTACTGTATATATGTATGCGTACTATGTGGAATAATACTTGAAATATAGTACGCCGTTTCCCTCTTATATAGTATAAAAGTTGCTTCATTTTCAAAGGGATAATTAAGTGACAATGATTGCATGTAAATAATGCATGAAGTTGAGGATATTACAAGGGATAGGGGAATTCAACTAGTTGTAACAACTACATCACCATGACACATGTTTGATAATTACATGACACATGTCAGGCTGCCTCGTTAAATTCAATTAATACACTTGCAGTTGTGTGTACATCACCTCCTGATGTCTATTCTCAAACTGCACTTGAAGCCTTGTTAGTCTCAAGATTTCAGTTTATCCAATGTATAAGTTGGTTGCAATGGCCACTTGTGTCCTCTCTACCACGTCTTCTGGTGAACAACACTGGTTCTGATGCAACTGGTACTGTTGTGTACCCACAACCTGGAGCACCACTGGAAGTCTGGTGTTGGACTGAAGACAATGAATGATGTAAAAAGGGAAGAGAGTGTTGTTGAGAAGAAGATAGATTTCCATGCAAGTGGACATGGACATGTGAACACCTAGTTGCCATGGAAATGCAATGTTTTTGTAAACACTCAATCTGAGGTCAGCTCATTAGCTTAACTAGATTGAAGAGGCACCCACGAGTGCCAGTCAATCTTAATTATATTATCTGGCCTGCAGTATGTACTTCTACCTGGCACTATGTCTCACATAGATTGCTCTATATATGTGTGTGCATGTGGATGTTATAATACAGTAGTTATGTACTTACTATATACTATCTTTAGCATGTTATATAATTAATAGGAGGACATAGCAATTTGCAATGGTACTGTGACCCACATAATGTATAATTTATGTACATGTGCAGAATCCAACAGGTACTTACACATCTCTGGTATAAGGGAATTACCGGTACCATCGGAGGTGACTGTATATAATTATTGTAATGCAAGCTTTGTTGATGTGAGCTACATGCCAGAAAATGCATGCTCATGCATATGCATGCATACATGCATTGTACACAGGCATACTAGTTGCACCTCTATATTATAGCAAGAACCACATTGAAGCCCGATTTGTTATGCATTAGTGAATATAGCTCAGTGGATTTCTTCAACTGTGACTTCATTCAACACACTACAGTACTATGCATGTTATGCACGTGTATCAAAGATGTATGTACTACTACTTGGGTGCCTACATGGAATCCCACACTACATACGTATGTATGGCACGGAGTGTTCAAATGTGCATGTACATGTACGTTGCACTTCACCATAATGTTAGGGCTACTCTAGGAACATGCAATTTCTCATAGCTACATAGGTACCTCTTGAGAGCACCAGGAATGATGTGTGGGAGATGATATGGCAGTTCAACCCTTCAACTATTGTACTGCTGTGTGACTTTGAGGAAGAACAGCAGGTGTGTGTGTGTGTGTGTGTGTGTGTGTGTGTGTGTGTGTGTGTGTGTGTGTGTGTGTGTGTGTGTGTGTGTGTGTACATGTGCATGAGCATGCGAGTATGTGTGCATCGATGCATGTCTGTGTATATATATGCGTATATTATGTGTATGTGCTTATGTTTGTTTTGGGGATTTGATTATAATTATCATTCACAACATTCCTTCTCTTCTTAGAAATAGACATTCCTCAGAGCTGCATACCTCAAATCCTTCAATACTTATACTAACTTTGAGACTGTGTGAATTGTGTGATAACGCTGCTTCATAGCATGACAAAGCAACACTACACGAAGAGCAATTAACACTGTTATGTTTATCAAAAAAGCTGTAAGCAACTATGTAGCTTATGTCCAGTGTGACTCTACTGTAGGTATGAGCATTATTTGATGACTTCATACATAGCCAATAATGCCTTCATTATTATTAGTCTGAATGAAGAATATCTGTCCACAGCAAGCAACATTTCCAAATATAGTTATTATTACTATGTATATTATCACATGTATATTATCACATGTATCACATTTGTGCAGTGTTTGTATTTGGAATGTGATTGACATGCTGAGTAATCAGTTGAAGGACAAGGTGTTGGGAAGCCATTGAAATATCTATGTAAACATGTTGTTTACGCTTGAAAGCTCACATGAAGGTCAGTCACTTTCAAGACTTCGAATACAGGTCAGGTGAGGGCCAATGATAAGGCTGCTTGTCACATGGTAATCAAATCACTTCAAATTATTTAATGAAGTTAAAGTTGAAGGACACGTTGATGTCCTTCAGACTACTTCAATTGCATGAGAGTACAGTGACCTCACATGGGGGATGCTCCAGTAAGAGAGAGAGAGAGTGTGTGTGTGTGTGTGTGTGTGTGTGTGTGTGTGTGTTGTTACACTTCATTCCGCATCCCTTCTCTCCTTAGGATCAGTAGACAATCAATGTATTCTGTCATTTTCGTTGTTTTTAGGTAATTTTCATTTCGAGTTATCTTTATGTAACTGTAGACAATGGACACACTGAAAACAGCACCTCACTAATGATACTTCATGTAATATTGAGTATATTGTGCTTTGTCCACTTCACTTCATTGACATGCTCTCCTACTAGCTTATTCTTCTTCATGTTCAGGCCTATAGTAATAATATCCCAGTCCAAAATTCTAGAAATGTGTGTATGTATAATATGCATCAGTATGCATGCAAAATTAACCACATCTGCTTTTACGTATATATACTGTTGCTATGTGTGACTACGTACTTATATCAATATCAATTTGTGTGAATGTATTATATATATATATGTGTATTTATGCCTACAGTACATGTGGATTTTGTGTGATTTTTCATGTGTGGGTATATAATATGTGCACGCTGTGTGTGATAATACGCATTTTGTGCACATGCTCCACAATTCACGCATAATATTATGTTCATGTGGAAACTACAACTTGTGAGGCTTCCTAATGGCACTTCCTATTTGAAGGTGCGTTTACCTCAAGAGATCAGTTGTCCAGTGTGCAAGTTGGTGGCAAGCTCTGTGTTTCCAAAGTGTCAGCAATGTTCTCCGAATTTGTTATGATAACACTCTTGGCCAGCTGTCAAGGTACCTGGACATGATCTACTTGTGCTGTGTAATATTTATAGCTAATTAAACACGATCAAAGTATCATAGAAATATGTCAGAGCTTTCAACGTCACCATTCATTCCCTATGTTCCCTACCAAACAGATTGCAGCTGTGACACATGTAACCGATATGTGACATATGTATCCGTGATCAATCTGCATTTAACTACTGTACAGTAACTGCTATACAAAATTTAAAGACTTCAATTATTCACAGTGTCCCTTGTGTCCTCTGTACCACGTCTTCTGGTGAACAACACTGGTTCTGATGCAACTGGTACTGATGTGTACCCACAACCTGGAGCACCACTGGAAGTCTTGTGCTGGACTGAAAAAAATGAATCAAAGAATAGGAGGTGGTATGATCCTAACGACACTTGGCTACGACCAACTGATGAGCCTCCTGAAGAAGATGTGTATGTACTGAATGCTCCTGGAAGGAGTTATGTCAAAATTCTAACATTTAGAAGTTATCAACATTCACAAGCAGGAAGATATTACTGTAATGTCAGATTGATCAATGTGAATCCTCCCCAAGTCATTTCTATATCCATATATATAGGTATGAATACATATCATTGAGTAGGGATTTATGGTATAGTTGGCAGTGGCATAACATTATAGTAATCCCATCAGTCTACGTATTTATCCAGGCACCCCACCCAAGGTAGAAGGTGTTACTGTGATGGTGTCTGGTAGTGCTACTTCTCCAATGATCAGTGTGTCCTGGACAGCAGTTAACAGTACTACAAGTGTAGCCTATACTGTGTACTACAGCAATAGTACTCAACCTCCACCTGGTAGTGCCTCCACTGTTCAGAATATTACTGGTACCTCACTTACTCTGACCTCATCACATGGTCTCCAAACTGGTACAACCTACTACATTTGGGTTTCTGCTGTAGCAACTAGTGGACAACTGGAAGGACCCTTAAGTGATGGGGAGAGTGTAAGTATCTATGGTGAGTTGAAATGGTAGTCAAAAACTGCATATATAAGTCTACATTACTCACACAAAGTCATTTTCATTGTGTAATAGTAATATCTACTTACTTATAAAACATATTATTGCCTTTTCAACAACAGTGGCTCCAGTTCCCAAGAGAGTATCAGTTGTCCCTACACCATCAGAAGGTACTCTGAGGGTATCATGGACCAGACCAACTGTCAGTGGTGGATCCACCATCACCAGCTATTCCATACAATACAAAAGGTCCAATAAAATGACTTACTCTAGTAAGACAGTCAAAGGAGGAGACACCACTTCATCAGATATCACTGGTCTGGACCTGTCCACACAATACAGTGTGAGGATTGCTTCTGTCAATGAACTAGGAACAGGAAACTACAGTGGGATTGTCAGTGCTACCACATATGGATGTAGGTTCACTACAGTTACATACGTTGTACATACCTGATATCCATGTACAGTAGGTTTACTGGATAATGAAATCAGCTATTGCTATGTGAATACAGCCACTAATACCATTACATACATACACGCAATAGTTAATATACAGCTTTCTCATTTATTGTGATTGTGCCTTACCTCAAATTTTTAAACAATTATAACATTTAATGATTTTAATGATGGTGTAATACTTAATTATTCCACCGTTACAATGGTTAGTACTTGTTTCATACATACCTACATACCATAAAATCGTTTTCACTTTTAGCACGTTTTCGAAATCGATCTTCATAATTTAAATAGATTTTGTCATCTACAAAGTCATCCTCATTGTGTAATAGTAATATCTACTTATAAAGCATATTGCCTATTCCACATACAGTGGCTCCAGTTCCCAAGAGTGTATCAGTTGTACCTACACCATCAAAAGGTACTCTGAGGGTAACATGGACCAGACCAACTGTCAGTGGTGGATCCACCATCACCAGCTATTCCATACAATACAGAAGGTCCAATAAAATGACTTACTCTAGTAAGACAGTCAACGGAGGAGACACCACTTCATCAGATATCACTGGTCTGGACCTGTCCACACAATACAGTGTGAGGATTGCTTCTGTCAATCAACTAGGAACAGGAAACTACAGTGGGATTGTCAGGGCTACCACATATGGATGTAGGTTTAATACAGTTACATATAGTACATACCTCATATGCATGTACAATAAGTTTACTGGACAATGAGTAAACTGTATATTAACTGTTATTATTACTATTGCATGTATGTGATTATTTATTAATCCATCACATCCTTATACGTACATATAACTTTTAACTTCTGAATCAATTGATTTACAGAATCTCACTTGCTCTATTTTTGATATCATAGATGCTCCACCCCCTTCTAAAGTAACTGCCTCCCCCATGCCTCAATCAGGAAAGGTCCGAGTGTCCTGGACTCCACCCACCCCTCCCACTAGGTCCTCTCTCATTGGATACTCTATTCAGTACAGAATGGGAGGCAGTGGGAGTTACATGAATGTCAGTGATCCTGGTGGATCAGCAACTAGAGTTATTGTCAGCAATCTACAGGTTGGTACACAGTACCAAGTGAGAGTAGCAGCTAAAACTGAACTGGGAGTGGGACCTAACAGCTATGGCACAACACAAGTCGCAACATTCAATGGTGTGTTTAGTGGCTGTATTAACAGTACCAATCATTGGTAATGCATTAATATTTCTGTTATTCCAAATTTTTACATAATTATAATGCAATATGTAATTATGATTTAGTGCTTACCAATTCCACCATTACAGGGTTAGTACTTGTTACATACATATCATACTGTAAAATCCTTTTCACTTTTAATTAGTATGTTGAACCCAGGATTAAGTTAATCAGCCCTAACCCTCTTAATAATATTAAACAACATTCCAAATCCTCTTTCATATTTTTTATGTTTGTTCTTTTACACTTACAGCTCCTAAGCAGGTCCCCAACCTTACTGTAAAACCCTCTGATCTTGGTAATGGTCTGATATCCCTCACTGTAACATGGGATAAACCACACAGTGATGTTGCTGTCAAACAATACAATGGTGACTACAGGATACTGTCCTCTGGGAAATGGACAGGGCGTTTTACACAGAGCGCCAGAATAAGACAACATGTATACAGTAATCTGATGAGTGGAGTGAACTATGAAGTTAGAGTGAGAGCAGTGTCCCCAATTGGAGCTGGAGAGTACAGAACTGCAACTACATCATGTATGCCACTTATATTGACATTGTTGAAGAAACCATGCATAAGATTAAATGTTCTATTAATGTTATATCTTACAGTACCTACAACACCAATTGTACGAACCAGTGCTACCACTACCAGTTTATACCTACAATGGACCAGGAGTGGAGGAGACACCTTCACCCTGTACTACTGGAAGAACAGTACACCTTCTGATGTGTCCACTGCCACAACTACATCATTGTCATACAATATCACTGGTCTGGACTCCAACACTGCTTATAAGGTCATTGTTTCTGCTGGAAACAGTGCAGGGTTTGCCAACAGTTCTGAAGTATCAGAATACACCACACCTGAAGGTCTGTACATATGTAGTAAACAAATGATTACTGTAACACTAAATTGTGAATATACAGTAGGTATAATTTAGGAATGATTAGCATTAATTACCTAACTCTTTATATGTCTCATTCGTACAGATCTTGGTTTGGTCACATCAACCCCCCTCTCCTCAACATCTATCAATGTACGATGGAGTCCTCCTCCAAATAGTGACCAGTTACCTCTCACCTACCATGTCAACTACACTGGAATGAGTAGATCTACTTCAGACACTACCCTGACCCTCACCGGTCTTCATCCATATGAAGAGTACACCATATCAGTACAAGCTGGTAATAAGGGAGGACTGAGTGTACCTGTGACTGGTACAGCTAGGACATACAGTGACAGTGAGTTGGTAGTGTGGACATGTGTAGTTGAACGTGAACATCATGTACCTGACACATACTCCTTTTGAACATTTTCTGTAATTTGGGCTAGGGCCTTCATCCAAACCCACTATGAGGCGTAGTAATCCTGGACGTCGATGGGGCATTCTAGAGTGGAAGATTCCAGAGGAAACTGGTAGAAATGGAGTGATCCGGAAGTACATTATTGAACTAGAACAGACGGAGGACAACAAGTGGAACATCACTCATGAACTCCCAACCTACAACTTCAGTTCTCCTGCTAGTATCAGTTACAACCTCACCAACCTCACTCCTCACACAACCTACAAGTGGAGAGTGGCAGCTGCTACTATGAATGGAACAGGACCATTTCAACTTAAGTCAAGGGACTTCACAACATTGGAGGATGGTGAGTTTGGATGATTACATCATACAACTTCCATTATTCCAACATGAAATACATACATACTTAACTCCGTTTGCTTTTTGTAATAAGATTACCAATCCACAACAGCTACAAATCGTACTTGCAGGACAAAGACTTAATAATAATCATGTATAATTTTATTAATTGATCATTGAAATAATTGTATGTCACCTTCTCCAGCATAATATTAGAATACCTTCTTGCTTCCTAGTTCCAGGACCAGTAGCTAATTTAAGGTACAATACAACTTCTAATACAAGTGTTGTTGTCAGTTGGGATGAACCAGACAATCCAAATGGAGTGATAATAGGATACAACATCAGATATGGAGAGGAGGAAGGAAGTTTCACCACTAACAGGACCATGAATTTGTCGTCTACCAAACTAGACACTAATCAGGAGCTCAGTGAGTGTAGCTCAATCTCTATCACATGTGAAGTACAAAAGTTCTGTCATGCAGTTGGTTTATGAGAAAAAAATACAAATAATATTATTATAATATTATATCAGGTTAAAATTAAACAATTCATAATATTTGGAATGTACATGTTTCTGCAGATCCATACATCCCTTATAAGGCTACAGTCTCAGCAAGGACCTCAGTTGGAGAAGGTGAACCATCTTCTGTTGTGTTCTTCACTCTGGAAGGAGGTGAGGACAGATAGCATGTTAGGCTTGACATCAGGTTTATACTTAGCTATCTCAGGAAGTTGTGTTCAACCTCCATATTACATTCCCTCTGAGTCCATACTAGCCGTAAATTCAAATGTCATTTAAAACAAAACATTAATGCAGTGGAACATGGTGTAATATATAATTATATAATACTATAACAGATATACATGGATTTCATGATTCATTGAAGCAGGCTGCTATCTAAATTTTTAACTTAACAGCGTTGAACCATCAAATCAGTACTCTGTGCTAATACCTGTGTATACACCTAATCCACTGTAGCCCCTAGGAAGTCAGTCCGCAATCTAACAGCCTCTTGGGAGGATGGAGTGGTAGTGGTTACCTGGATTCCACTTTCATTGACAGAAGCCAGGGGATTCCCCTTATATATTCTCTCATACACTTCAAATGATGATAGTAGTACAGGAAGTGTAAACACTACCAGTTCAAGTGTCAAAGTTCTGGGACTAGACCCACAAATTGGATACTTGTTCACTATTCAAGCTTCAACTGGGAATGGGGACCACACAGGTCAACCTACCGAAGGTCAGTACATGCACTTCTCAACACCAGAGGATGTATCCGGTGGCTGTAATGACAACACTTTTCCGTATATTCTTCATTATACTTCCTCATTCCTCTCTGTGTTACTTGCAGTACCACTGAAGGCATTTAATGGGACTGAAACCACCAATAGGAACAATTCCATTGTGAATACACCAGTGGCTGTTGTCATTTTAATTATTTTCCTCATGGTGGCCATAAGAGCTGTCATTGTTGTAGGAGTAGGAGTGAGGTATGTATTTGAACTGTACTGTACATGTAGTTTGTGTGTCATTGTGCATGTATGTATTTGTATGTTGCAGTACATGTATGTGTTTGTGTGTTGCTGTACCTGTGTGTGCACGTGTTTGTTACTGTACGTGTATGTGTTTGTGTGTTGCTGTACATGTATGTGTTTGCATGTTATTGTACATGTATATATGTGTCTGCATGTGTGTTCCTGTACATGTATGTGTTTGTGCATTACGTACTTTAGTGTGTTGTTCTTGTTGATGCTTGTTGAATCCCCAGTACATATAGGCGACAGAAGAAATCTCAATCTGATTCAATCCTGGTTCAGTACAAGGAAAACAGACAATTTCAATGCAGTCTTGTTTATATTAATAACCCACTTATTGCTGATGAGGCCAGTCTAATGTTGCAAACAGCAGGTGCGTACATATGTACATGCATACATGTGTTGATTCCGAACTTTCTTTTAAAATCACTGACATTTCATTATGTAAGTTAATATTCTCTGTTGTGTATTTAGTGGTTAAGGCATGGGCATGAGGGCAGTATGACATATAAAATAATGAGTCCCAAGGGTGAGTGTATTTTATATGTCATACTGCGGGAGTGTCCATGTCTTAACCAGTATGGTATCCGTTGATACAAAACACCTTAGCACCAGGTACACTTATACTGTTGCTAGCTTTTTATACATTATAAAATTGTTGTATAATAGTACTGTTTTTATGGTAACGGATGCTATATGTAGATATTATGGTCTCATTATACTTTTTTAACTTCATTATTCCTTAATCATAAGAGTATGTCAATAGACACAATCACATTCATCTAGATGGAAAATATTATAACACACTATACAAATTCATCCAAAGAGTAAGTATATGATGTGCGATGAATATATGTGTATACATAATGCGTTGATTTATAAATTGTACTTTTCATTATATTTTATTATCGTTAATCATTTTTTCCTGTATATATAAACAGCATTTTATTTCAATAATCTCTCAGATATGTCTGATAATTGTGACAGGACCATACAAATATCCAATTTCCTTGAGGTCACCAACCATTTACATGTTAACAGAGATCAGAGATTTGAGGAAGAATACGAGGTTAGGTCATATGGCTCCATGTTTTTTGCATTACAGGAACCAGTAGTTCCATACTAAAACAAACATCCCGACCATATCCATCTATGCACAAGGTACCCTTAGCACTTTGCTAAGCAATGCACTATATAGATGACTATAATGCAATGAGTGTAAGTACTGTACTGTATTTGTATGTACATACGTATATGCAATTACTGATGAGAAACTGTCCATTTTGTATTCATTCTGATTTCCATTTGGGATTCAAAGTGCATTCAACATCTTTTGTAGCAAATTGTACATCTACTTTTTGTAGCCGTCACTAGTTTCTCGTCCTGCTGTTGCTGATAATTGGTACTATATTTCCTTTCAACTCTGTCTCTCACATTACATTCAAAACAGTAAATGTAGTATTAATAGTTATTATACAGGTATGTAGAAGTCTGAATTAAGCTGGATGACAAATGTATTTAGTAATGAATAATATTATAGTAGACTCAATTAATTACTTCCTGTGATAAATGCACTACTAACAAAGTCAGATTAGAAATCAGTTGACTATTGGATTAATCGTCCCAGTAATAGCATGTACAATGTGACAAGGTGTTACATTCTTGTCTCTACAGACCATCAGAAATGATCCCAATGGAAGTGATGCAATTGCTAAAGCTAACAGTCCCAAAAATAGATATGGCAACATCTGCACATGTAAGCATTTTGTGTGAGACTCCAAGTATGTAAAAGAGCAATATAGTATACATAGAGTATTCAGTAACATATACTATATGCTATGATGTGGTGGTACTTTGTCCTCTCCCTCCAGATGACCACTCCAGAGTGATATTGAGTGTTCCTGATAGTACTGGAAATGATTACATTAATGCCTCATTTATTGATGTGAGTGTGATACAGTTTGAGTATTTGAATTACATCAACATGAATACACACCACATGCACATACACACGTACATGAATATATACATGCATACGCACACAGAAACACACAACTGCATGTACACTGCATGTGCATGCACTAATTTTGTACATGCTTGTGAACATAGACTATACATATCTACATACCAGGTGTATGTACAATATATCTCCTTCACACAGGGTTACGAGAGACAAAATGCCTACATTGCTACTCAAGGTATGAAGATCTTTCATGTTGTATTTCACTATGTGGGGCTATTACGGTAATGGCAATGCTTCTTTTGTCTCCCAGGACCAACTGACACTACAATTTCAGATTTTTGGCAGATGATTTGGGACCAGAAAAGTCCTGTCATTGTGATGCTGACAAACATAGAAGAAAACGGAAGGGTATGTGGAGGGGACGGTTTAGAGTAAACCGTATATTTACTATTGTAGCAATGAGGTTGAATGTATCATGTGATTCCTGTAGTCTCTATTGCAGTGTCCGGTAGTTTTGTTTCCGTTAATATACTATTATAACAATGCAAATGTTTTACTTTATGATCCATCAGAAAAAGTGTGACCAATACTGGAATGACAACATGGACCATCCTCTGGAACCGGGAAGAGATTTCAGTGTGATGGTGACCTCGTTTATGGGATATGCCAATTACGTGATCAGGGAAATCACCTTGACTAACGTGAGTAATGCACAAGCACAAGCATATTTGTGCACTTCGCAATTTGAAAATTTGATTTCGAGGCCATGCATACTACCTCCAGGGGTGTGCATATAATATACATACATAATATAATATTATTATAATATTATCAAGAAAATATTTTAGATGTAAACGCAAAACACAAACAGAACCGCAATGATTTGTTCCATATTCTTTCACAGGCCTCCAGCACTGACTGTGAGCCACTCAAGTTGAAGCACTTCCACTACACCACTTGGCCCGATCATGGTGTACCCACCCACCCTTCTTCTCTGGTGAAGTTTGTCCAACAAGTGAGGAAGGAGTACAAGGACAGTACAGCACCAATGGTGGTACACTGCAGGTGGGTGTGGCAGGGAGTGGGTGTGGCAGGCATGGGTGTGGCTTAATAAAATATGTTGTTAGGTAGATAGTGTACTGTAATATACCTTGTATGTAACTATAATATAAATGGGCAGTGAAGTACATGTGGTTGTGAATGAATGTACTGTAGCTCAACAGTAGTATGGTGCTGTGTGAATGATTCTCTTGTGTGTTATGTGGTTGGTGTGTCTAAGAGGACCAGCCTTATTGTATGTGGCCTTAAAAAGCTAGATACAGTAAAAGGTTGGATGATGTGAATTGGGTGTGGCTTTAGGTTGGTGTAATATCAATATATGCATTGCCAACTTCCTTTCCTCACACCTAACAATTTATTGTGAACATTTCTTCAATAACATCCTGTCTTCCTCCATGTAGTGCTGGTGTTGGTCGTACTGGTACTTTCATCACCATCGATGTAATGATGGAGAGATTGAAGGAGAAAGAAGACTTGAACATTTATCAGTTTGTGACTGAAATGAGGAGTAGAAGGACCTTCATGGTACAGACCATGGTGAGTGGGTGTAATAATAATAGTGAGACTATTATGTGTACTTTACACGCCTTTATTTAGATATAAATAATTGTAGTGAGTGTGTATGTGATGTACCGACAATGAGTGTATGTATGTATGTAAGTGTGTATAATATTGTATGACTGGTTACTATTATGCCCTTGTATGTGGAATATGTAGTATATACATTCATACTGTGCATGTCCTAGATTGATGTATATACTTGTTCTTCTTAAACATAGGACCAGTATGCCTTCATACATGATGCTCTCTGTGACTACCTCACATGTGGAGACACCTCCATCCCTGCTCACCAGTTGAGAGGAGAAATAGAAGACATGAACAAAGTGGACAGTGATACAAGGATGTCTGGATTTGATAGTCAGTTTAAGGTTTGTTGTAATCGGTGACAATTTGACAATAGATGCTATAATGTTTGTATCATTACTTCCAAAAGTATGGGTAAACCTAATTAGCATGTGCTTCTTGTTCATTATGTTCCCAGGATTCCTTGTTTACAGTGGTACTACAAAGTAGTATTGAAAACTACATAAACTATAGCAAACATAATCCCTCTCACTCTTATAATTCTTGCTGTTGTTCAGCTACTGGACTCAGTGAGCAAGAAACCAGCTTCTGTGGATGAGACATTTTCAAAGAAGAGTGTTGTTGAGAAGAAGAACAGATACAAGAATAGGTTCCCATGTGAGTTGAGGTGGACATGTTTACACATTGTTGCCATGGAAACAAAATGTTTTGTAAACACAAAATTCAATGTCAACACAATAGATCAACTTCATTGAAAAAGTAACCATGCTTACCAGGTAATTACTGATAAGTGATATTATATTCTACACCTGCTATGTATATTGGACATACAGCAGTGTAATAATATTATGTATAAATGTTTGAGTATACATACATGGGATGATGTGTGTATACAGTTCTATGTTTGTACAATATAGTAGTATATTATACAGTACAATTTCCTTAGTTTATAAGTACCTTGAATGTCACACCAAATCTGTGCTTCATATCAGAGGTTCTCTCTGTACTTGTTGACACAGTGTACATGAGCTATGGACTGAGTGAGTTGTACTCAATGTAGTATGTACTAATCGAAATACTTACCAAACAATTTGCCCTGTAGGTACTTTCTACTAGCATTGGAATTGATGTTTGTAACTCAGTATATACTGCACATAAATCGGTGTGTCATGCTGGTATATCTCACAGTACATATAATATGTTTCATTAACATGTATAGATTATAACAGCTACATATGCATCTCTGGTAAGGTTACAGCCAGTGGAGCGGACTTTTTCAATGCAAGCTTTCTTGATGTGAGCTACAAAACTGTACCTGCTGTACTGTGGTGAACCAAGCATAAAGTAACAATTCTGGCACCTCTCTATATTAACCACCTTGAAGGCCAATAATTCGTACATTGGTGAAGAAGGTTCCTTAAAATACGAGTTCATACACCACACTAGAGTACTACTGGTGCTTGCTGATATCAGAGACTTTTCACTACGTGTCTATCTACATGTATTCCCGCACTTCATACGTTATTGAATGTTCGAATGTGTGTGTACGTTACACTTTGGCTAACATATAATTATTATAGAGCTACAAAAGGAGAAAAGCCTTCATAGCTGCACAGGCTCCTCTTGAGAGCACTAGGAATGATGCATGGGAGATGATATGGCAGTTGAAACCTTCAACTATCGTACTGTTGTGTGACTTGGAAGAAGAACAACAGGTGTGTGTGTCTGTGCGTGTGTGTGTGTGTGTGTGTGTGTGTGTGTGTGTGTGTGTGTGTGTGTGTGTGTGTGTGTATGTGTGTGTGTGTGTGTGTGTGTGTGTGTGTGTGTGTTTGAGTGTGTGTGTGTGCGTGTGTGTGTGCGTGCGTGTGTGCGTGTGTGTGCGTGTGTGTGTGTGTGTGTGTGTGTGTGTGTGTGTGTGTGTGTGTGTGTGTGTGTGTGTGTGTGTGTGCATGCTTATGAGCATAGGTTTTACTCATCTTTGAGTGTGTGCTTGTCAATTTGTGTGTTTACTCATCTGTATGTCTGCAAGACAGTCCAATTTATGTGATAGGCATCTGTCAGTGTATGTCAATCCTTGTGAGTCAGTGACTATACAATATGCACTCAAACAATATACCTCACTCTGTTCTTCAAGAGTACCTGCTCCTTCTTCTGGCCTGATGAGCAAACCAAGATTATGGACTTCGGATTCCTCCACGTGAACCACAAGGACACCATCAAAAGTGATGCCGGCTACGACGTCATTACTCTAGAAGTGTTTGACAGGAGAAAGGTAATGGACCACTTCAAGTATGGCATGACTTGTAGAAGTGGATGTCACTCATTAATCGCCTGTTCATATCTTTGTGCTATGTTTCTTCTAGCATGTACACACACACACACACACACACACTTAGTGCTAGTCACATGTCTAAATAGAAATATAAATTATTATTAATTTTATATATATATATATTATGTTCATCCACTAAACACTATTGACTATGATATAAAATTGTTCATTAGGAGTACAACCTGTACAACCCACTCTATTATAGCAATATTTTAACGTGATATACGTATTATACAGTGAATTCTCGTTAATTCACCACTGCTTTGTCCACCAAACCTTTCAATCCGCTACACTTTTCCAGTACCAATTAATGTACAAGTACTAGTGATTATCCAGTTAATCCACCAAAATCGTTAATCCACCATATTCTTTGAAAACAAATTGTGGCATATTAACGCGTTTTTACTGTACTATTACATATAGCGTGTGTTCAACAAAACGATGGAATGTATATCTTCCGGCATCAATTAGGAATCTGGGGAAGTGAGGAACATCACTCTCTACTGGCTCCAGAATTGGCACAAAAATGGCCGACCACCATCAGAGACCATTTTGAGGTTGATGAGAGATGTGGAAAATGCCATGAGCTCCACCACTAGTGATTTTCTGGCATTGGTGATGTGTGAGTGAGTCCAACGATAACATTCATAAAATAATTCTATACTGTTGACAGTTGCTTAAAATAATTGCATTGTACTTTCATATTCTGTACTCCTCAAAACATCTAACAGTGATGGTATGGCGAGAAGTGGTGTGTTCATTTGTGCTATGTCTGAAGTTGAGAGAGTTAAAGTTGAAGGACAAGTTGATGTCTTTCAGACTATCAAAGGAATGAGAATACAGAGACCTCACATGGTGGATACTCCAGTAAGTGTGTGTGTGTGTGTGTGTGTGTGTGTGTGTGTGTGTGTGTGTGTGTGTGTGTGTGTGTGTGTGTGTGTGTGCTTGTGTGTGTGTGTGTGTGTGTGTGTGTGTGTGTGTGTGTGTGTGTGTGTGTGTGTGTGTGTGTGTGTGTGTGTGTGTGTGTGTGTGTGTATGTGCATAGAGCTGTAGTTTATACTTGTGTATGTATACGTGTGTGTGTGTGTGTGTGTGTGTGTGTGTGTGTGTGTGTGTGTGTGTGTGCGAGCTTGTGAGTGTACGTACATTTGTAATTGGGTGTTCACGTGTATGCATATGTGCATGTGCACATTTACATGTCTATGCAACCAAATGTGTGTGATTTGTATGCATCCCTCCTCTCTTTAGGATCAGTACAAGCTCTGTTTTGACATTCTTCAAAGCTACCTCGATTCCTTTGATACTTATGCTAACTTCAAAATTGTTTGAATTGTGTGATTACATAACTTATTAAGTGGTTGATTATATTCACCTTTATTTCATGTATGATTGGTTTATTGTACAACAATGGACTGGTAAAACTGTTGCTTTAGCCATGCAGTTTGACCATTGGTAGTTGATTTTTGCAGAGTGTTCCTAATTATTATTATTCAATTATTATGGATCACAGTAGCAAACTATAAGGTTCTTTTCAAAGTTTGCTTTCTTTCTCTTTGTAATTGAACTAATTGTGTTTGAAAGCGTGTGTCATATGCTGTATGAAGGTCAGCTGTGTCATTGTTGTCGTATAAAAGGATAAATTGTGGGTACTCTGTGCATGTGGTTAACACTTTCTTATCTTAAGTAGGCCCCAAATTGGCACCATTATGTCATTTTCATTGTTTTTAGGTACATTGGCAGTTATCTGATAACTGTAGACTTTATAAATATACTGAAAACAGCACCTTGCTAAAAATATCTAGTGTTTTGAATGTACTGTGGTTTGTTATAACTTCAGGTTTTGTACTGTATGCATACACATTTTCAGTTACATAAATTCCCAAATGGCTGTGTAATATGTTTTTACATGCTTATTGCCTTTCATCCTATTGTGTGCATAATTGTATTAGTTTATATTTATCAACACCTGCTGGTTCACAGAATTCATTTGTACACAATGTCATAATATATATATTACCCGTTACTGGTGGCTCACTATCTTATTTAGTCCTACAATGGAGCATAGTGTATGTGTGTGTGTGTGTGTGTATGTGTGTGTGTGTTGTGTGTTGTGTGTGTGTGTGTGTGTGTGTGTGTGTGTGTGTGTGTGTGTGTGAGTGTGTGTGTGTGTGTGTGTGTGTGTGTGCATCCGTGTGTGTGTGTGTGTGTGTGTGTTTGTGGTGTGTGTGTGTATGTGTGTTTGTGTGCATATGTGTGTACAAGTTCAATTGCCCTGCATCCTTTCTCTCTAGATGATCAGTACAAGCTCTATTATGATACTCTCTTGAACTGTGTACCTCATTTTTTGATACTTCAGCTAACTGCAAAACTTGTATAGTGTGCAATTGTGTAACTATTGTGTATGATTACACATCATGTTCGATTATACATCTTTATAGCCACGTATTTCAACTTCATTTTTTGGATAATTCATCTTAACTCAATACTTTGTAAATAATTGTGCATGATACCTTCATAGCATGATTGAGCAACTTTACACTTTTAATAAACAATTCTCTTCTGTTAATTATTCATTCACTGTGATAAACTACGTAAATACAATATATAAATAATATTAAATAAATGTACCATAGGGCTCGTATTGGCATAATCTAATATTCTTTTACAATTCCGACTACATATTGTCACACTCTTAATACTTACAGTAATTAACTTTCAAATTATTTTTCTTCCACTTTCTATTAAATAATAATATTTGCCTGTTCTCAATATTGGATGCCATGCCAGCCAAAATGAGTGTTTTTGTCTGAAGTGCTATGGAAGGATATGCAATAGATGCATGCCGTGGTCAACAGTTTCTTATCATCTATATATTATGTCTACAAACTTGGTGCCATTATGTCATTTTCGCTGTTTTGTTGTACTGTAAAGGTTGTCTATTATACACTTAAATGTATACTAAAAACAGCTCTATTGAGTTTACCAAAGTACTTTGTATGTTGACTGTTACGTGTATTGTGGTTTACATTTGTGATCCAGTACTGGTTAACATAGTGTACATGAGCTAGGAACTGAGTGAGCTGTACTCACTAACCAGGAGTATGTACTAAACAGGAGCGTGTACTAACCAGGAGTGTGTACTAACCAGGAGTGTGTACTAACCAGGAGTGTGTACTAACCAGGAGTGTGTACTAACCAGGAGTGTGTACTAACCAGGAGTGTGTACTAACCAAGAGTGTGTACTAACCAAGAGTGTGTACTAACCGGGAGTGTGTACTAACCGGGAGTGTGTACTAATCAGGAGTGTGTACTAACCAGGAGTGTGTGCTAACCAGGAGTGTGTACTAACCAGGAGTGTGTACTAACCAGGAGTGTGTGCTAACCACAATTTTTACTAAAGATGCATTGTATATCATGTGACTATAATATTGTTATAGTCACATGATATACTGTACTGTATATTCACTAAAAGCTATCTAGCTGCTATAATTAGTATAAATAAATACAAACATTTACATCTATACCATTTACAGTACATCATTAATGTATTTAGTATCTACAGGTTCACTATATTTGTGTCCTCAGTTTGAAGCTATTTTGATGAGGCATTGTTATCATGCATCTATTTGTTGTACTGTAAGATTTAATATATGGACAATGCCACAACATGCATACATGTTACACCACATTCCCATATATATAATGCAATGTTATCCACTCATATGTGTATTTGGCAAGTATGAGTGAGGGCTGCGTGTGTCCACCCATCTATGTACCCTGGCCATAAACGTACGAACAAATTTGCACGTGTTTATCTTCGTTTAATATTTACATAACACTTGTCAAGCTTCCTTGTGGTACTTCCTATTTTCAATTTTAAAACCTCACTAATTGACACTATATAAAGTCATGTTAGTCTCAAGAACACAGTTGTAGGGTGTGCGAGTGTAATGTGGCGTGAACTTGAATTCTAACTGTTACAATGTTATTCCATTTTTTAATCACACTTTTTGGCTGCTGTCAAGGTAAATATTATGTTTAGTTGTATGCATAGCATGTATCTATGAAGTATAACCTTTGATTCTGATGTGTTAAAGTATAAGCAGTATAACAGTCATAATTACCAATACAGACTTAGAAGTTATAATAACTGAAAATTCCATTAAAATCACAGCAGCTGAAGACGACCCACCGGGTTGAAACGTCCAGATGAAGAACTCTCTTCACCAGACTGCGTTTTGAAACGCTCCTGAATCCAAACGGATTTTCCCAACAACATAGTCAGTGTTCTATGAACACCAATGACACCCTTATATATACTTCCTCTATTAACACTGACAAAGTGATTGCTGTAAAGTAGAAATTATAATTCTGTTAAAACAATACATTGAATTGTCACCTGTTAAAGCTATTATATTAATTTTGTAACCATATTACTGCAACAGTAAATCATGCCTGATATATTTATCAAATATTCACAGTAATCCTAGTGTCCTCTGTACCACATCTTCTGGTGAACAACACTGGTTCTGATGCAACTGGTACTGATGTGTACCCACAACGTGGAGCACCACTGGATATCTGGTGCTTGACTGAAAATGATGAAACAAATCCTAGATTGTGGTATGATCCTAGCAACACTCTACTACAACCAACCTCTGAACCTACTGATGAAGATGTGTATGTACTGAATGCTCCTGGAAGGGGATTTGTCAAAATTCTCAAGTTTAGAAGTTATAATCAATCACAAGCAGGAAGATATGACTGTGCTGTCAACTTGAAAATTATGAATCGCAACAGACCAGTTAAGTTTCCCATATTTATAGGTGAGAATGCCTAACATACATATTATGCATTGTGAAAAGATTAGATCAATTCTAATGCAATAGTAGTACGGTGTACAATTTTATATGTCATTTTTATAATTACCCACATCTCCAGGCATTCCACCCAAGGTAGAAGGTGTCACTGTGGTGGTGTCTGGTAGTGCTACTTCTCCAATGATCAGTGTGTCCTGGACAGCAGTTAACAGTAGTACAAGTGTAGCCTATAGTGTGTACTACAGCACTAGTACTCAACCTCCACCTGGTAGTGCCTCCTCTGTTCAGAATATTACTGGTACCTCACTTACTCTGACCTCATCACATGGTCTCCAAACTGGTACAACCTACTACATTTGGGTTTCTGCTGTAGCAAGTATAAAACAACTGGAGGGACCCTACAGTAATAGAAAGAGTGCAAGTATCTATGGTGAGTTGAAAAGATGGCCAGGAAATGTATAAAACAAAGAAAATCTACAGCTAATCTGTTGACCTATATACACAATAATCATTACAATAACTGAATTGTCAACCATAATTCAAGGATTGGCTTCCCCTAACGTACATACAGTGGCTCCAGTTTCCAAAAGTGTATCAGTTGTCCCTATATCATCAGAAGGTACTCTGAGGGTATCATGGACCAGACCAACTGTCAGTGGTGGATCCACCATCACCAGCTATTCCATACAATACAAAAGGTTCATTGAAATGACTTACTCTGGTAAGACAGTCAATGGAGGAGACACCACTTCATTGGATATCACTGGTCTGGACCTGTCCACACAATACAGTGTGAGGATTGCTTCTGTCAATGGACTAGGAACAGGAAACTACAGTGGGATTGTCAGTGCTACCACATATGGATGTAGGTTCAATGCTACTACAGTAACTGAAAAGTACATGTCTAATGTAACATGTATTCAGGCTGGCGATAATATTATAAAACCAACCAGGGAATTTTATTGTGAATATACAGCTGGTCACCACAGCCTCCAAAATTTCAGAAAACACATATATACTAGGACCAATACTGGTGCATTCATGTTACACACCCCTGGATGAGCCTAGTGGTATCATATTTGTCACCGCTCATATATCTTGTATACTAATACACTCTCCTGGAGTGTATATTATATAAAGGTATAATCCTTGTGGTCACTAGCATAATAATTATAAACTTATATTATGGATGGTCACCACAGGCTACTCAGTGTTCACATTTCTTATTTAAACACAAAACACATGCATATACATACTCCAGGCTCGATATATATAAGCAATCATAATGATTGTCAATCACTTACCACTAATTACAGTTAACCTTATGAGCAAACCTCAAAAATATGTGGAATTTTTGATGATGGCCTTACAATATATCAGTGGGAAAATACAGTATACATGATGTTTGACATGTATTGTGCATGCTATAAAAATTAATTATCATGTACATATTTTGGTTAACTATTGTGTATGTACTATAATTATTTATTTGATACCACATATTGTTTGCACTTAATATAATTACCAATATTTTAATGGTAATAAATTCTTCATCAGCTACATGCTCAGAAGTAGATTTTACTATAATTTAATTCTATGTAGATGCTCCACCCCCTCCTACTGCAATGGCCTCCCCCATATCTCAACCAGGAAAGATTACTGTGTCCTGGACTCCACCCACCCCTCCCACTGGGTCCTCCCTCACTGGATACTCTATTCAGTACAGAATGGGAGGCAGTGGGAGTTACATGAATGTCAGTGATCCTGGTGGATCAGCACCTAGCACTATTGTCAGCAATCTACAGGTTGGTACACAGTACCAAGTGAGAGTAGCAGCTAAAACTGAACTGGGAGTGGGAACTAACAGCTATGGTACAACACAAGTCACAACATTCAATGGTGTGTTTATAGGCTATTCATGATCTAATCTTTGTTGAGTTAAATACCTATAATATGGTCATGAAAGCCATATAATATGAAGTTACTTATCACAACAATAATCACTTCTTTACAATAAAACATACTATTTTAATAACCATATAGTGTATTTGTATGTATGTGTACTCCTAGTTCTCCGTAACATTGTATATGTTATATTATTATTCTAATTCAAATTTATGACATATTTTACAATTTTTTTCACTCCTGTTACTGATCCTAGTTCTCCTTAATATTGTATGTCTACAGTCCCTGACCAGGTTCTCAACCTTGCTGTACAACCCTCCAAATCCAGTAATGGTCGTATATCCCTCACTGTAACATGGGATAAACCACACAGTGATGTCGACATTGCAAGATATGAAGTTAGCTACAGAATACAGTCTACCGGGAGATGGAGTGGAGGTTTCTCTCGGGCACCCACAAACAGACAACATGTATACATGAATCTGATGAGTGGAGTGAACTATGAAGTTAGAGTGAGAGCATGGTCCTGGATTGGATTTGGAGAGTATAGAATAGTAACACCAACAGGTACAGGTATTGTTGGAAATTATACAGAATCAAATTATTGCATGAGGCCACAGGATAGAGTGTTGTACTTAATTATTAATCCATAGAAATATTTCCTTTGCTATGTAGCACCTTCTGAACCATTTGTACAAATTAGTCTGCACACTGCTAACACTGCCAGTATATACCTGCAATGGACCAGCAGTGGAGACACCTTCACCCTGTACTACTGGAAGAACAGTACACCTTCTGATGTGTCCACTGTCCCAACTACATCATTGTTATACAATATCACTGGTCTGGACTCCAACACTGCTTACAAGGTCATTGTTTCTGCTAGGAAAAATGTGAAATCAAAGAACAGCTCTGAAGTGACTTGGCACACTACACCAGAATGTAAGTAATATGCATAATATGTGAGATTAGGCTGAAGTGAACTGAGACTTGAAGTATACCATAAAATTGAAAATGATATGCAAAATATTATAGCTCCAATTCAGGTCACACGAACCCCCCTCTCCTCAACATCTATCAATGTACGATGGAGTCCACCTCCAAATAATAACCAGTTACCTCTCACCTACCATGTCAACTACACTGGAATGAGTAGATCTACTTCAGACACTACCCTGACCCTCACTGGTCTTCATCCATATGTGGAGTACACCTTATCAGTACAAGCTGGTAATAAGGGAGGACTGAGTGTACCTGTGACTGGTACAGCTAGGACCTGCAGTGACAGTGAGTTGGTAGTGTGGACATGTGTAGTTGAATGTGAATATCACATACTTGACACATACTCCATTTGAACATTTCCTGTCCTTTGGCCTAGGGCCTTCATCCAAACCCACTGTGGTACATAGTAATCCTGGACGTCATTGGTGTGTTCTACAGTGGAAGATTCCAGAGGAAACTGGTAGAAATGGAGTGATCCAGAAGTACATTATTGAACTAGAACAGACGGAGGACAACAAGTGGAACATCACTCATGAACTCCCAACCTACAACTTCAGTTCTCCTGCTAGTATCAGTTACAACCTCACCAACCTCACTCCTCACACAACCTACAAGTGGAGAGTGGCAGCTGCTACTGTGAATGGAACAGGACCATTTACACATAAGCCAAAGGAATTCACGACATTGGAAGATGGTGAGTATAATATTATGATGGTGAGTTTTGATACTATAATGGCTTCTTTGTTTCTTGAATCACAATAACTTGTATTCATGAATTCGGCTTTTGGTATGTTCAAAATCTAGTTTCTGTCATACTAGACAGGTTTTTGCAACCCAGTTTAATGACACGCATACCTTACTTGCATAGTTATTACTAAAAAAACATGTCATATCCATGTCTTACATTTGAAGTAGGGATCATGGCACATGGTGCAATGTCACATTCAATTGTTTAAATTTCTTTCACACAAGTCCTCCCACCCTCCCCAGTCTCTGGACCGGTATCCAGTATAACGTACAATGTAACTAACACAAGTGCTGTGATCAGTTGGAAGGAACCAGATGAACCCAATGGAGTGATAACAGGGTATACTTTGTACTATTATAAAGCTGTCAGAAACATGGAGGGAAATAGTATAAATATCTTGGTGATGGAGAAACTTCATGTTGATGAGCTCAACATTATTTTGGAATTTAGTGAGTATACTTCCTAATATTCATGCATAATAAGTGGATCATATATATATATATATGCTACATTGTCATGAATAAAGCGTGAAATTCACCACAGATCCGTACATTCCTTATGAGGTTACAATCACAGCAAATACTTCAGTTGGAGAAGGCAAACCATCTTCAATAATTGTCTTCTTTGCTGCAGGAGGTGAAAAGATACGTAAGTTTATAAATTTGACTGTCACATTGTTGTATTCCTATTTACTCTAGTGAGTATTCAATAGTATGTAACGGATGGTGGAAGTTATAGAGAAAAATATTACTCTTTAAACTTATTGTTCATTCAATAACTTTATACCTTTCATCTCTAATCTATATACAGCCACTAATGAGACAGTTGGCAATTTAACAGCTGTTTGGAAGGATAGTGCTGCCTTCATTTCTTGGATCCCACTTTCAGTGCCTAAAACCAAGGATTTCCCCCTGTACCTGGTCTCCTACAGTTCCAACAGTGGTAGTAGGCCAGGGAGTGTCAACACTACAAATTCAAGTGTCACCATTTCAGGACTAGATCCACAGGCTGAATACACTTTCACAGTTCAAGTTATAGCTGGGAATGGATATTACATAAGTCAGCCTACCGAAGGTCAGGATCCCAATAATCCTAACATGCTATACCTTTTATATACGTAGTATGATTATTGTAGTAGCCAAAATTAGTATCAGTGAAGTGGTCTAACAAGGCATACTATGTAGGTGTCATGTTAAGACAGCTGAAGCAATACATACAGTTTGTAACTTCTCTTGCATGTACACATAATATACAATTTTGTACATTACTCTGAAATAAATGTCATTTTTGCAGTATTACTACAGCCACTTACAAAGACTGACACATCCAGCATGCCATTGGATATCGTGGATGTAGCACCGGCTGTTGGTATTGGCATCTTAGTCCTCGTGCTGGCCATTACAACTGTGATTGTTATAGGAGTAGTAGTGAGGTATGAATGTGGGCTGTCATGTATGTGTTTGTGTTCTTGCTCCGATCCATTGAATTGATCTCACTACATTCCCAGAAGACGACAGAAGAAGAAGACAACACGATCTGCTGCGATCCAAGTTCAGTACAAACCTGACGTCCAAACTAACCCCCTCAGCATTGATAACCCAATTGATGCTGATGACCCTAGTATAGAGTATCTACCACTAGGTATGTATGTGCATGCATGCATGCATTTTCCATGACTTCCTACTATACTGAACTGTAGGTCTTCAAAATTTTTGCTATGTAGTGAATAGCTATATTATGCAGATAGATCTAGAGTATGGTGTATAATATTATCAAAAGAAGGGATAATTATTCCTCATGTAAGTGCTCATTCATTACACTGGTTGTTGAATGTTTAATATGGATCCTTTTCTATTTTGATAGGTGATAAAATATGTAATTATTTTCAAAGATAATCATAGGCCTACATAATGTACACATATTGTGTACTAATATGAGGTATTGATTATATTATTTATTAGAGATGTCCATTGATGATGGAAGGAAAATACCAAGGTCCAGGTTTCTCGAAGTTACTAATCAGTTACATACTGACAGAGATAAGGGATTCGAGGAAGAATTTAAGGTATAAAGAGCTCAAGTGATTTCGTATGTGTTTACATTTCCTATGCATGTATTACTAAGTCTTGTAATAATTTGCACTTTGAACCATATTTCAATACATACATGTACTAAGTATACATCCATACCTTTTGGATTACACCAAACAGTCGTGTTAAACGTAAAACACTGACTGTACGTGTCCACAACTATTAAAACACTGTGTCTTAAAAAATAGTAACATGTTCATTAATGCACTATATGATTTTAGACTGGGGTTTGGACTGAGTTTTCCTAACCACCCAAAAGGCAACTATAAAGTTTGTGTTTAGTACATGGTTTCTATTTCAGATTCAATGTACATATAATACAATACTCAACAGACCTCTCCATAGAGGAAACATTTCCTTGTCCCTTTGTGAAAAGTTGTTATATTGAATGATGTTTATTTCCATCCACACACCACACTCAAAACATGCTAGGATGGTGAATGGCCTTCATTTAGTCTATTGTGATCACATAGGAATTGTGAGGCTTTGTCCAGTAAATGTCCTGAGTGTCATAATTATTTTGTCTTAATTGTTTGTTGTGTATATACTCATTCAGTCCTACAAAAACACAACAAAACATGAATGCACCATACAAGGAAATAACACTTCACAGTTGAATATGTCACTACTGTTTGGGGTAATCTGATTGGTCAAATTTTGACTGGAGCACTACCATATTTGGGCAAAGCCACACTGTGACGTGATGTTACATTCCTGTCTCTACAGACCATCACAAATGATCCCAATGGAAGTGATGTAGTTGCCAAAGCAAACAAGCACAAGAATAGATATGGCAACATCTACACATGTAAGTAGGTGGTGTTGGCTCAATTTGGGAGATTTTAACACTTACACACTTGTACAATATGATATGGCTACCTTGTATACATTATCCTCTCTCTACAGACGACCACTCCAGAGTGGTATTGCATGTCCCTGATAGCACTGGAAATGATTATATTAATGCTTCATTTATTAATGTGAGTGGGATATGTACAAGTAGAGTATCTATACACAGACATATGTATGCAGGATTGCACATGCATGTACACGGACGCACACACACGCGCGCGCATGCACACACACAAAACACACATACACACACGTATGCACACACACAAAACACACACTCATGTAAGCTACTGTATACACTTACGCATGCACATGAGTGCGCAAACATACACATACACACACCCATGCATAAACACACTACTATACATGCATATACACACAGAAATGCATACATTTTACACATTAATTCAACACAATGTACATGAAGTACAACAACATAAAGTACAATACTGACATTACTTCTTTCATACAGGGTTACAGGAGAGAAAATGCCTACATTGCTGCTCAAGGTACACATTCCATCCAGAGTCTATTTTCGACATGGAGTGCTTAATCATGTAGTATGATTTTTTACTCCAGGACCAACTAACAGTACAGTTTCAGATTTTTGGCAGATGATTTGGGACCAGAACTGTCCTGTCATTGTGATGTTGACAAATGTAGAAGAGAACGGAAGGGTGTGTGAGGGGAGGGCTTGTTGTACAGCAAATATTCACTACTTTTACAGGGATTTGATGCATGATGTGATTCTTTAGACCTTAACCTGAAACAATTGCTACGTGCATACAATCCTCTCATTTCATTTAAAATCAATACTATCAAAAATTGCTTCCTCAGAAAAAGTGTGAACGATATTGGAATGAAGATATGGATCATCCTCTAGAACCAGGAAGGAATTTAAGTGTGACAGTGACCTCATTCGTGGGATATGCAAATTATGTGATCAGGGAAATCACCTTGATTAATGTGAGTGAATTATAACAATAATCATATCGAGGAATTACACTAGTCCCAGACTAACTTAATCTCACATAAGTTCTCAATTCTCAGTTGTTATCATTACATCTTAAGGTTACTAACCTAACTTAAATGTTGAGATATAACTTCATGTACCTATATATACGTAATAGTATTATTTACACATTTAATTTGATATTGTATATATATTATCATTATACAAGTGTAGTTCTATGTAAATTCAGAAGGATTAATTTTGTGTGAACAATACATATTATATAGATAGATACACAAATAATAACATCAGTTGTGAACATTTACCACACACAAAGATCTCAACAACCTCTCTCCTATCTATTTATGGTCCTTTACAGGCATCCAGCACTCACTGTGAGCCACTCAAGGTGAAGCACTTCCACTACACTGCTTGGCCAGACTTTGGTGTACCCATCCATCCTTCTTCTCTGGTGAAGTTTATCCAACAAGTGAGGAAGGAGTACAAGGACAGTACAGCACCAATGGTGGTACACTGCAGGTGGGTGTGGCAGGGAGTGGGTGCGGCTCCATAGTATACAGTACTGGGTAGATCAGCTTCATATGGTAGGTGTGCCTCATTCATTATGTTACATGAAAGCCTCTGAGTTGCATTCTGTGGTGTGTGTGCCTAGGAAGGTCAATCTCCGTTTTATGGCTGCTGATCATGGAGTGATTACAAGCAAGATGGTATGGCTCAATAGTGCTGAGCAACTAAATCTCAAGTTTGTTATAATATTATTTTGGGTATAGCTAGGAAGTTTAGCCTTAGTTAAATTCTGTATCTGCTATAGGCAGTGGTTATAGGGGTACAGGTAGGGTGTAGCGACTTGGTTGTGACCTCATGTGGGCTTGTAACTACTATTCATGTCCTGTGAAAGGTGTTACTGTAACACCACTTTCACTGTAGTGTGAACTTTTCTCTCAATGGCATTCTGTCTTCCTCCACGTAGTGCTGGTGTTGGGCGTACTGGTACTTTCATCACCATCGATGCAATGATGGAGAGATTGAAGGAGAAAGACGAGTTGAATATTTATCAGTTTGTGACTGAAATGAGGAGTAGTAGGACCTTCATGGTACAGACCACGGTGAGTGAGTGTATGAGTGTACAGTGATTGTATATGTAGCATGCACAAAATAATTACATAAGTGGATATACTGAGAGTGCATGAGTGTGTGTGCATCAGATTCTGTGTATGTATATGCTATGTGTGAATTGGATCAGATATGTACGGTTGCAGTGTGTGTGTGTGTGTGTGTGTGTGTGTGTGTGTGTGTGTGTGTGTGTGTGTGTGTGTGCGTGTGTGTGTGTGTGTGTGTGTGTGTGTGTGTGTGTGTGTGTGTGTGTGTGTGTGTGTGCATGTGTGTGTGTGTGTGTGTGTGTGTGTGTGTGTGTGTGTGTGTGTGTGTGTGTGTGTGTGTGTGTGTACGTGTGTGTGTGTGTGTGTGTGTGTGTGTGTGTGTGTGTGCATAGAGCTGTAGTTTATACTTGTGTATATTACATATGCTACCATAATATATATAATATACAGCTTTGTCAAAATCGTGAACACACACCTGTATAATCCATGTCAGCAACCTTGTATAGCCTAGAAATTGAAAGTGTTACATTTTCACAACCTGGGAATTGCAACTGTAAACAAGGTTGTGGCAAGATTGCTACAAAGTTATAGTAACTTAGCTAAGAGCATGTCTACAGTTTCAATTCCCAAATTGTGAAAATGTAACAGTTTCAATTCCTAGGTTGTGATAAGGTTGTAGACAGTTTAATTCAACTACTTCATTGCAAGCTTCCCCACAGGGATGGTGCCAAAGGTTACATTTTTGTATGATCATAGAAATAATAATAATATACAATATATATGTACATTAATTGCTAGTATCATATCCTCATGCATAATACTGTGCATTCTAGTATTCATTACTGTATTACTGTTATATATGACCATTTATATGCCTCATGTTCCTTGTTCTCCTACACAGGACCAGTATGCCTTCATACATGATGCTCTCTGTGACTACCTCACATGTGGAGACACCTCCATTCTTGCTCACCAGTTGAGTGGAGAAATAGGAGATATGGGCAAAGTGGAAGATGATACCAGAATGTCTGGATTTGAAAGACAGTTCAAGGTTCAATGCATAGTGGATTTTTAGTGTTCGTGAAAGCTGAGTACATGCTAATGTTTTCTCGTCTACGTGCACATTTTATCCTTTTAAATCCTTTATAAATGATAACAGCCAATTAAATTAGATGTTAATACATACAAAACTCCTTCCAATGTCCGATCCCATGTGTTTAAACAGTTACTGATATTGGTTGTATTTTACACCTTTAATGGTTATATAGCCAGGTCTGTAAGCAGAGAATTAACTCCATTTATACAAAGTTCCTTCCACTAGACTCTAATATATTATGTTCTAAGATGGCTATTTGTCATACCCCATGGCCTCACTTAGGGCCAAACCAGTATCCACGCTCTGTAATGTGCCACTATTAAATGTATCTTACTGGAACTTTCCAAACAGTGCCCTGAGAATTGCACATGTAGTGATACATATGTACTTGGTATACTGTGCTTCTGTCATTGTTACATTGAATTTTCTGTCCTCTCTTCAGCTACTTGAGTCGGTAAGCAAGAAGCCTGCTTCTGCAGATGAGACTTTTTCAAAGAAGAGTGTTGTTGAGAAGAAGAACAGATACAAGGATAGGTTCCCATGTATGTTGGAGAGAATAAAGTCACACTTTGTCGCCATGGAAACAAAAATGTTTTGAAAAACAAAGAATGTGAAGTCAAAACAATTATAATTGCTGGCCTTAATTGAAGTGACATCCATTTATGTACTTGTGAATTAGCCTTTGTACATGTGAGTGGGTACAAGTGAATGTGCTTGTTCTAGATATGGTTGTGTGACATTAAAATTATACTTAATACCAGAAAGGAGCTCAGTGCCATATCATAGTTTCTACAAAAAAAATTATTTAATGTATGTAATATATTTGTTCATCTATATATATATATATATACATGCAGATTCTAACAGCTACATACACATCTCGGGTAAGGGAACTACCATTGGAGGTGACTATTTCAATGCCAGCTTTGTTGATGTGAGCTAAATACATACATTATATACACCTGTCAACAACATAGCAAGCCAATATTACGCTAATATTTGTATACATCACTATGGACAAATTGGTGTTTTCAAAAACATGCCATTATGATAATACTATAATAGATAACAGATGCTCGGTGTTTGGATGAAAACTTTAGCAGAGTTTTCTTGATGATAGGATAATATATGTACTGATTTTCATATCATATATGTTCATTGGTTGCTGAACACTGTCTATCATAATAATTATAGAGCTACAAAAGGAGTAAAGCATTCATAGCTGCACAGGCACCTCTTGAGAGCACCAGGAATGATGTGTGGGAGATGATATGGCAGTTGAGACCTTCCACTATTGTACTGCTGTGTGACTCTAAGGAAGGGAAGGAGGTGTGTTTGTGTGTGTGTGTGTGTGTGTGTGTGTGTGTGTGTGTGTGTGTGTGTGTGTATGTGTGTGTATGTGGTTGGATTCATAAGGTATATAGAAGACTCTTGATCAGCCATTCCATTTTCAACCAACTCGTCACATAATAATAAACATGGAGAAAAGGGCCAGTCAGAGTAGTAGAAATTGAAATTACATTTATTACTTTTATTTGAATCTGTACAGGCAACCTGTTTACAGTTCTGGCCTGAAGAAAATATCAAGGTATTGGATTTTGGATTTCTCAAAGTGAACCATAAGGACACCATTGGGAAGGATACCAGCTATGAAATCATCACTCTGGAAGTATTTGACAAGAGAAAGGTAATAGGAAAATTCTTATGTTTTTGTTCAGGACTGTAATCACCTAATTAAATTGTATCATCATTGTTTAATATAATCCAAAGCACAATAATACAGATACAGTATATGAACTATGTATTGTGTTTACATAGGAATCTGGAGGAGTGCAGAATGTCACCTTATACCATCTCAAAACCTGGTTCAAAAATGGCCAACCTCCTTTAGATGCCATTTTGAGGTTGATGGGAGATGTGGAGAATACCATAACATCTGCGACTGGTGATTCTCAAGTAATGGTGATGTGCGAGTGAGTCCACCATCAACTTCTGTATGTTTGGAATATAGTATGCTTTCCACAATAGTAATGTGTTTTTGTATTCTTTAACCCTCCAATGTATCACATACAGTGACGGTATGGGGAGAAGTGGTGTGTTCATTTGTGCCATGTCTGAAGTTGAGAGAGTTAAAGTTGAAGGACAAGTTGATGTCTTTCAGACTATCAAAGGAATGAGAATACAGAGACCTCACATGGTGGATACTCCAGTAAGTGTGTGTGTGTGTGTGTGTGTGTGTGTGTGTGTGTGTGTGTGTGTGTGTGTGTGTGTGTGTGTGTGTGTGTGTGTGTGTGTGTGTATGTGTGTGTATATATGTGTGTGTATATGTTTGCCAAAGTATGTGCAATTTTATTACATGTATATATACATATTATGTGTATAATCACATTTATGCATGTATACTACCTACTTTATGTGATTTGTCTGCATCCTTCCTCTCCTTAGGATCAGTACAAGCTCTGTTATGACATTCTTCAAAGCTACCTCGATTCCTTTGATACTTATGCCAACTTCAAAACTGTGTGAATTGTGTGATAACATATTAATTAAGTGGATGATTATGTCCCCCTTAATTCATGCATGATTTGTTCAATGTAAAACTCTGAGTCAGTTAGCACTATTGCTTCACCCATGCAGTGTGACCATGAGTAATTGAGTAATGTAATGAGTTCATATTTAGCATTAATCACAACAGCAAACTATAAATTTCCTTTCAAAGTTTGCTTTTTCTTAATAGTAATACTAATACTACTCACGTTTGGTATTCAGCATTATTGTTCCAGTGACATGTATATAAAAGGATGTTATGTGGGTACATAACATGTGCATGTTTTGTATGTGCAAATTTGTGCCATTATGTCATTTTCATTGTTTGAGGTAGACTTCAAACATACTGAAAACAGCTAGCACCTTGCTTAAATACTTGATGTCATGAATGCGCTGTGATTCGTTATAACTTGAGTTTTGTATTGTATGCACACAAATGTTTGTGTTACATATATTCCCAAATGGTTGTGTAACAATTAGGATTTTAACCACATCATTATATATGTGCATAATGTAAACAGGAAATATCTCTCCTTAAACAATATTAATCAACACTTGCTGGTTCATTGAATTTCTGTCTACACATAATACAGAATGTGCGATCTATTAATGGTGGCTCACTATCCTATTCAGTCCTACATAGTCTAATACATCAGATTAACATTGTGCGTATTGTGTATATTAACTATGACATTGTATTTTAATGTTCTGTGCATATGTACATGTACATAAATGTGCATACGCACGTGTGTGTGTGTGTGTGTGTGTGTGTGTGTGTGTGTGTGTGTGTGTGTGTGTGTGTGTGTGTGTGTGTGCATGATTGCGTACATTGCTTATTCATTATATACTAAAGGCAGCTGGTCCTTGGCCATAAATGCAGACAACGGTTCTGTATCATCTGTAGATAATCATTAATTGCATTATGCCATTTTCATTGTTTTTAGGAACATTAAGAGTTATCTGTCTATTTATATAGTGATATCTATAGACATTAAAAATACTGAAAACAGCACCTCACTAAAACACGAATGTACATGTACAAACTGTACTTAATACTTCTAAGTTTATTGTGCTTTATCAATAGTAAATTCACAGGTCATCATATTCTCTGAGTTTATTTTTTTCATTCAAAGTTTTGCCATAGAGAGGTTACAAAATATTACATATAGCAGATGCACTTGGATTACATGAAGCACGTTATGCACCTAACAGCTTTATGCTGCTGAATCAGCAATCTAACAGCTTTTTGGGATTATGGAGTGGTAGTGGTTACATGGAATCCACTTTCATTGACAGAAGTCAGAGGATTCCCCTTGTATATTCTCTCATACACTTCAAATGATGATATAGTAGTACAAGAAGTGTAAACACTACCAGTTCAAGTGTCAACATTTCAGGGCTAGATCCACAAATTGGGATTTCCCTTGTAAAACCTCTTATGATGGTAGTAAATAAGTGTCAACGCTACCAATTTAATAGATATCATTTAAGGACTATAGACACCATGTTAAATACACTTTTACAGCTCAATTTTGAACTGGGAAGTCAGCAGGTCAACCTGCAGCTCCCAAAGGCCGGTATCCCAACCCCCTCTACCATGTCAGTATATAAGTCAATACATTTGTATACAGACTGAAGGTGATCCTGCTCTTACATACCTTTGAGAATATCCAGTTGTGTATTTGGTTTCAACACCAATGTTTACATAGCACCTTGTGATTTACATTCAAAGTTGCAAACATTTCCTTGTTCAGTTTGGAAAGAAGTGGTCAGTCAACTTTCACCTCCTTTCATACATTCATACACTATATTCAAAATAGTGTTAACAGCCTATTCAATATTGTCCACCCTACCACAAATGCACTCCCTAAGTATATATTGTGTTTGTGACTATTGATCACTGAATACGTACATAGGCATTCAATCCTCCAAAACACAACACTAATGACAACAAATGGTACTGTACATACAGTATGTCAGTTCAATGTCCATACATGTATGTAAGGACAACTTCATAGATTCAGAAGTGGAATGTTTGGTAAAATAATAGTAGTTTGAGCCACCTATTGGAATGGTACAATGCTCAACTGGCATGTTTGTATGTGTATAGAGAGATCTTATATGGTGGATACTCCTGTAACAGTGTGTGTGTGAGATTGTGTGTGTGTGTGGAAGGAGCAGCATATAATGCAGGTGAAAGAAATTTGACAAATGACAGGTATGTTATTAATACATCTTGTTACTGATACTACTATTTTGTGTACTGGCGGTGTGCATAGTTGGTGGGCAGATGTTTAAGGACAACAGGCCAGGATCTCAAGCAAACTGGTGGCCTAGACCGTAAAACATTGTAAGTATACAGTAACCATGATTATACTTTGATGATAAACTTTACACAATATGGTGTTACACTGGCAGTGTGTTTACGTATGAAATAACATTTGGGTTACATTGAAGTAGCAATATTGTATATATCTGGTCTACAATATGTGCATGCACATATGTAATTATACAAACAAACATACACCAGCTCTCACTAATATATAAACATACACTGTATACCACAACATACATCTGTCAACCAGGTAAATGAAGGATGTTTGCACACTTCTCAGACCACACCTCCTGTTGCCCATCACAACATCATCAGGTAAACAGCTAAAGCTTTGTTAACTCATTTTGTCTGTCACAAATAGCAACCATGTCCATGTTGATTATGGTTGCACATTTAATTCAATGAATGCATCAATAATGGAGGAATATTTCCGACAGTGTTCTTACAGTGTATGCAATATGGATGATTGTAAAAAAGCAGGTGAAATGTGTTAGAAACTGACAGAGTATAATAATGACCACTGATATGGTGGAGGTATATAGATCTAGACCCACTTTTCTAGTGGCTATAAAATGTGTCAATAGATGGCTCTAGAAATGTGACTGTACTAGGTATTATGACAGGAAATTGGCTTCTAATGTGCAACAGACATGTAGGCACTTAACTGCTAATGAAATTAAACGTAATGAAATAGTACATCAAACAACCTCTGATAACGTTTCAGTACTAGTCTTCAATCCCAGTTATATGTAATGGGTTAACTATGGGTTAACTAGCACTGCACTGTGTATTATACATAAATTCTAAATCTATTCTGGTACTGCACATCATGCCATATAAGTGCCATAAGATCCTATATAGATGCACTCTGACAGCATTTTGGTGCAGTACAGGTTAATTCTTATGTGTGGACTTTCAGTCGGTGATGTCCAATTTTAGTTCACAGATCTAGAGATCAAATGAAGTGGGGAAGTTTGTTGTGTTTGATTGTATTTTTAGCTCCTGTCTTGAGCCGTAAGTTCACTCTGAGTCAGTTTATTACGTGATACTGTCTAACGTTCAGTTGATCTTCAAAATATACTGCCTGTCTAGCTGTAGACCGACATGCTTCTCAAACTAAGATTACTACATATTAACATTCAGATCATATTACAGTTATCTTATCCAACTAACATCCTTCCTTTGTGATATATTTTCCACCGACTTCCAGGCTAGCTGTTCACAAAGGGTCGATTAACCAATGTCATTGAGCTTCACTTTCCGGTTATATACAGTATAGATACTTAGACACCAACAATTACTTTCTCACTGGTTCTTCTGGGAAATCAAGCACGAACTTATACTATGACAGTGACAGCTCTCTTTTACCTTGCAAGAGACCACTAATAACAACCCATGAATGTGGATGTTGGTCTGTTAAAGAGGAAATAAAGGTTTATATCCAGCCACTATTCCTCTGGTAAATTGTTTTGATTGACTATCTTAGTAAGGCTCATCATGTAGTGTATACTGCATTGATCAAGTTTTGTGATTTCCAAATTATTATAATATGCAAATAATAATTATGAACAACACTCTGACTTACTCTGTCGGCAAATTACTATTAACTATATACTTCAAGTATAAGTTATATGTATGTAAGCGTATATAAATTGAACTATAGCTACCTACATAACCCATGAACACATACAATATACACATACCAGAGGTCTCAATAATAAAACCATTTATGGACCTGAGCTCAAACCTCAACCCTGGTGTGCCTCCTCAATTAGCCGGTGAAAATTTGGAGGGCTTTAATGCTCACTAGGCTGGATATATTGCTGTATTATCAATAAAATTAATCTATTTGAAATTTTGCAATTAATTCAATTAATTGGCTATATTATTATTACACAAAGGATCACTCTCCAAGGTACAAGATGTCAATGTCACTAAGGCTGCACAAGGTCCATCTCAACTTTTGCGAGTGTCATGGAATGCAGTCATTGGAATAAATATCACCTACACTGTATGTTACAGTATGAATAATGGAACAGAGTCTGATCCACCATCTGGTGCATACTGTGGTGCTAGAGGAATCACTGGTACATCTACCACACTGGGTCGACTACGTAAAGGAAAAACCTACTACATCTGGGTGAGAGCTGTGTCATCAGGTAGACAAGGACCATACAGTGACCGAGTGCAACGAATCACTTGTAATGGTGAGTGGGAAATGTATTGTATTGTACTTATGATTGAAAAACAACTTATCATACATTATTTTTAAATAATTAATACATTTTGACTCTTGACAATACAATAATTATTCTTTTAATTAGGGATGCACCAGTATTTCATTGGCCTATCAATTATCGGCTTATCGGCCAATATTCTCTCATGTCGGTATTAGCTGTATTGTTGCTGATAATACTATATCAAATTTCTTGTCATGTGTTGGTAAGTTTTACCTGTGTTCACCACAGAACGAGAAAGTCCAAGATAAGATTGCTCAATCGGGTCATTTAAACTCACTGAATTAGGACTCCAATTTCATTTTTGTGATCTGAGCAGTATTTATGTATTCTCGTGGGAGTAAATCCAGCAACTCCTATACTACCAATTTTGTGTACAACTTGAATATCCAATTGGTTATTGGTATTGGAATATTTTATCTTACTTCATCTGGTATCCAAATTTTAGTTAAATCCTGTATCAGTGTACCTCTACTTTAATTGTTTTCAACACTCTTGAATTCTATAATGATTGGAATGTTGAGGAGGCAAATGGATTATATTATTAATTTGAGAATTTGAAATGTTATTGTAGTAAGCCTTAAAAGTCCCAGTTGAACTTCAGTCATGATGCTTGTAACCCATGCATGTATGTGGGATTAGTTGATGTGTAACTTAATGTGAGATTATTTCCATTCAGCTCCTTCCAGACCAACATTGATTGGAGTTTTCCATGTACTATACCTCCCTTCTGAGGTTGGAATATCTGTATCCTGGACAACTCCTCAAAGTGATTGTCCCATCACTTCTTATGAGGTTCAGTACAAGATCAGTAGTGACACTAGTTGGAGTATACCACCAGTGAGATCATCACGATCAAGGAAACATAACTGGAGAGGACTATCTCCTAACACTAGTTATGATGTTCGACTGAGAGCTGTTTCAGCAGCTGGTAGAGGAGCATGGAGTGATGTTGGACAAGCAACGACACCTGGAGGTATTCAATAAACACAATATGTATTTCTTAACCTATGAAAACATTGCATGGTTTACATCCACTTTTGTGCCACATTTTACATTAATTTGTAAATTTCCACTCATTGCCATGATAGCCTACTACTCCACTAATTCCCATGTTCAAACAAGTTTCACATTACTTAAAATGATGGGAATAACATCAATTATAATTACACTACCGTATAGCCAGAAATATCGGAGGGGAATTTATTTTGTCGAATTGGCGATTTTTCAAATCTAATAGCTAATCTAATAAAATTCTGCCGAATTGTGGCTCAGAAACACATATAGCCTCATGATGCAATTGTTTCTTCCTTTCATCTTACTATATTCATAGGCTATGAATATAATTATAACCCACTTGAAGACAATCCCCAAAGATTAAATTAGCCCCAAATCGCCAAATATTCTTCAATAGTCATGGCTATACGGTATACTAAAGTGCAAATCTTGATTGGAAACTTTGTTTCTCTTCATAAGTTCCTGGTCCAGTACGATCCTTCTCAGCTACCCCATTTTCAGCAAATGGTGTACCAGCATTACATCTCAGATGGAGTCCTCCTGTGGACAAGGCTCAAGGTGGTTTGACATACAGACTGAGAGTGGATCCTCCTAATGTCACCATATCAAGACCAGTGACAGCTACAGAGTACAATGTGACAGGTCTGAGGGCTAACACTAGGTATACAGTGTATATCAGTGCTAGGTCATCGGGATTGGTTGGACCTGAAGTGTCTATTGCTACTATCACTATAGGAAGTGAGTCGCTGTAGGATTTGATTTGTTTGATGATACCAGTGTACAGTGAATAATATTATTACACTTTCAATAAATGAAAAGTTGTTATTTATCTAAGAACCTTCTACTTTCCTTTGACAAGGTCCTGGTCCAGTACGATCTCTCTCAGCTACCCCGATAGCAGTGAATGGTGTACCAGCATTACATCTTAGATGGAGTCCTCCTGTGGACAAGGCTGGAGGTGGTTTAACATACAGACTGAGAGTGGATCCTCCTAATGTCACCATATCAAGACCAGTGACAGCTACAGAGTACAATGTGACAGGTCTGAGGGCTAACACTAGGTATACAGTGTATATCAGTGCTAGGTCATCGGGATTGGTTGGACCTGAAGTGTCTATTGCTACTATCACTATAGGAAGTGAGTCGCTGTAGGATTTGATTTGTTTGATGATACCAGTGTACAGTGAATAATATTATTACACTTTCAATAAATGAAAAGTTGTTATTTATCTAAGAACCTTCTACTTTCCTTTGACAAGGTCCTGGTCCAGTACGATCCCTCTCAGCTACCCCGATAGCAGTGAATGGTGTACCAGCATTACATCTTAGATGGAGTCCTCCTGTGGACAAGGCTGGAGGTGGTTTAACATACAGACTGAGAGTGGTTCCTCCCCATGTCACAATATCAAGACCAGTGACAGCTACAGAGTACAATGTGAGAGGTCTGAGGGCTAACACTAGGTATACAGTGTATGTCAGAGCTGTGTCCTTGGGATTGTATGGACCTGAAGTGTCTATTGCTACTACCACATTAGGAAGTGAGTCACTGTAGGATTTGATTTGTTTGATGATACCAGATGTGCAGTGAATATTCCACTTGAATGATCTTAAAGTTGTTTTTATCTAAGAGCCTTCCTATTCCCTTTGACAAGGTCCTGGTCCAGTACAATCCCTCTCAGCCACCCCAATAGCAGTGAATGGTGTACCAGCATTACATCTCAGATGGAGTCCTCCTGTGGACAAGGCTGGAGGTGGTTTAACATACAGACTGAGAGTGGCTCCTCCTCCTTATGTCACCATATCAAGACCAGTGACAGCTACACAGTACATTGTGAGAGGTCTGAGGGCTAACACTAGGTATACAGTGTATGTCAGAGCTGTGTCCTCAGGAGTGTATGGACCTGAAGAATCTGATGTTGGTACTACAGGAAGAAGTGAGTGTAGGATTTTGTCATAATCTCCTATTGTGCATATTAATCATTGCAATCACTTCTATGAGGGAAATTTTATATTTTTAACACGGTTTCATTTTGAATGGTTCAATATCTGTAACTAAAAATATCACTAATTTTCCCTCATTCCACGGAGAAGAAAAATTAGATTGCAATTCACGGAAATATGAGGGCAGTGTCAACATGTGAAAATATCATAATTGCAGTGAAACCTCCATCTATTTCAATGGAATGCAATTCTTGGAAAATTGAAAGAACATTGAACCATTTGAACAATTATAAGTAGAGAATCAATGTTATGATATCCTTGTCTATAATTCTTGTCACACTTTATTTTATGCTTTGTATCTCCTCCAAAGGACCACCTAGTTTCACAGTGACACAGCTTACTGGTCAACGATTGTCCACTTCATCTGTTACCTTAAGGATATCTCCCTCAGTTGGTAGTCGGTATGTGGTGTTCTACAAAGAAGATGGACAGCAGTTCACCAGACACCCAGCCACATTCAGCTCTGCTAACAATGTGTTCATTACTGGTCTCCAGTCCAACACTGGATACACAATGAGGGTGCAAGCCAGTAATGACTACGGGTCAACCAACAGCTCTGATGTTGACGTGTACACCTTACCAGAAGGTATGGATGTGTATATCTAGTAGGGATTTCGGACCATATAATGTTTCCAACTGTTGGGATAATCCGTTTGGATGACAATTACTTGCTCGCTGGTTAAAATGAGAAAGCCCATTTTCGCCTTACCTGAGACCTGAGATATTAACAGCCCATGTGTGTATGATGGTCACATTTGAAGTTAAATGAAAAATAAAGGTTTATTCAGCCACTATTCCTCTGGTGAGACGTTTTCAATTGATTATTTAAGTATAACGCTCATAATATGTAGTGGGGCACACATTAAACTGCATAAAACAAACTTGTCAACAACTGTTAACTACTGCCAGTTTCAATAAATTGAAATATAGGCACCCAAACCAATTTCATGCCAATTTCATGTATATCCGAGATCTCATTAATAAAAACATTCTGGACATCAGCTCACCCTCAACCCTGGTGTGTCCATTTTATCTTAAGTCCTCCTAAAATGGTTAACACTAGGTATACAGTGTATGTTTAATCTAAGAACTGTCCCATTTCTTTTGACAAGCTCCTGGTCCAGTACGATCTCTCTCAGCTACTCCAAAAGCAGTGAATGGTATACCAGCATTACATCTTAGATGGAGTCCTCCTGTGGACAAGGCTGGAGGTGGTTTAACATACAGACTGAGAGTGGTTCCTCCTCCTTATGTCACCATATCAAGACCAATGACAGCTACAGAGTACAATGTGACAGGTCTGAGGGCTAACACTAGCTATACAGTGTATGTCAGTGCTGTGTCCTCAGGAGTGTATGGACCTGAAGTGTCTTTTGCTACTACCACATTAAGAAGTGAGTCACTGTAGGATTTGATTGATGATGCCAGATTTGCAGTGAATATTACACTTTCAATAAATGAAAACTTGTTTTTATCTAAGAACCTTTCCATTTCTTTTGACAAGTTCCTGGTCCAGTACGATCTCTCTCAGCTACCCCGATAGCAGTGAATGGTGTACCAGCATTACATCTCAGATGGAGTCCTCCTGTGGACAAGGCTCACGGTGGTTTAACATACAGACTGAGAGTGGTTCCTCCTCATGTCACCATATCAAGATCAGTGACAGCTACAGAGTACAATGTGACAGGTCTGAGGGCTAACACTAGGTATACAGTGTATGTCAGAGCTGTGTCCTCAGGAGTGTATGGACCTGAAGAATTTGTTGTTGGTACTACAGGAAGAAGTGAGTTTTGATTGATGATGATTATAATGTAGCAATGTTTTGTATTTTGACCACGTTCAATGTGTAATTAATAATAATATATTGCTTGTATAATAATTCTATATATATTGTACAACCATTGACAATGTGGTAAGGGAGAGGTGGGCACATAAGGCCATCTAGTAAGTCACATGTTAAGATAGCTGAGACTAATAATTAAAGCAATATTATTTTCCTTTTATTTTCTACACTACCTTATATACATATATTCTCGGACCTGTAACTTCACTCCAAGTGAACCCATCTACTACCATAAATGTACTGGTCATAACATGGGGACCAACTTCAGGTGGAAATTCAGTAGTTTAGTCATGCATATCGTACAAGTACAATGTGCAAATGTGTCTACAGTCACTTTACGTGTACTTTAACCCTTTGTTGTCCCTAGAACCTGACAACATAAGCTTGAAAGTGAGTGCTGTCAATACCTCCTCCATTACTGTTATTCCAAGTGGTCCTCCAGGAGGTGTGTCCTATGAGGAGACTGGATCCAGTGATGATCCTACTAATGTATCATACTCCCCAAGTATCACCATATCAAAACTCGAACCCAACACATGGTATACCATTACCTACACTGTTCAAAACAGCTACGACACTAAGATGATCAACGTTACAAGGCTAACAACACCTGAAGGTGAGTTGGCACTTTATGGCACTATAATATGTCCCAAGTTAATGGTATGCACTTTAGCAATACTAACATACAAGTCTGTTTGTTTTCAAATAGGAAATATCTAAAAGATTTGATGTTAATCCTAGTAAATAAGATGGTCATTTTTATCCTGTTGCCTTAGAATAGATTGCACATTATTTACATATCAAACACATTTCAGCAATGATGACTACCGCAATTGGGAATATTTAATAAAGGAGCAAACAACTTACAGTCTTGGACTATAGTATCTTCTCAATTTTCTACAGCACCAACTAGGCTGCTCCTTGAAGCCACTTCAAGAGCCATTACTGTTACTTGGATTGCTCCAACCAACCATCAATCACTAGTGTACCATGTCAACTACAGCTCTCCACTGACTGAAAAGAATAGTACAACTACTCCAAACACTACCCTGACCCTCACTGGTCTCCATCCATATGAAGAGTACACCATATCAGTACAAGCTGGTAATAAGGGAGGACTGAGTGTACCTGTGACTGGTACAGCTAGGACCTACAGTGACAGTGAGTTTTCTCTCCTGGACTAGTAAACTTGCATACATACACCTTAGTGATGATCACATTGCTAGCTGTCCCTAAATACACACATCATAAAGTATACAACTAGGTAAATTACATTCTGTACATTTGATTCAAGCTAATATTTATTTCAATTTGACCATCATCTTTTTATCAGGATGATGTATGTCAATGAACTGAACTTTTCAATAGCTATAGCAACTTATGGTAACATTTTAATTTTATATTATATTAGAATGTGTTTTCTTCTCCTTTTTGAATGCAGTTCCCTCACAACCACCTAGTAATGTACTTGGTAGCAGCCACAGCACCACCTGTATTATTTTGTCTTGGACCATCCCTCCGGCTGGTAAAAGGCACGGAATTATCATCAACTACATCATTGATCTGTCATCAAGAGATGAGAACATCACTGTTGATGTACAGACCCCCACCTTCAGCACTCCAGAGAACCTCTACTACAACATCACAGGGCTGAGTGCAGGTAGTGAATACACAGTGAGGGTGGCTGCCTCTACTGTGAATGGGACGGGACCTTTTACTGGAGAAGTGACAATCAGGACATTGGATGGTGGTGAGTATGTTGCATACATTGTATTGTAGGAGAACTGTGAATCACAATAACAGTATCTTATCATCCACTTTTTAGTTCCTGGGCCAGTCAGAAATTTGACTTTTGAGGTTATCCCACAATCTGAAGGAAGTGTGAGGATCAGCTGGGTAGCACCTGCTGTTACTAATGGAGATATTGAGAGCTATGAGGTGACGTATGGTGTACTTGGTGGTGCAGACATGAAGCTCACAGTATCCAACCCACCGGTAGTGTTGACAAATTTGAGTGAGTCCAGACAAGTGCTATTAATTAATTGAAAACAGTCTAACAAAACTGGTGAAGTGTCTCTGCTATTCTCACAGCTGGTCAGACTCCATATAGAGTAGGTGTTAGAGCTGGTACAAGTCAGGGGTTTGGAGATGCTGTGTCCACAGTTGTGTTTTCCAGTGAAGGAGGTGAATTAAATGCTTATTTACTCTTTCTGTGCAGTCATCATCATGGTACATAACAATCTGGTTCATTCACCATCACATCAGTTCCAATCAAAGCTGTCGATAGTGTCACTATTGAGTGGTCAACTGCCAGTTCTGTGTTGGTCACCTGGAAACCACTCTCCTACGCTGAAGCTAGGGGTTTCCCCCTTTACCTCATCACATACACATCAGATGACGGTAGTACTTCCGGAACTGTCAACACTACTTCTTCAAGTGTAGCCATTACAGGATTGGACCCTCAGAATGTGTACATCTTCACAGTTCAAGTTTCAACTGGGAATGGAAAGAATAAAGGAGACAGGGAGTATGGTGAGCATGTTCACCTATGGATATTGTGTCAGTTTTCAGCCTAGTGTACAGTGTTGTAGGTTTCACCAGTCCTGTCCCTGGAGGGGATATCCAAGATAAGTTACTCATCAGGTACACGTGGCATTTTCATCTTTCCACTTCACCGACCTCGACATTTTTACCCTCAAAGTTTGCTACAATAGGATTTACACCTGAAATGCCCAATGAAGCAGTTCTAATCACTTTGTCTACATGTGAGCGTGCAAGCGAAAAGGGCCCTTAGCCATTGTTATCAAAATGTTCAGAATTTATCAAAACGGCTAAATTGTTCCAAATTTTTGGTTTTCTGTTTATTCAATCAAAGACCAGTAGCACATAAATAGTAGCTCCTATGATCTGAATGATAGCGTCATCGTCTGCAGTGTGGAATAGGCTATCGAACAATACCAAAAAGTGCATTTGACAAAAAATTGCTTAAGGGCCCTTTTTACTTGCACATACACAAATTATATTAGCAAAATTGCGTATACCAATTTCTACTGTTGTAGAAGACATAATATGATAGTAATTATATGTCGTGTTTAATATTTTTGTCCTCACAGTATTAATGAAACCTTCAGTGTGTCAATGTCAGGATGATGATTCAGCTGTTGGTGTGGGTGGGTTCTTTGGTGGGCTAGCAGTTGGTGCAGTGACTGTGCTGCTAGTGGTGGGAATAATGTGTGGAGTGTGTAAACTGAGACGACATCCAAAACAACTCACTTCAAACAAACCACCAAGCAAGTAAGTACATGAACAACTGAGTATATGTATATAGGATCCTTACAATCCCTACAACTGTGGGATGTATGAATGCACACAACCTTGTTATTGTTTGTCTACAGAGTGGAAGCCATTTATGAGGCAGTAGATGAGGGTCCTTGTCCTGACGTAACTATGACAACAAGCCCAGCATACGAAGGAGTGAAAATTTATTGAATAGACTGAGTGTCTGTGTGTGTGTGTGTGTGTGTATGTGTGTGTGTATGTGTTCATGTGTGTGTGTGCATGTTTGTGCATGTATGTGCATTTTCATATTTATATGTATGCATATATGCATGAGCACATTTATATGTGTATAATTTGTCTGCATCCCTTCTCTCCTTAGGATCAGTACATACCTTGAACCCTTCGATACCATAATTTTTGCAGTTAGCATAATGTGCTTACGTATGCTAACTTCAAAACTGTGAATTGTGTGATTATAGTACTCAAATGGGTAATTATATTCATCTATTTCATGCATGCTTGCCTCATTGTAAACTCTGGGTCAGTAAACACTATTGCTTTTCCCATGCAGTGTGACCATGGATAATTATGTAATGAGTTCATATTCAATCACAGATCACAACAGTAAACTATAGGTTTCTTTTCAAAATTTGTTTTTTTTCTTTTTTAATAATACTACTTGTGTTTGGTACTCCATGTCATATGCTGTATGATGATTATGAGCAACAGCACCATTGCTCCAGTCACATATGTCATACAAAAAGGATAAAATGTGGATATGTACTATGAACATTTCATTATTAAACAGTTTCATGTCATTTGTATGTGCAAAATTTGTTCCATTATGCCATTGTTTGAGGTAAACTGCAGACTTCAAACATAGTGATAACAGCACCTTGCTATAATACTTAGTGATATGAATGTACTGTGGTTCGTTACAGCTTCAGTTTTTGTCTTGTAAGCATACAAATGTTACATTAATTCCTAAATGGTTGTGCCATATTATGATTTACCGCTTATTAATTTTCATTTACTTGAAATTGCTCATCATTATATGAATGTAAAATATTAACAGAAAATCCTTAGTTTATATATTTATCGACATCTGCTGGTTCACAGAATTTGTTTCTATACATATCACATATATAATCCATTACTGGTGGCTCGATATCACTATCCTAATGAGTCAATATACGAGCAATATCTGCAGTGGTGGCCATGGAAATATTTAGAGTTCTGCTCAGTAAGTTTAATGGGTGTGTCATGTACTATATGTTATATATACGTACATGTGTACACATGAGTATACAGTTGATTATGGAAACTAAATATGAAATAAAGGAACATATATATGATTAGCATACATGCAATAATGTATTACAAACATTACAAGTATGTGCAACACCATCATATTGCATGATGTGATCAGACATGCAGTGCAAAATTGTTGTATCCGTATTACATACATATCATAACTGTATTATCTAGTATGTATATAGACACATAAATAAGTAGCTACAGTCATATGACATTGTACACAAAGTTCTGTACCTGTGCATTGGTTCATGTATGCGTGCACAAGTTTACACATACATGTTTGTGTACATTGTTTATTCATTTAATAAAGGGATATACTATAGGTCCTTGGTTATGAATGTAGACAACTGTCCAGTACCGTTTTGTAGATAATCTGTGCATTATGCCATTTTCATTGTTTTAGGTACATTTGGAGTTATCTGTCTATTCTGTCATACAGACAGAGATCATAAATTAGAAGTAGAAATTGAGGTAAACAGTATTTGTACATTATGTTATGCATGCACACATGTTAATGGTATATGTTTGTCTCTTTTTAATTATATTAACTCGTCGATTTAAGCCATATCAATATGTCAATACTATTAATAATTATTACCAAATTTATGATATTCACTTCCAAACCTGTCATATTATGGTTTGTATGTTTTGTATTACAGCATCAAACTGTAATATTTGAGGGCCTTCTAGTATTCAGCACTATACCTTGTCCTGTGAGTATGTTTAGTGGTTTGTATCAATACATTGTGTAAACATTTCTGCAGGTGTGTTGTAAATCTCGACAATGGTCATTGCTCAGGTTTCAGGCTCTCTATCAAGATCACGAGGCTTTCATATAGGAAACTAAGCTGAATGACTTTCAAAGATGAAAGGGTTAGGTTTATAGGGTTTTTTGATATCAAAACAATGTCTAAAGAACAAGTGAGAATACTACACGGAGATTGGAAACATGCTTATCAAAATGGAATAAAGAATGAGTGCATACAATGAAAGGATTTGACCTAAGCAGTTGTGGTGGTTAATGTCCTAAGTGGTGTGCTTTGCAATCAATACCAACATACACAAACAGAAGCTCACAAGTATCATACACATGCACTAAGACTATATACCAACTAACACATAAGCCATGCACATAGTCATACTCATACTGTTACACATTGTCTATAGAGTGGCTATGGTACATTTTACTTAGACAATGCATTGTGTTTGGTTTCAACTTCAGTGTTTTCTCAACACTTTACAACTTACATTCAAAGCTGCAAACATTTCCTTGTCTCTTTTGTAAATAAGTGTTCAGGTAGCTTTCACATCCTGTCATGCATTCACATAGTACGTATATTCACAAAAGCTAATGTAAACAGTCTATTCAGTATAGTCCATGCTAACCACATATAAATTGTATACAAAACTGAGGTTTTAGTCTACGTCACTTATGTGTTCATGACTATTGTTCACTGAATATATTAGCTATTCAGTCCCCCAAAACACAACAATAACAAAACAAATTGAATGGTACATACTGTATGTACACGTACGTAATTTAAGGACAACTTCTCAGATGTTTGCTAAAGTGGTGGTTGGAGCCAGTCATATTGCAGCAGTCCCAAACTTGGCTAAGACCTGGCTTACCATACATTACAGAGTATATTACAATGCAAAAGTGTTACATTTTGTCTCAACAGACCATCATAGATGATCCCAACGGAAGTGATGTGATTGTTAAGGAGAATAAACTCAAGAATAAGCATGGCAACATTAATTTTACGCATTAAGCATGGAGGTGGTGTGAGAACTAAATCTTCATAGTACTTTAGTAAATTGGCAAACCTAAGGCACACATGACATTCAAGCTCCATACCTACTCATTTTTATTATTGCTTGATTTAAAGTGTACTCTTACTGAACATGATTGAAGATAATTAATAGAAACTACAGATTCCAATTAATGATAATTTTAAATATGTATGATGTGTATGTATGCAATATTGTGTGATATTAGTATCAGTCGTGCAACAGTAGTCATTGCAGTCATTGTAACTATGGTTTGTTGAGGTAAATATATTATTGTTACAGTCATCAAATCCATCAAATTTTATGTTACAGTAATAATTATCATCCATATATAATGGCACTGTCTCTAATATTCATAAATGATTGATAATTGGCTTTGTACATTTAAATGAATATAATTATGAAGAGGCTGAAGTTTCAATTCATTTTGACTTTAACTGAAGAAAATAGCTCTTTCCTTACTACTGTTAGTATCAGGACTCATTACTTGTCACCTCATTAAGTCACTCCCGCCCTTATGCCATCACCAGGTTGCTGTATATAATAGGCCCAATCACTCATATTTCTTTGGTATTGTAGCTGACGAAGACCTTTGCTATCGAAACGTCTTACATTTCAATCATTTCAATTTGTTTCTACTGCTTCACTTCCACTTGATCGTTCAAGAATGACCCGGTCCCCCTATCTACACTGTAGCAATCATGAGCCTTTACCAAATTACTAATAAGGAGTGCCTACTTTACAAGTGAACCATACATAGACTCTAATATCAATTTACTAACAAAGGTCACTTATTCAAAATTTATGTACAGTAATTGTTTACAGTGGCTATATATAGACTGTAAATAGTATTTAAGGACTAGGAGTGTGCCAAACTAGAGCTGTACTATTCTACGTACATATTTCATGTGGATCAAATAGTGTGAGAGAATTTATATACTTTTACATTTTGCCATTTACTATTCTTGTCAGTGTACCCTATTGCCGGAATTCAGTTCTGATGATGAGATCCTATTACCGTGCTTCAATTATCTTCTTCATGAGTAAGTGAATGCATTGACGATACAGCTTGACCTGATCTTTATACTATAGAATAATGCAATCAAATAGTAGGACCACCTGAAATAGAGGTCTGATTCGCTTTAAGGACAAGTTCAGATCTGTTTCAGACCTTGTTGTTATGTTTGTACTACACTGTAACTGTTTCACTGGGACATTTACAAGCAACACACAAGAGTATTCTTAACAAGTTAAGCAACACTATAGCTTTGAATTTGAGAGTCTGATTGACTGGTCACAGATATGTTGTATAGCAAATTCACAAGTATAAAAATTTGGATTTACGAAATTGTAATAAACAATCATTATCAAAGTTGAGCTGATTGAGTATACTGGGCATTATCCATTGAAGACTGAGATGTTACTTCACTAACAAGGATGGCGACAGCTGAAGTAAGATCACCCATAATCCTTACCTACCACAGTCCCACAGCTACGTATCCACTATGGAGGTGTTCCCGAAAATTATCAACAACGTGTGAGGTTCTTCTTACTCCCAAATCCTGGGATGCAATTTGCGATGCATTTTCAACCCTTCTTGCATTAAGTGTACATTGACAATTTAGACCGTTGTCACCATAAGTCTTGGCCACTAAAACTCTTTAATTCATATAAAATCTTGCAATAGTGTAAATATAATGTTTCTAACAAATCTCGGTCAAGGATTGCCACACTTTGGATATCCATAGATACTCCATACTATGCATGTGCATGTGACATGCATGGAAAAATAGTTTTAAGCAGTATATACTAATTGGTTAAAAAATCATTCAGAACCATAATATATTATTTAATGCTAATTGAAATTGAGAAATGTACTTTCACAGTTATAAGTCGGATTGAAAGTTACTCCACACATTGTTTCCATAATATTATGTGTTGTGATTGTAATTTCAAATTATTTTCTTTGTACCATCTTATAGTATTAAAGTTGATGTCAATACCAGATTGTCCAGAAGGTATGAAGAGTGATCTTCTATGCAGTATATATACGTATATAAAAGCTACATGTCATTAACTAAATGTGAAAACTTTTCATGATTGTAGGAGTCTTATCTACAGTGAAGCCTGTTACAGCAATACCTACAGTTCCCTATGATAACACTGTAGGACTGAAAGTACTTTGGACGCCTTTGAATGATTCTGCAATCACATCATACCAAGTGCAAAATAAAACTGCCTCAACCAAATGGAGTACACCAGTGGCAATAAGAGTTTACCATGTCCATTTGACTGGCCTTGAACCTGGTACTATTTATTCTGTTAGAGTGAGAGCTGTTTCACATAGTGAAAATGGTAGTTGGAGTAGCCCTGTACAAAATACAACATTTTATTGTTAGTTTTGTAGTGGAATTGCGCGTTATTTGATGTACTGGATCTATACTAACAATGTTCATGCTTGTTTTTAATCAATACAGTTCCTTCCAAAGTGACAATTGCATCTGTCATGGCAAACAAGACCTCAAAACCATCTGATTTGATGGTCTCTTGGAAACAGCCTCAATATGACAGTAGACTCGTTCTGGAGTATAAGGTACAGTATAGTATAGTTTGTAATTACCGATGGAAATCTTTGCCAAGGACCAATGCATCTCACTATCTGGTAAACATTGGGTCATCAACAACATATGCAATACATGTGCGAGGTGTTTCATCCTTTAACAGTAAAAAACTGGTTGGAAATTGGAGTACAATAACATCAAACTTTGAAGGTACCATTGCGTATTGTTATGTTATATGAATTTGTGCAATGTCACGTATAAATATATAATCAATTAGTGCTAATTGGTTTGCTTTTTGGAAAAGGCTACATCAGTTGATTTCAAACTGATGGATAAATAGATAGATAGATAGATAGATAAATTTAAATATTCAACAGAAAATGCCCCTTCAGCAATCAGCTGGTCTCCTAGGGGTCCTGCAAAATCAAAATGCATGGCTTGAACATGATATCCTGTGATCAGACTATATATTTTCTTCCCTACTTACTACAGTCCCTTCCAGACCTATAATTCTTACAGTTGAACCTACGAGACACAGCAGGTTTGGGGCTGGACTGTTTGTATCCTGGAGTGCTCCTCAAAGTGACTGTCCCATCACTTCTTATGAGGTTCAGTACAAGATCAGTAGTGACACTAGTTGGAGTACACCAACAGTGTTGAAATCATTAAGATCAATAACAACTCATAACTTGAGAGAATTATCTCCTAACACAAGTTATGATGTTCAAGTGAGAGCCATTTCCATAGCTGGAGAAGGAGAATGGAGCATTGTTCAACAAGCAATGACAAACAGCGGTATAATATGCATGTTTAACAATCGAATCCTAAAGCATTGGTTTTCAGTAGATAATTTCTTTATATTCACTAGCTCCTGGTTTGGTAAGATCCCTCTCAGCTACTGCAATACCAGTGAATGGTATACCTGCATTACATGTCAGTTGGAATCCTCCTGTAGACAAGGCTGGAGGTGATTTAACATACAGACTGAGAGTCGTTCCTCCTCATGTCAACATATCAAGACCAGTGACAACTACTGAGTACATTGTGACAGGTCTGAGGGCTAACACTAGCTATACAGTGTATGTCAGAGCTGGGTCCATTGGAGTGTATGGACCTGAAGTATTGACTGTTGCTACAGTAATGAGTAAGTATTAATTTATCATCATTTTCTAGGGTTAAATGTACAGGGCAACCTCATGATCAGCTATCAGAACAACCAAAAATAACATAATTCGGGATTGCTAATTAGCCAGTACAATATCAAGATATATATTTTTATAATTAATATCAGAATTCAGTTACCCACATTTTTGCCTAAACAAACACATCTTGAAAATACCAAGTACCCAGGGTTTGGACAACTAATAAAGCACCATTACAGCATAATAAATTTAGTATTATCTAAAGATTAGTATTGTGTTACCTACAAATGGAAGTAAATGAATCCAATTTCAATGTCCGGCTCTGATACCATGCTATAAATCTCATCAACAGAACCATGCATGCTACTTCATTTTGTGCTTTGTTATACATATGCATTATCTGCATTGATGCCATGCACAGTTCTTGGTTCTGTGACATCGCTCCAAGTGAGACCATCCACTACCATATATGGACTGGTCGTAACATGGGGACCACCTTCTGGTAGCAACTATCCAACTCCTGTCACATATCGAGTGAGATATCATGAAAGACCATCCAGTGGACCACCTGGTAGCTGGAGTAGCACTGTAGTGATGAATGCTACACAGAGAGAGTACACCACCCCCACTCTCAAACCAGGTACTAGATATGAAGTGGAGGTTTGGGCTGTTACTGGCATTGGAGAAGGTACACGGGAGACACAAGTAGCCACTACATATCAAGGTGAGTATATTCTACTCTGGCAATATTCTGACAATAAGTTACAATTGTTGCTATGGAAACTATTATATTATTTTTAACAATGTCAATATTAAACTTTGAAAAAAAAACACGAGGACAAAATCCATAACATACATCGATTGTTACGTTTAACAGTTGCAGGAGTAGTGACATCATTCCAAGTGAGACCATCCACAACCATATATGGAATTGTAGTAACATGGGGACCACCTTCTGGTAGCAACTATCCAACTCCTGTCACATATCGAGTGAGATATCGTGAGAGACTATCTAGTGGACCACTTGGTGGTTGGAGTAGTACTGCAGTGAGGAATGCTACACAGAGAGAGTACACCACCCCCACTCTCAAACCAGGTACTAAATATAAAGTGGAGGTTTGGGCTGTTACTAGCATTGGAAAAGGAAATATTAGAACTGGAGAAGCAATAACTTATCAAAGTAAGCTATATAAGAAAATTTAATTAAATAGACTATTACAATAATATTACTGATGTTATGCATGAATCAGAATCAATGTATAGTTGCCATACTAATTTCTGGTTCTACATGAGTACTATACATATGTTTCACCAATAGCTCCAGGAGTGGTGACATCACTCCAAGTGAGACCATCCACTACCATATATGGACTGGTCATAACATGGGGACCACCTTCTGGTAGCAACTATCCAACTCCAGACTCATATGGAGTGAGATATCGTGAGAGACCATCCAGTGGATCACTTGGTAGTTGGAATGGTACTATAGTGAGGAGTGCTACACAGAGAGAGTACACCACCCCCACTCTCAAACCAGGTACTAGGTATGAAGTGGAGGTTTGGGCTGTTACTAGCATTGGAGAAGGTACACGGGAGACACAAGTAGCCACTACATATCAAGGTGAGTATATTCTACACTGCCAATGTTAGGACAAATTATATTATTGCTATTAAAACTATTACATTATCATTAAAAATGTCAATATTATAGTTTGAAATGATGAAATTAACAGTGAAACCCATTGATGTAAATGACTGTTGTCACCTTTAACAGCTGCAGGAGTAGTGACATCACTCCAAGTGAGACCATCCAATGCCACATTATATGGACTGGTCGTAACATGGGGACCACCTTCTGATAGCAACTATCCAACTCCTGTCACATATCAAGTGAGTTATCGTGAGAGACCATCCAGTGGACCACCTGGAAGTTGGAGTATTACTGTAGAAAGGAATGATGCACAGAGAGAGTACACCACCCCCACTCTCAAACCAGGTACTAGGTATGAAGTGATGGTTTGGACTGTTACTAGCATTGGATTTGGAACTGGTATCAGAAGAACAGAAATCACTCACCAGGGTATGACATACACAACTTCCTACATTGTTAAAATATTATATTTTGTCATATATTTCACATGTAAAAAGGCTTTACATTTATTCTTTATCTATCCAGCTCCTGGTCCAGTTATGGCACTTAATGTTACCACCCATCCCACTAATATTGCTCTGATAGTCACTTGGCGGCCTCCAACAGGTCCCACTAGACCACCTGTTATAGGATATAAGGTTCAATATCGCAAGGCACCTGATGGAGAGTGGAGTAAGGCTGTACAAACAAGAAAACAGATGAAGACTTTGTCTGATCTTAAACCTGCCACTAATTATGAGGTACAGGTATGGGCCTTTTCCAGCATTGGAGAAGATCCTTTGAGTAAAAGAATGGATTCTGGAACCACAGGAGGACGTGAGTGCACTGTAGCAATACAATTTTGCATGTTGGTACAATATACATATGCATTGCCAAATACAGTCACCATAAGTGTACTGTTACCCTCTTTCATCACTAGCACCTGAGGATATAAAATTACAAGTGATTGCTGTCACTACCTCCTCCATGACTGTTATTCCAAGTGGTCCTTCAGGAGAAGTGTCCTATAAAGAGACTGGAGCCAGTCATGGTTCTACTAATGTATTGTACTCCCCAAATATCACCATACCAAACCTCAAACCCAACACATGGTATACCATTACATACACTGTTCAAAACAGTTATGGCACTAAGATGATCAATGTTACAAGGTTAACAATACCTGAAGGTGAGTTGGCACTTTATGGCAATATAATAATATATGTCCCAAATTAATGGTATGTACTTTAGCATTACTAACATACAAGACTGTTTGTTTTCACATAGGAAATATCTAAAAGATTCAATGTTGATCTAAGTACATAAGAATCATAGAAAGGAAAATTTATCCTGCTGCCTTAGAATAGACTGCACATTATTTACTTATAAAACACATTTCAGCAATGATGACCAAATCAATTGAGATTATTTAATATAATAGCAAACAACTTACAGTCTTGGACTATCTCCTCAATTTAATTTTCTACAGCACCCACTAGGCTGCTCCTTGAAGCTATGGCAAGGGCTGTAACAACAACTTGGACTGCTCCAACCAACCATCAATCACTAGTGTACCATGTCAACTACAGCTCTCCACTGACTGGACAGAATAGTACATCTACTTCAGACACTACCCTGACCCTCACTGGTCTTCATCCATATGAAGAGTACACCATATCAGTACAAGCTGGTAATAAGGGAGGACTGAGTGTACCTGTAAATGGTACAGTTAGGATGTACAGTGACAGTGAGTTTTCTCTCACATATATAATATACCAAATTATGATTCTCTCTTGCAATGCAGCATTCATTACAACTTCATTCTCTTGCTTAGTTCTTCATTTCACAGTACAACATCCTCTTATTGGTCCATTAATAGTCATAAACAATGGTTTCTTGGGCTGTGTAATCCCCTAACAGAGTCATTGATGTCTGAAGTTCAACATTCCACCATATAATTAAATGGTGCTTTCAAACTGTTTATTCATTATATTATTAGGGATTCATAATATTCTATAATTTGTTATTCTGTCATGCAAATACTTACTATATGAAAATTCCATTGCTTTGGAGTCCATCACAATGAAAACTGATCATTACTGTTTGCATGGTATATTGTAGGTAATATATTTAGAGATTTGTGTTGTGTGTGTGGGTGGGTGAGTGTGTACTAGGAGTGTGTGTGTGTGTGTGTGTGTGTGTGTGTGTGTGTGTTTACACATTTAACTACCCCAAACATGAACTACTTATGAATACTGTAATATGAACATTAATTTGTCCTTTCTTATTAGTTCCCTCGCAAACACCTCATAACATACTTAATAGGAGCCGAAGCACCACCTGGGTTGAGTTAAGATGGACCATCCCTTCGGCTGGTGGTAGGAATGGGATTATCATCAACTACGTCATTGATCTGTCATCAAGAGATGAGAATAACACTGTTATTTTACAGAGCCCCACCTTCAGCACTCCGAAGAAACTCTACTACAACATCACAGGGCTGAGTGCAGGTAGTGAGTACACAGTGAGGGTGGCTGCCTCTACTGTGAATGGGACGGGACCTTTTACTAGAGAAATGAGGATCAAGACCCTGGATGATGGTGAGCGCATGTTATTTTGAATTAAATGCAATAAATCTGTGAGTATCAATTGAATTGTCTGTTTACAATTTCTACACCTATTTGGCAGTTCCCGAACCAGTCAGAAATTTGACTTTTGAGGTTATCCCACAATCTGAAGGAAGTGTGAGGATCAGCTGGGTAGCACCTGCTGTTACTAATGGAGATATTGAGAGCTATGAGGTGACCTATGGTGTACTTGATGGTACAGACATGAAGCTCACAGTATCCAACCTGTCAGTAGTGTTGACTAATTTGAGTGAGTCCATATAAGTGTTAATTGAAAACAGTCTAACACAACTGGTGAAGAACGTGTCTCTGCTATTCTCACAGCTGGTCAGACTCCATATAGAGTAGGTGTTAGAGCTAGTACAAGTCAGGGGTTTGGAGAAGTTACATCCATTGTTGTGTTTTCTAGTGAAGGAGGTGAATTCATTCTTTCTTTGCAGTCATCTTTATATTGTACTCAAAAATAATGTGCTCAGTATCATAAGATCCATATTAAATTGTCTGTTTTAATAAACATGATTTTATCTATTATATAATAACAATAAATATACTTCTCTGTTCTATTGTTTTTGAGACAGTCCCTGAAAAGCCTGTCAGTAATCTTACAGCATTTTGGAAAGATGGAGTAGTGGAGATTTCATGGATACTTTCACTGTTTGAGGCGAGGGGATTTCCCTTGTATATTATCTCATACAAGTTAGACAACGGCACAATGAGAACCATAAACACTACCAATTCAAGTATTGTGATCTCTGGACTGGAGCCTAAACAGTCATACACATTCACAGTTCAAGTTACTACTGGGAATGGGACCAACAAAGACCAGAGTGCCAATGGTCAGTTGACAGCGCTATTAATACAAAGTATACGTCATATTATGTCCTGTGGCAGTATATGATACAGTATGTAAAAATATACAGTTTTGTATGCTATTCAGCTTTCTGTTATGTTTGTGTTCTTTATGCTTTTGGCACATACAGTAACACTAGCACCACTTCATGACCCAGAAAAAGTTGGAGACATTTCTATTGTGATTGTAGCTGCTGTAGCAGCTGCTGCTATTCCCACTGTCCTCATAATAGTAGCAGTAATTGTGGCTATCATGATTATAGTCTGTGTAAGGTTAGTATGTGAGTGTACATGAGGTAAGTGTGATGTACATATGTAGTATTATGTACATGTGGTATGGAATCTTGATAACCTGACGGTTTTGTGCAATTATCCCAATGGATCAAATTACAGTAGTCAGATTATGAAGGTTCTTAAGGTAAGATCCATATTATAGTGATAGATGTTGTCGGATTACAGAGGTGTCTGATTGGCAAAGGTTCACAGTGTACTTGTATACATATGTATATGCTTACTGTTGCCCATGGACAATAAAAGCAGCAATCTATGTTCCAAAAGACATCATTATTCTAATCGTAATTTAATCGTGCAAACCCATGATTCACAAAGGGTAACATTAGGTAACTGACTGTTTGACAGATTATCTGAATTAGTATAAGGTACATAATGACTTCATTAACAGGTGTAATGGTAGATAAAAAGGTTCGGAGTAGATAGAGTGGTGGAGGATTAGCGAACATTTACAGATACTGAAATATTATCTTGGCCATTTACGTATGTCTTTAATAGACAAAAGCAATCTACTGCACTCAAGACTAAATCGGACAAGAACGAGTACCCACTGCAGCCAATTGGTATTGTTGATATGACAGTTGATGCAGGTAGCATAGCAGATGTACCAGAAGGTGTGTATCTATGCATTTCAAGCTGAAGCTCACATTCTGTCAATACTTCCATTGTGCCCTGCATACACCAGAGCTCATGTTTATCTCTATTATGCCATCATGATGGTAGACATATACCTTACCCTGCATGGCATTGTGTGCTTTGTGTTATGTTTGTATGCATAGTACATGTAATTTCATAATGACTTGCATCAAATTTACAATATAATATACAACATAGCAACTGATTACATAATGCTATACAAAATCCCTTTGTGTCACTTTTTAAATTTTTATTAGATGTGTTGGGTACAAATGGAAGAATCATATCGCGAGCCCGATTTAGTGATACCACCAATTTCCTCCATCTTGACAGAGATCAAGGATTTGAGGAAGAGTTCAAGGTACTATACGTACATAATATATCCTAGCTCATCTAATAGCAGAACATAATACAGTAAATCAAAACTACCCACTATGAAAATTGTGAATCATCCATATGAGCTGTTGTAGATTCTTGATATAAATAGCAAGCTCCTACAGTATTGGGTACCAATAGATTCGTTAAGAAGTACAATGGTTTGACGTGATGCAATTACCAGACAGTGTGTTCTCAAACAGACACTAGGAGTGTACTGTTCACTGTTTACTTTGTTATGCAAGAATAACAAACAAGCATGTTGCTCTTCTTACATAACAAATATACACAACAAACGTGCTAAACAAGTTTGTGTCTATCAACATAATAATTTATTTGTCTACGATACTATGTTATGTGTATATATTACTCTGTGCTGGACTTCCTTTCATTTTCTATATGTTCCTATTCAGTGTCTTATTCAGTGTTACAGTTTACAAAACATTTCCCAGTCACTTCTATTATTGTATGTATATGTGGTAGGAACATTGTATTGACAACTGTGTATTCACAGGGTACTATTCAAACAGATAGGGATTCTGAGATTAGTTAACCACTAGTAGGAATTGGGTATAAACTTTCTCATGAAGTTAATAACAAAAGTTTTAAGCTGAAGTTTTTCTTGTTAAGTGCACATGGGGTCGAACTTAAACATGTATAAAGTATTCAGAGAACAGTACAAAAGAGAATTAAGAAGAGCTATGTGTATGGTACAAGCACTGTTTCACTACAATATCCATTCAACAGACCATCATCAATGATCCAGATGGAAGTGATGTTATCGCTAAAGCAAACAGATACAAGAATAGATATGGCAACATTTACACATGTAAGCAGTGACGTGTGCTTTCTGTGAGACAGAGAGACAAATCCTTGAAGGAATACCACAATAACTATATACACCATACATGTTAAAACAGTATGACTGCCTTGATTTGAATACAAATTATTCTCCCTCCAGATGACCACTCCAGAGTAGTATTGAAAGTTCCTGATAGCAATGGGAATGACTACATTAATGCCTCATTCATTGATGTAAGTGTGACGTTACATATCACTGAATATCCACACAAAAGTACATACGCATGTGCACACACACACACACACACACACACACACACACACACACACACACACACACACACACACACACACACACACACACACACAGACACGCACATGCACACACACACACACACACACACACACACACACACACACACACACATACACACATTAGTTTGGATTATATTATACTATCACATGTACACACACACACACACACACACACACACACACACACACACATTATTTTGCATTGTATTATGCTATTACATGTATAGGGTTACAGAAGACAAAATGCCTACATTGGTGCTCAAGGTACAATGCCCATCTACTTAACCAATGGCATGCAAAATATCCATATACGTATTATCAAATTAAATAATATTATGTATATTTCCTCCCAGGACCAACTCCTGCTACGATTTCAGATTTTTGGCAGATGATTTGGGACCAGAAATGTCCTGTCATTGTGATGTTGACGAACATAGAAGAGAATGGAAAGGTGTGTGAGGGGTTCATTCTAAATTATATTCCTGGAATCTTTGTGACAATTACTTACTTGAACTTTGCTTCCACTCTCTTTTACTTCATAACCCTCAGAGGAAATGTGAACAATACTGGAATGAAGACATGGACTGCCCTCTGGAGCCAGGAAGGGATTTGAGTGTGAGAGTGACCTCACTTATGGGATATGCCAACTACGTGATCAGGGAAATCACCTTGACTAATGTGAGTGATGGATAACCATATTATCATAAACTGTGGACTGTTTAGCACAATGAAATGCTTCATTAATTTATTAAACAGGCAATTTTGGTGGCTGAAATCAATAATATCAGTGCTATATAAAATCTCATTGGAATACTACATATACTACATATTGACGTATACCCCTCATATTAAGTTATTATACATATATTATAATATTCTTTCTATTATTATACTAATAAAGTGATTGAGTTGTAAACAGCAACAACACTCAGAACCCTGGTAAATTGTTCCCTACGTATTATGCTTTTATTGCCTTCTATAGATGTCCAGCACTCACTGTAAGCCACTCAAGGTGAAGCACTTCCACTTTACCACTTGGCCTGACTTTGGTGTACCCACCCACCCTTCTTCTCTGGTGAAGTTTGTCCAACAAGTGAGGAAGGAGTACAAGGACAGTACAGCACCAATGGTTGTACACTGCAGGTGTGTGGGGCAGGAAGTGGGTGTGTCAGTAAGTGGGTGCAAAGTGGTGGGCATGTTAGCGAGAGTGTGTGGCTAATCAATATCATATATATCGGTGTTTGGTAAGTGAGTCTCACTAGCTAGTACATTCAGCGGTGGATGTGGGTGCAGGTGCATGGACTTGATGTGGTGGCTCTTATATATAGTGACACAGGTAGACTCAAGAGAGATGGGTATGGCTTCATACGGGCATGTTGTAGTTGCCATTCATACCATCCTTCTCACACACCTTCTATTGTTTGGTCTACCTTTCTTCCAGTAACATCCTGTCTTCCTCCATGTAGTGCTGGTGTTGGGCGTACTGGTACTTTCATCACCATTGATGCTATGATGGAGAGATTGAATGCGAAAGACGACTTGAATATTTATCAGTTTGTGACTGAAATGAGGAGTAGAAGGACCTTCATGGTACAGACCATGGTGAGTGTGTGTAGTAGTAAATGTAAGTACACATA
>OZ026551.1:4293766-4361266 GCA_964020155.1 Chondrilla cf. caribensis | reverse complement strand
AAATGCACTCTTAGGTATACCTTTTGTGTTCCTGACTACAGGTCACTGAATACATACATAGGCATTCAATTCTCCAAAACACAACACTAATGATAACAAATGACATTGTACATAGAGTATGCCAGTACAATATCCATACATGTATGTTAGGACAACTTAATAGAAGTGGAATGTTTGGTGAATTATAGTAGTTTGAGCCACCTATTAGAACGGTACAATGCTCAAATCAAATGCTTAAATGTTTGTGTGTGTATAGAGAGACATCACATGGTATTCATATACTCCAGTAATGGTGTGTGCATGTGTGTGAGATTGTGTGTGTATGGAAGGCACAGCATATTACGTGGATGAAAGAAATTTGACAATGACAGGTATGTCATCAATACATCTTATAGTTCACTATTATGATACTACTATTTTGTGTACTGGCAATGTGCATAGATGCCATGGTGGACAGATGTTTGAGGACAACTGGTCGGGGACACAAGTTAACTGATGGCCTACACCGCAAAACACTGTAAGTATACAGTAACCATGAGTGTATAGTTTGATGATAACTTTACACAATTTAGTGTTAAACTGGCAGTGTGTTTACATATGAAATACTGTTCGGGTTACTTTGAGGTAGCAATCTTGTATATATCTGGTCAAAAATATGTGCATGCACATACGTAATTACACAATTAAACAAACATATGCCAGTTCTCACTGATATATAAACATGCACTGTATACCACAACGTACATCCGTCTACCAGGTAAATGAAGGATGTTTGCAAACCCCTAAGACCACACCTCCTGCTGCCCATCACAACATCATCAGGTAAACAGCTAAAGCTTTGTTAACTCATTTTGTCTGTCACAAATAGCAATCATGTCCATTTTGATCACATGGTGATATATTTAATTCATTCAATTCATCAATAATGGATGAATATTTCCGCCAATGTTCTCACAGTATATGCAACATGGATGAAGATTGTAAAAAAACAGGTAAAATGTGTTATAAACTGACAGAGTATAATAATGACCACTGATATGGTAGTGGTAGATCTAGACCCACTTTTTTTAGTGGCTATAAAATGCGTTGAAAGTTGGCTCTAGACATGTGACTGCACTAGGTATTATGACAGGAAATTGGCTTTTTATGTACAATGGGTGTGTAGGCACTTAACTGCTAATGAAATTAAAATGTAATGAACGGGTACGTCAATCAGCCTCTGACGTTTCAGTATGAGTCTTCAATCCCAGTTATATATAGTGGGTTAACTATAGGTTAACTACGTAGCACTGCACTGCGTATAAATATACATAGATTCTAAATCTATTTTGGCACTACACATCATGCCATATAAGTGCTGGTCAAGGTCCTATATACATGCACTCTGACAGCATTTTGGTGCAGTACAAGTTAATTTGTATGTGTGGACTTTCAGTTGGTGACATTCACTTTTAGTTGACAGATCTGGATATCAAATGAGACAGGGAAGTTTGTTGTGTTTGATTGTATTTTTAGCTCCTGTCTTAAGCCGTAAGTTCACTCTGAGTCAGTATACTACAAGACACTGTATAAAGTTCAGTTTGTGTTCAAAATATTCTGGCAGTCCAGCTGTAGACCGACGTGCATCTTAAACTATAATTACTATGACTATAACAATATTCAGATTGTTATTCTGTGTTGTACATAGCCATCTTGTCCGATTTACATCCTTCCTTTGCGTAAAATTTGTCCACCAATTTCCAGGGTGGCTGTTCACAAAGAATGACTGTCGACGAGTTTCACATTCCATACACTTGTTACAGATACTTAGACTAAATCACGTCACACTATCTCAAATTGAATGATTACTTGGTTACTGTTTAATATGGAAAATGAAGCCAAGACTTGAATGACAGCTTTTTTTCGCCTTGCCAGAGACCAACAGTAACAACCTATGCATGTGGATGATGGTCGAAAACGAAAAGTTTATTCAGCCACTTTAGCTGTTCCTCTGGTAAAATGTTATCAATTTCTGAGAATTAGGCTAATAATATAGTGGGTCTATTAGTTCACTGCATAAAACAAGGTTTGTGATTTCCAAACGATACACTATAATAGTGCAAGGAAAAGATTGAAAATTGCTCTATTATAAGTCCATTTCAAATTTTGTGATTATAGCAATCAATTAATTGGCTTTATTTTCATGCAGAGGAATCACCCTCCAGGGTACAAGGTGTCACTATCACTAGTACTGTACAAGGTTCATCTCCAGCTTTGAGAGTGTCATGGAGTGCAGTCAGTGGAAGCAATATCACCTACACTGTGTGTTACAGTAGGAAACTAAGTACACAACCTGAGCGATGGTCTTCTGGAAACTGTGGTACTAGTGGAATCACTGGTACATCTACCACACTGGGTCCACTTAGTGCAGGAACTACCTACACCATCTGGGTGAGAGCTGTGTCATCAGGTAGACAAGGACCAGACAGTGGCATCGTGAAACAAATAGCTTGTAATGGTAAGTGTATTGTATGGTGAAATTAACAAATTACTGATAATCTTATAATATTGTAAAGGATTCATAATTTTTGGTTCTTCGTGTTATACAATTTCTTTTAAATATGCATTTTTTTTACCATTGTGAAAGTCTGGTAATGGTGCTAGATATAATACTACAGTTAGTATAAATATGAAAAAAGCTTATCAGACAATGTCTTCTCAAAGAGTAAATGTATATTCAAATAATTGATAGCATGCATGCTCATGATAACATTGCCCATAAGAACTGTTGAAATGCTATAAAATCCTATGTTGAAGAGGCAAGTGGATTTTATTATACTATTGGCACCAAAAGATAAGTACGAATCACTAAAGTTTATACCTGCTAAATGTTGGGTAACAAAAAACACTAAAGTTAGTACCCATTAAAAATTAATTTGTAGCCTTATAAGGTAATTTGCTTAATATGCATGTATGCATGTTATTGTAGTATCTTAAGTCATTTTTTTGGTATATTTTTTAATCAATTAATTGGCTATATCATTACACAGTAGAGTCACTCTTCAAGGTACAAGGTGTCATCATCACTAAGGCTGTACAAGATTCATCTCCAGCTTTGAGAGTGTCATGGTGTGCAGTCAGTGGAATAAATATCACCTACACTGTATGTTACAGTATGAATAAGGGAAATGAGTCTGGTCCACCATCTGGTGCTAACTGTGGTACTAGTGGAATCCCTGGTACATCTACCACACTGGATCGACTTAGTAAAGGAATAACCTACTACATCTGGGTGAGAGCTGTGTCATCAGGTAGACAAGGACCGTACAGTGACCGAGTACAACGAAACACTTGTAACGGTGAGTGGAGAATGTATTGTATCGTACCTGTGATTGCCAAATGACTTATTATATTAATTTTTATTTTTGAATAATTAATAAATTTTGACTCTCAACATTACAATAATTATTCTTTTAATTAGGGATGCACTGATATGGTATAGGCCCATTGCATGGTTATCGATTTATCGGCCAATATTCTATTATATCGTTATCGTCTGTATTGTTGCTGATATAATGTTATTTAGCCAGTAATGATTTTCACATATAAACATATATTCAATTTCCTGTCATGTGCTGGTAATTTTTACCTTTGGGTTTACCACAGATCGAGAATGTCCAAGACAAGATTGCTCAATTGGGTCACTTTAACTCACTGAATTAGGACTCTGATTCATTGTTTGTGATCTGGGCAGTATTTATGTATTCTTGTGGGAGTAAATCCAGCAACAACTACCAATTTGTGTAGAAAATATCAGACTGGCTATATATCAGTATCAACCTTTATTATCTTACTTTATCAGTTATCCGAATTTTAGTTATATCCTGTATTGGTGTGCCTCTACTTTAATTGTTCTTAAACATTCTTCAATTCTATAATGGTGCTGGATACAATAGCATGGTTGGAATGTTGAGGAGGCAAATGGATATTATTATTCATTTGAGAATTTAAATGCTGTTGTAGTAAGCCCTAAAAGTGCCAGTTGCACTTCCATCATGATGCTTGTAACCCATGCATGTATGTGGGATTAGTTGATGTGTAACTTAATGTGAGGTTATTTCCATTCAGTTCCTTCCAGACCAACAATGATTGCAGTTTTCTATAAACTATACCTTCCTTCTGAGGTTGGAATAGGTGTAACCTGGAGAGCTCCTCAAAGTGACTGTAAAATCACTTCTTATGAGGTTCAGTACAAGATCAGTAGTAACACTAGTTGGAGTACACCACCAGTGTCAACATCATCACGATCAAGGAGACATAACTGGAGGGGACAATCTGCTAACACTAGTTATGATGTTCGAGTGAGAGCTGTTTCAGCAGCTGGCGATGGAACATGGAGTGCTGAAGGACAAGTAACAACACCTGGAGGTATACATATTTAACAAACACAAATATGCATGTTATAACTATGAAAACAAGGCCTCCATTTTTGTGCGGCCACATTTTATATTAATTTTCACACATCACCATGATAGCATTCTCCTCCACTAATTGGTAACCGCTGGACATTTCCCATGATCACAAAAGTTTTACATTATTATAATTAATATGGATTACATCAAATTGTGCTAATATTACCGTTACACTATACAATGTTGTAATTCTCAATTGGAACTTTTTTTCTCTTCAAGTCCCTGGTCCAGTACCATCCCTCTCAGCTACCCCATTTATATCAGATAATAAACCAGCATTACATGTCAGATGGAGTCCTCCTGTGGACAAGGCTCAAGGAAATCTAACATACAGACTGAGAGTGGATCCTCCTACTGTCCAAAAGTCAATACTGACAGTTACAGAGTACATTGTGAAAGATCTAAAGGTTAATACTAACTATACAGTGTATGTCACTGCTAGGTCATCGGGAGTGTATGGACCTGAAGTATTTATTGCTACTACCACAGTAGGAAGTGAGTTCAATGACATCAGATATGCAGTAAATGTTACACTTTCAATAGATGAAAGGGTTGTTATTTACCTAAGAACCTTTCACCTTCCTTTGACAAGAGCCTGGTCCAGTACAATCCCTCTCAGCTACCTCAATAACAGTGAATGGTGTACCAGCATTACATCTCAGATGGAGTCCTCCTGTGAGTAGGGTTCAAGGAGAGAATGTTTTCACTTACAGACTGAGAGTGGTTCCTCCTCCTAATGTAACTATATCAGGACCAATAAGAGCTACAGTGTACATTGTGAGAGGTCTGAGGGCTAACACTAGCTATACAGTGTATGTCAGTGCTGGGTCCTTGGGAGTGTATGGACCTGAAGTGTCTGCTGTTAATACCACAATAGGAAGTGAGTGTTATGATGATTATGATGTAGTAATGTATTGTATTTTTGACCCAGTTTGATGTGTAATCAATAATTATTCATTGCATATATACTATTTAGTATTATATAGTATTATATATATATATTATTATATATGGGTTCACTAGGAGTGAAGTTAGAGGTCCGAGAATGTATGTACATGAGGTAGCATAGTAAATAAAAGGAAAATAATAATGCATGAATTATAAGTCTAAGTTATCTTAACATGTGACTTACTAGATGGCCTTATGTCGTGGATATATGCTCACCTCTCCCATACCAAATTGTCAATGGTTGTATATATATATACAACCATTGACAATTTGGTATGGGAGAGTTGTATATATAGGCCATCTAGTAAGTCACATGTTAAGATAACTTAGACTTATAATTCATGCATTATTATTTTCCTTTTATTTACTATGCTACCTCATGTACATACATTCTCGGACCTCTAACTTTACTCCTAGTGAACCCATCTACCATAATATATGTACTGGTCGTAACATGGGCACCAAATTCATGTGGAAAATTTCCAACTTGTGTCACATATTGAGTGAGATGAGTTGGAAAGTTGGAACAATTAACTCAGGATTTATATCTCAATTGATACTAAATTACGTTTTTGTCTATGCAGATCCCGGTCCAGTTACAGCACTTAATGTTACCTCCCATCCCACTGCTATTGCTCTGATAGTCACTTGGCAGCCTCCAACAGATCCCAATAGACTTCCTGTTAAAGGATATAAGGTCCAATATCGCAAGTTACCTAATGGACGGTGGAGTAATCCCAAAACAACACAGAAAAATGGATATAATGTAACTAGTCTTAGACTAAAACCTGAAACTACCTATGAGGTACAGGTATGGGCCTTCTCCAGCATTGGAGAAGATCCCTTGAGTAAAAGAACTGATTCTGGAACCACAGGAGGACGTGAGTCCCTACTACAGTAGTAATCCAATTATGCATGGATATTGTATATACAGATTCAATATGCAAATGCAAATACAGTCACCTTATATGCAGTGTTACCCTCTTTTGTTACTAGCACCTGATAACATAACCTTACAAGTGAGTGCTGTTAATACCTCCTCAATTACTGTTATTCCAAGTGGTCCACCAGGAGAAGTGTCCTATGAGGAGACTGGATCCAGCGACGGTCCTTCTAATGTATTGTACTCCACAAGTATCACCATATCAGACCTCAAACCCAACACATGGTATAGCATTACATACACTGTTCGGAATAGCTACGGCACCAAGATGACCAGTGTTAAAAGGCTAACAATATCTGAAGGTGAGTTGGCACTTTATGTACAAGCATACGAGATTGCTTGTTTTCATAAAGAAAATATCCAAAAGATTCAATGTCAATCTACATAGGTGGTGGAACCGGGGGGGGGAGTGCAGGGGGCAGTTGCCCCCCCCCCCCCCCGTACTTTTTAAGGAGACATGTAACATTACATAGGACAGAGGAATCCATTACACATATTATACACATACACATATACACATATTAATAAAATTTTGAATGAGCCTTGGTGTTATGTACACATGCATAGCATTTACTAAACACTAAAGAGAAGGAGTGGTTAGTACAGTATATGCTAATTTGGTGACCTAGTGTTTTGTATTGCACATGCACTGGACCACCGCCCCCCTAAGACTTTTATGTTCCACCGCCACTGATCTAAGTACATAAGAGTCATAATTAGGTCAAATTTACCCTGCTGTCTTAGAATAGATTGCACATTATTTACATAGAAAAATAAATTTCAGCAATGATGTCTACTGCAATTGGGAATATTAGATATAAGAGTAAACAACTTACAGTCTTGGACTATTTTCTCACTTTAATTTTCTACAGCACCTACTAGGCTGCTCCTTGAGGCTATGGCAAGGGCTGTAACAACAACTTGGACTGCTCCAACCAACCATCAATCACTAGTGTACCATGTCAACTACAGCTCTCCACTGACTGGACAGAATTATAGTACATCTACTTCAGACACTACCCTGACCCTCACTGGTCTTCATCCATATGAAGAGTACACCATATCAGTACAAGCTGGTAATAAGGGAGGACTGAGTGTACCTGTGACTGGTACAGCTAGGACGTACAGTGAAAGTGAGTTTTCTCTCACATATATAATATGCCAAATAATGATTCTCTCTTGCAATGCAGTATACATTAAAAATTCATTCTCTTGATTAGTTCTTTCATTTCACAGTACAATCATCCCTTTATTGGTCCATTTAATTTAATATAGGCATAAACACTGGTTTCTTGGGTTGTACAATCTCCTAACAGACTCACTGATGTCTAAAGTTCAACATACCATCATTTATTTACATGGTGCTTTCAAAATGTTTATTCACTATTAGTGATTCATAATATTCTATAATTTATTATTCCATCATACATATACTTACTATCTGAAAATTGTATTGCTTTGGAGTCCATCACAATGAATATTGATCATTGTTGTTCACATGGTTTATTGTAGCTAATATATTATTCAGAGATGTGTGTTGTGTGAGTGAGTGTGTATGGGTGTGTACTAGGAGTGTGTGTGTGTGTGTTTACACATTCAACTATATGCCAAAACATGAACTACTTATGAATAATATGAACATTAATAGGTTCTTTCTCATTAGTTCCCTTTCAGCCACCTCAAAACATACTTAATAGGAGCCGAAGCACCACCTGGATTGAGTTAACATGGACCATCCCTTCGGCTGGTGGAAGGAATGGGATTATCATCAACTATGTCATTGACATGTCATCGAGAGATGAGAACATCACTTTTGATGTACAGACCCCCACTTTCAGCACTCCAGAGAGCCTCTACTACAACATCACAGGGCTGAGTGCAGGTAGTGAGTACACAGTGAGGGTGGCTGCCTCTACTGTGAATGGGACAGGACCTTTTACTGGAGAAATGAGGATCAGGACATTGGATGATGGTGGGTGCATGTTTAATGGAACAAGTGCAAGAAATCTAAGAGTATCAATTGTATTGTCTGCTTATAATGTTCTACACCTTTTTGTCAGTTCCTGGACCAGTCAGAAATTTATCATTTGAGGTTATCCCAAAATCTGAAGGAAGTGTGAGGATCAGCTGGGTAGCACCTGCTGTTACCAATGGAGATATTGAGAGCTATGAGGTGACCTATGGTGTACTTGGTGGTGCAGATCTAGACATGAAGCTCACAAAATCCAACCTGTCAGTAGTGTTGACTAATTTGAGTGAGTCTATACAAGTGTCAATTGAAAACAGTCTAACACAACTGGTGAAGTGTCTCTGCTATTCTCACAGCTGGTCAGACTCCATATAGAGTAGGTGTTAGAGCTAGTACAAGTCAGGGGTTTGGAGAAGCTACATCCATTGTTGTGTTTTCCAGTGAAGGAGGTGAATTCATTCTTTCTTTGCTGTCATTTTTATTGTACTCGTGCTCAGTATGATAAGATTCATATTAAATAATTGTCTAACCCTGATTAATGAAGGTGATTTTATCTATAATAAATATGTTTCTCTGTTCTACTGTTACTGCAATAGTCCCTACAAAGCCTGTCAGTAATCTCACAGCATTTTGGAAAGATGGAGTAGTGAATGTTTCATGGATATCTCTTTCACTGGCTGAGGCGAAGGGGTTTCCCTTGTATATTATCTCATACATGCCCAATAGCGGTACAATGAGAACCATAAACACTACCAATTCAAGTATTGTGATCTCTGGACTGGAGCCTAAACAGTCATACACATTCACAGTTCAAGTTACTACTGGGAATGGGACCCACAAAGGACAGAGTGTTAATGGTCAGTAAACAGCTCTTTCAATACAATATTGTATACATGAGTAATGACAGTTTATGATACTGTGCATTAAAATAAATTTGATGATATCAAGCTTTCTGAGATGATTTGTGTCATTTATGCTTTCGGAACATACAGCAATTCTGCCACCATTTCAAGATCCAAAAACAGGTGAAGACAGTTCTATTGTGGTTGTAGCAGCAGCTGCTGCTATTCCCACTGTCCTCATTATAGTGGTAGTGATTGTGGCTATCATGATTACAGTCTGTGTAAGGTCAGTATGTGGGTGTACATGAGGTGAGTGTGATGTATGTAGTGTTATGAACATGTGGCATGGAATCTTGATAATCTGACAGTTTTGTGCAATTGAGTCAGATTATAGTAGTTAGATTATGAAGGTTATTAAGGTGAGCTCCATATTATAGTGCTTGATGTTGGATTACAGAGGTGTCAGATTAGCAAAGGTTCACAGTGCACGTTTAAGGATTTATATGTGCTTATTGCTGTCCATGGACAATAATGACAGCAATCTTTAAAAGGCATACTATTATTCTAGTGGGAATTTCTCATGCACCACTAATGATTTGTGAAGTTAACCCTTTGGTGACTGACTGTTTGAATTATTATTAGGCACACAAACGAATTCATTCATGGGATAATAGTAGATAAAAGGGCTCTGAGTAGATAAGGCAGTGGAGGATTAACAAACATTCACAGGTACTGAAATATTGTCTTGACCAATTGTGTTTTAAGGAGACGAAAGGTGTCACAGTCTACTGCACTCAAGACTAAATCAGACAAGAGCGAGTACCCACTGCAGCCAATTGGTGTTGTTGATATGACAGTTGATGCAGGTAGCATAGCAGATGTACCAGAAGGTGCGTATCTATACATTCAATGCTGGAGCTCGTACACTGACTTCATGTGTGTCCTGCATACACCAGAGATATTTATTCAAGTTGATCGAAGTTATGTCATGGCAGAAGCACATAAAAACGACATTGCGTGCTTCATGTTATGTTTTTATGCATAGTACATGTAATTCAATAATAACTTGCATGTAATGTACAATATAATACATAACATAGCCACTTATTGAATCATAATGATATACATAGGATGCATACACAAAAGAATTGTGACACTTTTTAAAATTCTTAGATGTGTTGGATACAGATGGAAGAATTATCCCAAGAGCCAGGTTTACTGACACTACCAACTTCCTCCATCTCAACAGAGATCATGGATTTGAGGAAGAGTTCAAGGTACCACATACTATGCATATCCTCGTCTATGAGCAGAACATAACACAGTGCATCAAAGTTACCAACTGTGATATTCTTGAATTATCCGTGCAAGCTGTTGTACATTCTGGATATAAATATATTAAATTTCACTGTATTGGGTACCAACAGACTCAGTATAATGGCTTGATGTGATGTAAACACTAAATAGCGTACACTTAAACAGATGGTAGGAGTACCGTTCACTGTTTACTGATACTTCGTTATGAGAGAATACAAACATGTTAAGTATGTGCCTATCAATACATAAATTAGTCTTTAAGACTATAGTATGTGTGTTTTGTGCCAAAATTCCTTTCATTTTCTACCTATATTATGTTCTATTCAGTATTATATACAGTTTACAAAACATTTCCCAGTCACTTCTATTATTGTATGTGTGGTAGCAACATTTATATTAACAGCTGTACATTCACAGGGTTCTATTCAAATAAATGGGTATTCTGAAATTAGTCAACCACAAGTAGGAATTGGGTATAAACTAGGTAATGAAATTATTAACTGAAGTTTTATACTTAAGTTTCTCTTGCTAAGTGCACATGGGATGGAACTTAGCCATACATACAGTATTCAGAGAACAGTACAATAGAGGTTAAAGAAAAAGATATGTGTACTAAGTTACCTGCATTGCTTCACTATATTACATAATATCCTTTCAACAGACCATCTTCAATGATCCAGATGGAAGTGATGTTATTGCTAAAGCAAACAGACACAAGAATAGATATGGCAACATTTACACATGTAAGCAGTGACATGTGTGTTGTACTAAATGTGTGAGAGAGATCAACCTTTGAAGGAATACCACAAAACTATACACACAATAAATGTTAAAACATGACTGCTTTGATTTGGATACATCATATTCTCCCTCCAGATGACCACTCCAGAGTAGTATTGAATGTTCCTGATAGCAATGGAAATGACTACATTAATGCCTCGTTTATTGATGTGAGTGTGGTGTTATATATCACTGACTATCCACACTAAAGTACATATGTGTACCTGTAAGGAGACATGCATGAAGGTACACAGTATGTACACACACACACACATACATACGCACACACGCACACACACACACACACACACACACACACACACACACACACACACACACACACACAACACACACACACACACACACACACACACACAACACACACACACACACACACACAATTATTTTGCATTATTATTATACTATCACACTTACAGGGTTACAGAAGACAAAATGCCTACATTGCTGCTCAAGGTACAATGCAAATCTCCTACTTAACCAATGGCATGCAAAATACCCATTATTATCAATATAATATTATATGCATATTTCCTCCCAGGACCAACTCCTGCTACAATTTCAGATTTTTGGCAGATGATTTGGGACCAGAAATGTCCTGTCATTGTGATGCTGACAAACATAGAAGAGAATGGAAAGGTAGTTGGAGGGGGTCATTCTACATATCTGGAATCTTTGTAACAATTACTTACCTGAACTTTGCTTCCAATCTTGGTTACTTCATAATTCCTCCTCAGAGGAAATGTGAACAATATTGGAATGAAGACATGGACTGTCCTCTGGAGCCAGGAAGGGATTTGAGTGTGAGAGTGACCTCACTTATGGGATATGCCAACTACGTGATCAGGGAAATCACCTTGACTGATGTGAGTGATGGATAACCATGGCATCATAAACTGTGGACTGTTTAGCACAATGAAATGCTTCATTAGTTTATCAATCAGGCAATTTTTGGTGGTTGAAATCAAAAATATCTGTGCTATATAAAATCTCATCAAAATACAGTACATATAATATATTGACATATTCCCCTTCATATTAAGTTACTATACTACATATATAATGTTTTCTCTATTATTAATAAAGTGATTGAGTTGTAAATAGCAACAAAATTCAGAACTCTGGTAAATTGTTCCCTACATATTATGCTTTCATTGCCTTCTATAGATGTCCAGCACTCACTGTAAGCCACTCAAGGTGAAGCACTTCCACTTCACCACTTGGCCAGACTTTGGTGTACCCACCCACCCTTCTTCTCTGGTGAAGTTTGTCCAACAAGTGAGGAAGGAGTACAAGGACAGTACAGCACCAATGGTGGTACACTGCAGGTGGGTGTGGTAGGGAGTGGGTGTGTCAGTAAGTGGGTGCAAAGTGGTGGGCATGTTAGCGAGAGTGTATGGCCAATCAATATCATATATGTCAGTGTTTGGTAAGTGAGTATCACTAGCTAGTACAATCAGCGGCGGATGTGGGTGCAGGTGCATGGACTTGATGTGGTGGCTCTTATATATAGTGACACAAATGGACTCAAGAGAGATGGGTATGGCTTCATACGGGCATGTTGTATAGTTGCCATTCATACCCTCCTTCTCACACACCTTCTAATATTTGGTCTACCTTTCTCCCAGTAACATTCTGTCTTCCTCCATGTAGTGCTGGTGTCGGTCGTACTGGTACTTTCATCACCATTGATGCAATGATGGAGAGATTGAATGAGAAAGACGACTTGAATATTTATCAGTTTGTGACTGAAATGAGGAGTAGAAGGACCTTCATGGTACAGACCATGGTGAGTGGGTATAGTAGAAAATGTAAGTACCCATAGACTATATGCAATTTTACTGTTAAGTGGTGCTATATGTAGTGTTGCATGGCATTGCGTTATTTTCCTGTGGATGTAGCTGTACACATAGTGATTATGTGCACAATATATTTGGTAATAATATGATTGTACATTCATAATATGCTTTACATGTACTATTACATGCCTTGTTCTCTACCATAGGACCAGTATGCCTTCATTCATGATGCTCTCTGTGACTACCTCACATGTGGAGACACCTCCATTCTTGCTCACCAGTTGAGAGTGGAAATAGGAGATATGGACAAAGTGGACAATGATACAAGGATGTCTGGATTTGAGAGCCAGTTTAAGGTTCAAAGCACGGAGTTGTTAAGTGTCCGTAACATTCATTCCTCATGGGAACATGACGAAATCAGAGTGAAAGCTTATGTTTTTGCTCACAGACAATCCTTTCTGAGTAATAATGGTTAATGTATGTACATACTTTCAAATTGTCACTTGTCTTAGTATAATGGCCTGTTTCCTCAAACCTAAACGGTTATAGTAGTTGTCAATGCACACAAGTCTACAAGCCTAATAATGAATAGATGAATTGATATGTACTTGGCAAACTGAGTCACTGTCTGTATCAAATTATCTTGAAGTTCCCACACTTCAGCTACTGGATTCAGTGAGCAAGAAGCCTGCTTCTGCAGATGAGACATTTGCAAAGAAGAGTGTTGTTGAGAAGAAGAACAGATACAAGGATAGGTTCCCATGTGAGTTGAGGTGGACATGTTTACACCTTGTTGCCACAGAACCATGATGTTCAAACTGTGATCATATGCATTTATTCGAGGTCAACATACTGCTGTACACATGGATTCAGAAGTGGCATCATAGCATATCTGTGAAATAGACTATATTTATAATAATATATTGGGTAAGGAGATAACTGAGAAATCCTTATCTCAGTTACATTTGACATGAATATTAAATTTATACATGTGTGTGGGCACTTCATGGTGGGATGGGTGCACTGTTGGGTGACAGAGCATTATGTATAATGTACCTGGAAGGCGATATACATTATTAAATTTCATTCATTTTTTGACAATGAGTCATTGATGTGTATGTTTGTACGTTCATGGACATGTACAGACTCTAACAGCTATTTACACATCTCTGGTAAGGGAACTACCAGTGGATCAGACTATTTCAATGCCAGCTTTGTTGATGTGAGCTACATACATGTTTACATAATACGTATGTATTTTGTGGTGAATTTCTAATAGAGTCATAATTGGTGGCAAATACACAGATCCTTGTTGCGTATTGGTTGATAATAGGACATCTTCTGATCCACAATCCTGATGTCTGCATAATATTATGATTGTAGCTCCAAACGCTATCTAATATACATATTACATATTATGTGTTTGGTTGTTGTTGTACACTGTCTACCATTATGACCCTAGAGTTACTCAAGGAAAAAGGCCTTCATAGCTGCACAGGCACCTCTTGAGAGCACCAGGAATGATGTGTGGGAGATGATATGGCAGCTTAAACCTTCTACTATTGTACTGCTGTGTGACTTTAAGGAAGGGAAGGAGGTGTGTTTGTGTGTGTGTGTGTGTGTGTGTGTGTGTGTGTGTGTGTGTGTGTGTGTGTGTGTGTGTGTGTGTGTGTATGCACATACGTGTATGTACGTGCATATGTGTGTGTTCATGTGTGTGTGCGTACGTGCGCGCGCGTGTGTGTGTGTGTGTGTGTGTGTGTGTGTGTCATATAGGATTTTGCATTGGTACTATTTGTTCAGTCAATCAATTACAAATGATTGCAAATAATGCATAACATTATATGAAAGTGAAAGGGCTGGGTATACAGGATAAGTATAACTCTAATGATATTAAATGGTGTACTTCACTTGAATCCACACAGATCTCCTGCTTACGGTTCTGGCCCGATGAACATTCCAAGGTAACGGATTATGGAGTACTCAAAGTGAGCAACGTAGACACCACCAGGAAGGATGCAGGCTATGATGTCACCAACCTTGAAGTATTTGACAGGAGAAAGGTATGGAATATCTTTATGTTATTAAGACTGTACTAATGTTAAATTTATGGACATGCATGTTTAGAGTAGATTTTACACAATATGCTATACAGATATACAAACAGCATCTGATCAAGATGATATAATATTATATATTCCACATGTTGCACCATGTAGGAATCTGGTGGAGTAAGGACCATCACATTGTTCCATCTCAGGAACTGGTACAAAAATGGCCGCCCTCCTTTGGAGGCCATTTTGAGGTTGATGGGTGATGTGGAGAATGCCATGATATCCACCCCTGGTGATGTCCCAGCAATGGTGATGTGCGAGTGAGTCCAACCTTGGGATATGTTTGAGATTGGAGTGTTGTCTGTAATTGGTTTGTAGTTTAAGAATATTATATTCTTTCCCTTCCAACACTTGAAACACAGTGACGGTATGGGGAGAAGTGGTGTGTTCATTTGTGCCATGTCTGAAGTTGAGAGAGTTAAAGTTGAAGGACAAGTTGATGTCTTTCAGACTATCAAAGGAATGAGAATACAGAGACCTCACATGGTGGATACTCCAGTGAGTGTGTGTGTGTGTGTGTGTGTGTGTGTGTGTGTGTGTGTGTGTGTGTGTGTGTGTGTATGTGTGTGTGGTGTGTGTGTGTGTGTGTGTGTGTGTGTTTGTTTGTGTGTGTGTGTGTGTGTGTGTGTGTGTGTGTGTGTGTTCATGTGTATGTGTATGTGTGTGTGTGTGCGCACGTGTTTGTGCATGTATGTGCATTTTATTGGGTGTTTACATGTATGCATATGTGTATAAGCACATTTATGTATTTATACGACCTAATTTGTATGATTTGTCTGCATCCCTTCTCTCCTTAGGAACAGTACAAGCTCTGTTTTGACATTCTTCAAAGCTACCTCGATTCCTTTGATACTTATGCCAACTTCAAAACTGTGTGAATTGCGTGCTAACATAATTAAGTGGCTGCTTATGTCCCCCTTAATTCATACATGACTGGTTTAATGTAAAACTCTGGGTAAGTAAACACTATTGCTTTACCCATGCAGTGTGACCATGGGTAATTGAGTTATGTAATAAGCTTGTATTCAACCATGGATCACAATAGTAAACTATAAGTTTCTTATCAAAGTTTGCTTTTCCTTATACTAATACTGCTTGTGTTTGGTATTCCATGTCATATGCTGTATATGAAGGTCAACGTTGTCCAGTCCATATATATAAAAGGATATATAAAATGTGTGTACTATGTGCATGTGGTTAATAGATTCTTATCTTTAGTATGTACCAAATTTGTGCCATTATGTCATTTTCATTGTTTTGAGGTAAACTGTAGACTTCAAACATACTGAAAACGGCACCTTGCTTAAATGCTTGGTGTTTTGAATGTACTGTGGTTTGTTATAACTTCAGTTTTTGTATTGTATGCATACAAAATTTCGTGTTACATAAATTCCCAAATGTTTGTGCAATATGATTTTATATGCTTATTATTTTTCATCTTATTGCAACTGCTCATCATTATATCCATGTAAAAAGTAAAAGGGAAATAACTCTCCCTATATTACATTCATCAACACCTGCTGGTTCACAGAATTTCTGTCTATTATACACATATAATACATAATGTGTGATCCAATACTGCTGGCTCACTATCCTATTCAGTCCTACATAGTCTGATACAACACACTAACATTGTGCATATTGTGTATATTATAATTTGCATTCCAAGTCCTGTACCGGTGTACAAGTACATGTATGTGTGTGTATGCATGTGTGTGTGTGTGTGTGTGTGTGTGTACGTGTGCGCATACATTGTTTATTCATTATATACTAAAGGCAGGCAGGTCCTTGGCCATGAATGTAGACAACAGTTATGTATCGTTTGTAGATAACCTTTGTATAATTGTGCTATTTTCATTGTTATTAGTTACATTAAGACTTATCTGCCTGTTTATCTTTTTATATCTATAGACATTAGACATACTGGAAAACATCATCTCACTAAAACACATGTGTACAAGCTGTCCTTAATACATAGGATTTTGAGTTGACTTCACAGGTGATTTGATGTAGAACATTAATACACTGGGATATACTCTCCTCATAATTATAGTCTCAGAGGTTCTCTTCATTCAAAGTTTTCCATGGAAAGGTTCAACAATATTACATAATGGTATGTACTTGGATCACATGAAGCAAGTTGTTATCTGAGTTATGCACCTAACAGCTTGAAGCTGCTGAGTCAGCAATCTAACAGCCTCTTGGGAGTATGGAGTGGTAGTGATTGACAGAAGCCAGGGGATTTCCCTTGTATAACCTCTTATGATGGTAGTACAGGAAGTTTCGACACTACCAATTTAATTGTCATCATTTAAGGACTAGACCCTAAGTTAGATACACTTTCACAGTTCAGTTTTGAACTGGGAATTGAGACCACACAGGTCCACCTGCAGCTCCCAGAGGCCAATATACCACTACCATGTCAGTACATGAATCAATACATTTGTATACGTACAGGCTGAAGATGATCCTGTTCTTGCCTGCCTTTGATAATGTCTATTTGTGTATTTGGTTTCAACATCAATGTTCACATAGCACCTTACAATTTGCATTCAAAGCTCCAAACATTTCCTTGTTCAGTTTGGAAATAAGTAGTCAGTCAACTTTCACCTCCTTTCATACATTCATACACAATTATTCAAAATAGTGTTTAACTTAACAGCCTATTCAATATTGTCCACCCTATCACAAATGCACTCTCTGAGTATACCTATTGTGTTCGTGACTATTGATCACTGAATACATACTAGGCATTCAATCCTCCAAAACACAACACTAATGATAACAAATGCCACTGTACATAGAGTATGCCAGTACAATATCCACACGCGTATGTTAGGACAACTTAATAGAAGTGGAATGTTTGGTAAAATATAGTAGTTTGAGCCACCTATTAGAACGGTACAATGCTCAAATCAAATGCTTAAATGTTTGTGTGTGTATAGAGAGACATCACATGGTATTCATATACTCCAGTAATGGTGTGTGCATGTGTGTGAGATTGTGTGTGTATGGAAGGCACAGCATATTACGTGGATGAAAGAAATTTGACAATGACAGGTATGTCATCAATACATCTCATAGTATACTATTATGATACTACTATTTTGTGTACTGGCAATGTGCATAGATGGTGGACAGATGTTTGAGGACAACTGGTCGGGGACACAAGTTAACTGGTGGTCTACACCGCAAAACACTGTAAGTATACAGTAACCATGAGTGTATAGTTTGATGATAACTTCACACAATTTAGTGTGACACTGGCAGTGTGTTTACATATGAAATACAGTTAGGGTTACTTTGAAGTAGCAATATTGTATATATCTGGTCTACAATATGTGCATGCACATACGTAATTACACAATTAAACAAACATATGCCAGCTCTCACTAATATATAAACATGCACTGTATACCACAACGTACATCCGTCTACCAGGTAAACGAAGGATGTTTGCACACCCCTAAGACCACACCTCCTGCTGCCCATCACAACATCATCAGGTAAACAGCTAAAGCTTTGTTAACTCATTTTGTCTGTCACAAATAGCAACCATGTCCATTTTGAGCATATGCTGATATATTTAATTCATTCAATTCATCAATAATGGAGGAATATTTCCGCCAGTGTTCTCACAGTATATGCAACATGGATGAAGATTGTAAAAAAACAGGTAAAATGTGTTATAAACTGACAGGGTATAACAATGACCACTGATATGGTGGTGGTAGATCTAGACCCACTTTTTGGTGGCTATAAAAATGCATTGAAAGTTGGCTCTAGACATGTGACTGCACTAGGTATTATGACAGGAAATTGGCCTTTTATGTACAACGGGTGTGTAGGCACTTAACTGCTAATGAAATTAAAATGTAATGAAAGGGTATGTCAATCAGCCTCTGACGTTTCAGTATGAGTCTTCAATCCCAGTTACATGTAATGGGTTAACTATGGGTTAACTAGCACTGCACTGCGTATAAATATACATAGATTCTAAATCTATTTTGGCACTACACATCATGCCATATAAGTGCCGGTCAAGATCCTATATAGATGCACTCTTACAGCATTTTGGTGCAGTACAAGTTAATTTGTATGTGTGGACTTTCAGTTGGTGACATTCACTTTTAGTTCACAGATCTGGATATCAAATGAGACAGGGAAGTTTGTTGTGTTTGATTGTATTTTTAGCTCCAGTCTTAAGCCGTAAGTTCACTCTGAGTCAGTATACTACAAGACACTGTATAAAGTTCATGTTCAAAATAGTCTGGCAGTCTAGCTGTAGACCGACGCGCATCTTAAACTATAATTACTATGACTATAACAATACGTAGCCATCTTGTCCGATTTACATCATTCCTTTGTGTAAATTCTGTCCACCGATTTCCAGGTTGGCTGTTCACAAAGAATGATTGCCGACGAGTTTCACATTCCATACACTTAGTACAGATACTTAGACTAAATCACGTCACATTATCTCAATGATTACTTGGTCACTGTTTAATATGGAAAATGAAGCCAAGGCTTGAATGACAGCTTTTTTGCCTTGCCAGAGATCAATAATAACAACTTATGCGCGTGGATGATGGACGAAAACAAAAAGTTTATTCAGCCACTTTAGCTGTTCCTATGGTAAAATGTTATCAATTTCTGAGAATTAGGCTAATAATATAGTGGGTCTATCAGTTCACTGCAAAAACAAAGTTTGCGATTTCCAAACGATGCATTATAATAGTGCATGGAAAAAGATTGAAAATTGCAGTATTATAAAACCATTTCAAATTTTGTGATTATAACAATCAATTAATTGGCTTTATTTCCATGCAGAAGAATCACCCTCCAGGGTACAAGGTGTCATCGTCACTAGAACTGTACAAGGTTCATCTCCAGCTTTGAGAGTGTCATGGAGTGCAGTCAGAGGAAATGGTATCACCTACACTGTATGTTACAGTAGGAAACTAAGTACACAGCCCAATCGATGGTCTACTGTAAACTGTAGTGCTAGTGGAATCACTGGTACATCTACCATACTGGGTCCACTTAGTGGAGGAACTACCTACCGCATCTGGGTGAGAGCTGTGTCATCTGGTGGACAAGGACCATACAGTATCATTGTGGAACGAAAAGCTTGTAATGGTCAGTTGTATGTATTGTATGGTGAAATTTACAAATTACTGATAATCCTTTGTTGTGAAGAATTCATAATTTCTTTCATATCTGTATCATCTGTATTGTTGCTGATATAGCCAGTAGGGAATTTCACATGCATACATATATTCAATTTCTTGTCATGTGCTGGTAATTTTTACCTTTGAGTTCACCACAGAATAAGAGCGTCCAAGACAAGATTGTTTGATAATTGTTTTGAACATTCTTGAATTTTATAATGGTTGGAATGTTGAAGAGGCAAATGGATTTTATTATTAATTTGAGAATTTAAATGTTATTGTCTTAAGCCTTAAAAGTGCCAGTTGAACTTCCACCATGATGCTTGTAACCCATGCATGTATGTGGGATTAGTTGATGTGTAACTTAATGTGAGGTTATTTCCATTCAGTTCCTTCCAGACCAACATTGCGGGCAGTTTACCATCAACTATACCTCCCTTCTGAGGTTGGAATATCTGTATCCTGGAGAGCTCCTCAAAGTGACTGTCCCATCACTTCTTATGAGGTTCAGTACAAGATCAGCAGTAACACTAGTTGGAGTACACCACCAGTGTCAACATCAAAACAATCAAGGAGACATAACTGGAGGGGACTATCTCCTAACACTAGTTATGATGTTCAAGTGAGAGCTGTTTCAGCACCTGATAAAGGAGCATGGAGTGATGTAGGACACACAATGACACCTGGAGGTATTCAACAAACACAATATGTATTTCTTAAACTATGAAACACTTCATAGATTACCTCCACTTTTGTGCCACATTTTACATTAATTTGTAAATTGGCACTCATTGCCATGATAGCATTCTATTCCACCAATTGGTAACTGCCGCACCTTCCCCCATGATCACACAAGTGTTACATTCTTTAAAATGATAGAGATTACATCAGATTGTGTGAATGATTATAATTACACTATTGTATAGCCAGAAATATTGACAGGGAATTAATTTTGGCGAATTAACAATTTTTTAATCTAACACTAATCCAATTAAAATCCACCAAATTATGCCTTAGAAATGCATAGCCTTATGATGCAATCTTTTTTTTATTCAATCGTATTATATGCATAGGCTAGGAGTATAATTATAACCCACTTGAAGACTGTCATCAAAGTTCAAATTAGCCCCAAATTGCCAAATATTCTTCAATATTACAATCTATACAATATACTATATTGCAAATCTTAATGGAACCTTTCTTTCTCTTCATAAGTTCCTGGTCCAGTACGATCCCTCTCAGCTACCCCATTTACAGCAAATGGTAAACCAGCATTACATCTCAGATGGAGTCCTCCTGTGGACAAGGCTCAAGGAAATCTAACATACAGACTGAGAGTGGTTCCTCCTCATGTCACCATATCAAGACCAGTGACAGCTACAGAGTACATTGTGACAGGTCTGAGGGCTAACACTAACTATACAGTGTATGTCAGTGCTAGGTCATCAGGACCATATGGACCTGAAGTGTCTATTGCTACTATCACTATAAGAAGTGAGTCACTGTAGGATTTGATTGTTTGATAATACCAGTGTACAGCAAATATTCACACTTTCAATAAATGTAAAGTTGTTTTTATCTAAGAGCTTTCCCATTTCCTTTGACAAGATCCTGGTCCAGTACGATCCCTCTCAGCTACCCCGATAGCAGTGAATGGTGTACCAGCATTACGTGTCAGATGGAGTCCTCCTGTGGACAAGGCTGGAGGTGGTTTAACATACAGACTGAGAGTGGTTCCTCCTCATGTCACCATATCAAGACCAGTGACAGCTACAGAGTACATTGTGAGAGGTCTGAGGGCTAACACTAGGTATACAGTGTATGTCAGTGCTAGGTCATCAGGACCATATGGACCTGAAGTGTCTATTGCTACTATCACTATAAGAAGTGAGTCACTGTAGGATTTGATTGTTTGATAATACCAGTGTACAGCAAATATTCACACTTTCAATAAATGAAAAGTTGTTTTTATCTAAGAGCTTTCCCATTTCCTTTGACAAGATCCTGGTCCAGTACGATCCCTCACAGCTACCCCGATAGCAGTGAATGGTGTACCAGCATTACGTGTCAGATGGAGACCTCCTGTGGACAAGGCTCAAGGTGGTTTAACATACAGACTGAGAGTGGTTCCTCCTCATGTCACCATATCAAGACCAGTGACAGCTACAGAGTACATTGTGAGAGGTCTGAGGGCTAACACTAGGTATACAGTGTATGTCAGAGCTGTGTCCTCAGGAGTGTATGGACCTGAAGAATCTGCTGTTGGTACTACAGGAGGAAGTGAGTGTAGGATTATTTCATAATCTCCTATTGTGCATAATAATCATTGCAATCACTCCTATAAAGGTAATTTTCATTTAATTATTGTTTCAACACTGTATCATAACAATTCTGAATGATACAATATCTGTAACATTTTGCCGCATTTTTTCAGCATATAATTATTAAGACAGAACTTTCATAACAGTGTTGTATCTGTGTATCTCAGTACTAGCAATAATCTTGTGCAAATTTGGGTGGTATAAATTCAAGTGCTGTTTGAAATTATCTTTGGCCATACTTTCATAGTGTAGAGGGTTGTACTGGTGCAAATAAGAATCATATCATAACATCAGTAGTCAGAGTGCAATATTTATGCTTACACCTCAGAGAACTGCCAAATAGGGTACATGAACCAGCCTAATACAAATTTTATTCTATGTTGCTACTAACTGAAAATATCACTAATCTCCCCTTATTTCAAAGAAAATTAGAATGCAATTTACAGGAATATGAGGGCAGCATCAACATGTGAAAATACCATAATTGCAGTGAAACCTCCATCTATTTCAATGGAATGCCATTCTTAGAAAATTGAAAGTACTATTTGAGCAATATAATAAGTAGAGAATCAATGTTATGATATCCTTGTTAAACTCTTGCCACACTTTATTTCATGCTTTGTATCTCCTCCAAAGGACCACCTAGTTTCACAGTGACACAGCTTACTGGTCAACAATTGTCTACTTCATCTGTTACCTTAAGGATATCTCCCTCAGTTGGTAGTCGGTATGTGGTGTTCTACAAAGATGGACAGCAGTTCACCAGACACCCAACCACATTCAGCTCTGCTAACAATGTGGTCATTACTGGTCTCCAGTCCAACACTGGATACACAATGAGGGTGCAAGCCAGTAATGACTACGGGTCAACCAACAGTTCTGATGTTGACGTGTACACCTTACCAGAAGGTATGGATGTGTATATCTAGTAGGAATTTCAGACTATGATGTTTCCAACTGTTGTTGGGAAAATCTGTTTGGATAATAATTACTTGCTACTGTTTAATATGAGAAAACTCTTTCGCCTTACCTGAAACCTGAGATATTAACAGCCCATGTATGTGATCACATTTGAAGTTAAAGGGGGAAAAAAAATGTTTATTCAGCCACTATTCCTCTGGTAAGACGTTTTCAATTCATTATTTAAGTATAAGGCTCGTAATATGGTGGGGCATACAGTAAACAAGTTTGTGATGTCAAAATGTCAACAACTGTTAACTACTTCCAGATTTACTAAATTAAACTATAGTCACCCAACTCAAGTACATGTATACCAGAAATATCAATGATGAAACCATTTTGGACTTCAGCTCGCCCTAGCTCAACCCTGGTGTATCCACTTTTTTCATGAAAATTTGGAGTGCTTTTAATACTCGCACACTCAATAAGATGTGTTTGAAAGTCCTGCTAAAATGGCTAACACTAGGTATATGGTGTATGTCAGGTCTGTGTCCTCAGGAGTGTATGGACCTGAAGTGTCTATTGCTACCGCCACAGTAGGAAGTGAGTGTATGATTTATTTTGTTGGATGATACCAGATCTACAGTGAATATTACAATTTCAATAAATGAAAAGTTGTTTTCATCTAAGAGCCTTTCCATTTCCTTTTACAACCTCCCGGTCCAGTACGATCCCTCTCAGCTATCCCAATAGCAGTGAATGGTGTGCCAGCATTACGTGTCAGATGGAGTCCTTCTGTGGACAAGGTTCAAGGTGGTTTAACATACAGACTGAGAGTGGTTCCTCCTCATGTCACCATATCAAGACCAATTGAAACAAGAGCTACAGTGTTCCTTGTGACAGGTCTGAGGGCTAACACTAAGTATACAGTGTATGTCAGTGCTGGGTCATCAGGAGAGTATGGACCTGAAGTGTCTTTTGCTACTACCACATTAGGAAGTGAGTCACTGTATAGAATTTGATTTGTTTGATGATATCAGATGTGCAGTGAATATTACACTTTCAATTAATGAAAACTTGTTTTTATCTAAGAACCTTCCCATTTCCTTTGACAAGGTCCTGGTCCAGTACGACCCCTCTCAGCTACCCCGATAGCAGTGAATGGTGTACCAGCATTACGTGTCAGATGGAGACCTCCTGTGGACAAGGCTGGAGGTGGTTTAACATACAGACTGAGAGTGGTTCCTCCTCATGTCACCATATCAAGACCAGTGACAGATACAGAGTACAATGTGACAGGTCTGAGGGCTAACACTAGGTATACAGTGTATGTCGGAGCTGTGTCCTCAGGAGTGTATGGACCTGAAGAATTTGCTGTTGGTACTACAGGAGGAAGTGAGTGTAGGATTATTTCATAATCTCCTTTATGCATATCAGTCATTCCAATCACTCCTATAAGAGTAAGTTTCAATTATTTTGACACTGTTTCGTTATGAGTGGTTCAATATCTGTAACATTTTGCTGCATTTCAGCATATAACTATTCAGACAAAACTTCCATAACAAAGTTGTATCTGTGTAACTCAGTAATACATCCATTGCAGATTTGGGTGGTATAAAAATCAAGTACTGCAAGTTTGAATTTATCATTTGATCAACATTTCTTAGTGTAAAAGATTGTGCTGGTGCAATAGGAATCATGCATATAACATCAGTGGTTGGAGTTCAATGTTTATATATACTTACACCTCTGAGAAGTGCCAAATAGGGTGCATGAACCTGCCTGATACAAATTTTATTCTATGTTGCCACTAACTGAAAATATCACTAATCCCCCTTCATTCCACGGAGAAGGAAAATTAAATCGCAATTTAAGGAGACATGAGAGCAGTGTCAACATATGAAAATACCATTATTGCAGTGAAACCCCCATCTATTTCAATAGAATTCCATTTTATAGAAAATTAAAAGAACATCGAACCATTAAATTTTGACTAATATAATAAGTAAAGAATCAATGTTATGATGTTATTATCAAATTCTTCACACATTTTATTTCATGTTTTGTATCTCCTCTACAGGACCAGCTAGTTTCACAGTGACACAGCTTACTGGTCAACAATTGTCTATTTCATCTGTTACCTTAAGGATATCTCCCTCAGTTGGTAGTCGGTATGTGGTGTTCTACAAAGATGGACAGCAGTTCACCAGACACCCAACCACATTCAGCTCTGCTAACAATGTGGTCATTACTGGTCTCCAGTCCAACACTGGATACACAATGAGGGTGCAAGCCAGTAATGACTACGGGTCAACCAACAGCTCTGATGTTGACGTGTTCACCTTACCAGAAGGTATGGATGTGTATATCTAGTAGGAATTTCGGACTGTGATGTTTCCAACTGTTGTTGAGAAAATCCATTTGCCATGGATTTGGAAGTGTTGACAAATGCAGTCTAGTGAAGAGTATAGAACTCTTCACCATTTTTAATGCTCCCAAATCCAAATAGATTTTCCAAACAACATGTGTATATTTATACATACATGGATTTATGTTTACATGGGTGTACAACAGCACCGACATGACACCTTGGTCTTGTACAATATCAGACTAAGTCTTATGAAAACAGACAATGATGTCCATAGCTAACTTATTGGTTCATTTTTATATTATTTCATACACCTTGCTCTTCCATGCAGGTCCCATAGACTTGATCCTATCTCTGTTGTCCTCAACATCTGTCTTGTGTAGTTGGACACCTCCTGTGAACCACAGGAAGACACCACTCATGTATGCTGTGTCTCATGGACAACCTGGAGCAGTCTCTACTGCAGAGACCAGTTGGACACTAACTGGACTTCAGCCATACAAAGAGTACACCATATCAGTGAAGGCTCAGAATAGAAGAGGATTCAGTGTACCTGTGACTGGTACAGTTAGGACATACAGTGACAGTGAGTCATGTTCTTCATAATAACAAATATTTGCATTTTCAAAACAATAAATTGAATTCAGGTATTCAGGGTGTTTTTGTTCACACTGATCTCCCAGTCTGTTTTGTGTGTTTGAAATATCACACTTAATCCAAAAATACTTCTGTACATATCACAGCTCCATCAGGACAACCACAAAGGTTAACCAGTAGTGTAAAAGGGACGACTTGGATTGAGATAACATGGAAAATCCCTTCAGCTGGTGGTAGGAATGGTGTTATCATCAACTACGTCATTGACCTGTCATCAAGAGATGAGAACATCACTGTTGTTGTACAGACTCCTACCTTCAGCACTCCAGAGAACCTCTACTACAACATCACAGGGCTGAGTGCAGGTAGTGAGTACACAGTGAGGGTGGCTGCCTCTACTGTGAATGGGACGGGACCTTTCACTAGAGAAATGAGGATCAGTACATTGGATGATAGTGAGTGCATGTTTAATGAAACAAGTGCAAGAAATCTGAGAATATCAATTGTATTGTCTGTTTATAACTTTCTACTCCTGTTTGTCAGTTCCTGGACTAGTCAGAAATTTGACTTTTGAGGCTATCCCACAATCTGAAGGAAGTGTGAGGATCAGCTGGGTAGCACCTGCTGTTACTAATGGAGATATTGAGAGCTATGAGGTGACCTATGGTGTACTTGGTGGTACAGACATGAAGCTCACAGTATCCAACCCTCCAGTAGTGACTAATCTGAGTGAGTCCATACAAGTGTGAACTGAGAACAGTCTGACACAACTGGTGAAGTGTCTCTGCTATTCTCACAGCTGGTCAGACTCCATATAGAGTAGGGGTTAGAGCTGGTACAAGTCAGGGGTTTGGAGGAGCTACATCCATTGTTGTGTTTTCCAGTGAAGGAGGTGAATTCATTCTTTTTGTGCAGTCATTTTATTGTACTCAAAGTTAATGTGATCAGTATCATAAGATCCAATGTTAAATTGTTCAATAAACATGATTTTATCTATAACTAATATGCTTCTCTGTTCTACTGTTACTGCAACAGTCCCTGAAAAGTCTGTCAGTTATCTTACAACATTTTGGAAAGATGGGGTAGTGAATATTTCATGGATATCTCTTTCACTGATCGAGGCGAGGGGATTTCCCTTGTATATTATTTCATACATGTTAGACAGTGGCACAATGAGAACCATTAACACTACCAATTCAAGTATTGTGATCTCTGGACTGGAGCCTAAACAGTCATACACATTCACAGTTCAAGTTACTACTGGGAATGGGACTCACAAAGGCCAGACTGCCAATGGTCAGTTAACAGTTCTTTTTTAGTGGTTAAGACATGGGCACAAGGGCATTATGACATATAAATACCGAGTCCCGAGGGCGCGAAGCACCCGAGGGCGAGTGTATTTTATATGTCATAATGCCCGAGTGTCCATGTCTTAACCATTATAGCATCCGTTGCTAACGCTTTATACTGTTGCTAGCGCTTTATACAATATAAAATTGCTGTATAATAGTACTGTTTCTATGGTAACGGATGCTATAATACAATATTGTATATATATAATATGCAATGACATTTTATGATACTGTACAAAACATTCTGTATGATATTGAGATTTCTGAGATGATTTGTGTCATTTTATGCTTTTGGCACATACAGTAACTCTAGAACCACTTGATGACCCAGAAAAAGGCGGAGACAATTATATTGTAGTTGTAGCAGCAGCTGCTGCTATTCCCACTGTCCTCATCATAGCAGCAGTGATTGTGGCTATCGTGATTATAGTCTGTGTAAGGTCAGTATGTGAGTGTACATGAGGTAAGTGCAATGTGTGTAGTGTTATGAACATATGGTATAGAATCTTGATAATCTGACCGTTTTGTGCAATTATGCCAATGTACGTATATATGTATCAGATTGCAGATCAGATAGTCAGATTATGAAGGCAAATTAGGGATCGAACCACCATGCATACTATAGTGAATACACAAAATGAGTTCATTCATGGGGTAATGGTAGATAAAAGGGCTCTGAGTAAATAAAGATGTGGGGGATTAATGATCATTCACAGATACTGAAATACCGTATAGTGGGAAATTTTCGCGGGACAAAATTTTCGCGGATGGCTCCAAAAATGAAAATTCGCGGATAAAATTTTTGCGGATGCTGGCCAGAATCACGCGACAGAACAGCGAGAATGCCTAATTCGCGGATAAAATTTTCGCAGATGTTAGGCAAACCGCGAAATCCGCGAAAATTTTGTCCCGCGAATATTTCCCACTATACGGTATTATCTTTGTCATTTATGTCTTAAGGAGACGAAATGTGTCACAGTCTACTACACTCAAGTCTAAATCGGACAAGAGCGAGTACCCACTGCAGCCAATTGGTATTGTTGATCTGACAGTTGATGCAGGTAGCATAGCAGATGTACCAGAAGGTGTGTATCTATACATTCAATGCTGGAGCTTGCATACTAATTTAAATTGTGTCCTGCATACACCACAGCTCAGTTGTTCAAGTTCACCAATGTTATGACATGGCAGAAGCACATAAAAACCTTCATGACATTGCGTACTTCATATTAATATGTTCTGCACATAGTACATTTCATTTCATAATTTACAATATTATAATACATAACAAAGCCACTTATTGATCATGATATACATAGGGTGCATACACAAATTTAAAGTCTTTAATAAGAATTGTGTCACTTTTTGAAATTCTTAGATGTGTTAGATACAGATGGAAGGATTATCCCAAGAGCCAGGTTTAGTGACACCACCAACTTCCTCCATCTCAACAGAGATCATGGATTTGAGGAAGAGTTCAAGGTACACTACATATCCTCGTCTATGAGCAGAACATTATACAGTACATCAAAGTTACCAACTGTGATATTTGTAAATAATTATCCATGCAAGCTGTTGTACATTCTGGATTTTATAAATAATATGTTTCACTATATTGTGTACCAATAGACTTGTTAAACAAGTATAATGGCTTAATGTGATGTAAACACTAAATAGCGTACACTTAAACAGATGTTAGGAGTACCGTTCACTGTTTACTGATACTTTGTTATGAGAGAATACAAACATGTTAAGTATGTGCCTATCAATACAATTAGTCTTTAAGACTATATAGTATGTGTATTTTGTGCCAAACGTCCTTTCATTTTCTACCTATATTATGTTCTATTTAGTATTATATACAGTTTACAAAACATTTCCCAGTCACTTCTATTATTGTATGTGTGGTAGCAACATTTATATTAACAGCTGTACATTCACAGGGTACTATTCAAATAGATGGGTATTCTGAGATTAGTCGACCACAAGTAGGAATTGGGGATAAACTAGGTAATGAAATTATTAACTGAAGTTTTATACTTAAGTTTCTCTTGCTAAGTGCACATGGGATGGAACTTAGCCATGCATACAGTATTCAGAGAACAGTACAATAGAGGTTAAAGAAAAAGCTATGTGTACTAAGTTACCTGCATTGTTTCACTATATTACATAATATCCTTTCAACAGACCATCATCAATGATCCAGATGGAAGTGATGTTATCGCTAAAGCAAACAGACACAAGAATAGATATGGCAACATTTACACATGTAAGCAGTGACATGTGTTTTACAGTTCTACTAATGTGTGAGAGAGATCAACCTTTGAAGGAATACCACAAAACTATACACACAATAAATGTTAAAACATGTCTGCCTTGATTTGGATGCATCATATTCTCCCTCCAGATGACCACTCCAGAGTAGTATTGAATGTTCCTGATAGCAATGGAAATGACTACATTAATGCCTCATTCATTGATGTGAGTGTGGTGTTATATATCCACTGACTATCCACACTAAAATACATATCATGCGTACCTGTAAGTAGACATGTATGAAGGTACACAGTATGTACACACACACACACACACACACACACACACACACACACACACACACACACACACACACACACACACATTATTTTGCATTATATTATACTATCACATGTATAGGGTTACAGAAGACAAAATGCCTACATTGCTGCTCAAGGTACAATGCAAATCTCCTACTTAACCAATGGCATGCAAAATGTCCATTATATTATGAAATTAAAACATAATATGCATATTTCCTCCCAGGGCCAACTCCTGCTACGATATCAGATTTTTGGCAGATGATTTGGGACCAGAAATCTCCTGTCATTGTGATGTTGACAAACATAGAAGAGAATGGAAAGGTGTGTGAGGGGGTCATTCTACATAATATTTCTGGAATCTTTGTAACAATTGCTTACTTGAACTTTGCTTTCAATCGTGTTTACTTCATAACTCCTCCTCAGAGGAAATGTGAACAATACTGGAATGAAGACATGGACTGCCCTCTGGAGCCAGGAAGGGATTTGAGTGTGAGAGTGACCTCACTTATGGGATATGCCAACTACGTGATCAGGGAAATCACCTTGACTGATGTGAGTGATGGATAACCATAGCATCATAAACTGTGGACTGTTTAGCACAATGAAATGCTTCATTAGTTTATTAATCAGGCAATTTTTGGTGGTTGAAATCAATAATATCTGTGCTATATAAAATCTCATCAAAATACTGTACATATAATATATTGACATATTCCCCTTCATACTAAGTTACCATTTTTTTCTATTGTAAATAAAGTGATTGATCATGAGTTGTAAACAGCAACAACACTCAGAACCCAGGTTAATTGTTCCTACGTATTAGGCTTTTATTGCCTTCTATAGATGTCCAGCACTCACTGTAAGCCACTCAAAGTGAAGCACTTCCACTTCACCACTTGGCCAGACTTTGGTGTACCCACCCACCCTTCTTCTCTGGTGAAGTTTGTTCAACAAGTGAGGAAGGAGTACAAGGACAGTACAGCACCAATGGTGGTACACTGCAGGTGGGTGTAGCAGAGGGTGGGTGTGTCAGTAAGTGGGTGCAAAGTGGTGGGCATGTTTTAATTAGCGAGAGTGTGTGGCCAATCAATATCATATATATCAGTGTTTGGTAAGTGAGTCTCACTAGTACATTCAGTGGCGGATGTGGGTGCAGGTGCATGGACTTGATGTGGTGGCTCTTATATATAGTGACACAGGTATAGACTCAAGAGAGATGGGTATGGCTTCATACGGGCATGTTGTAGTTGCCATTCATACCCTCCTTCTCACACACCTTCTATTGTTTGGTCTACTTTTCTCCCAGTAACATCCTGTCTTCCTCCATGTAGTGCTGGTGTTGGTTGTACTGGTACTTTCATCACCATTGATGCAATGATGGAGAGATTGAATGAGAAAGACGACTTGAATATTCATCAGTTTGTGACTGAAATGAGGAGTAGAAGAACCTTCATGGTACAGACCATGGTGAGTGGGTGTAGTAGTAAATGTAAGTACACATTGACTGCATACAATTTTACTGTTTAGTGCTGCTATATGTAGTGTTGCATGCATTCTTATTCTCCTGTTGATGTACGTAGCTGTACACATGCATAGTGATTATGTACACAATATAATATGGTAATATGATTGTACATTCATAATATGCTTTACATAATAATTATATGCACTATTACATGCCTTGTTCTCTACCATAGGACCAGTATGCCTTCATACATGATGCTCTCTGTGACTACCTCACATGTGGAGACACCTCCATTCCTGCTCACCAGTTGAGAGTGGAAATAGGAGATATGGATAAAGTGGACAATGATACAAGAATGTCTGGATTTGAGAGCCAATTTAAGGTTCAAAGCACGGAGGTGTTAAGTGTCCATAACATTCATTCCTCATGGGAACATGGTAAAATTGGAGTAAAAGCTTATGCTTTGCTCACAGACAATCCTTTCTGCGTAATAATGGTTAATGTACTACTTTCAAATGGTCACTGGTTAAGTATAATGGCCTGTTTCCTCAAACCTAAACAGTTATAGTAGTTGCAATACACACAAGTCTACAAGCCTGATAATCATAGATGAAGTGATATGTACTTTGCAAACTGAGTCACTGTCTGTATCAAATTATCTTGAAGTTCCCACACTTCAGCTACTGGACTCAGTGAGCAAGAAGCCAGCTTCTGCGGATGAGACATTTGCAAAGAAAAGTGTTGTTGAGAAGAAGAACAGATACAAAGATAGGTTCCCATGTGAGTTGAGGGGGACATGTTTACACCTTGTTGCCATAGAAGCATGATGTTCAAACTGTGAACATATGCATTATTGGAGGTCAGCACATCGCTATACACATTGACTCAGAAGTGACATCAATGTATATCTGTGAAATAGACTGTATTCATAATGAGCATGGAGATAACTGAGAAATCCTTATCTCAGTTACATTTGACATGAATATTAAATTTGTACATGTGTGGTGGGCACATCTTGGTGGGATGGTGACACTGTTGGGTGACGGAGCATTATAATAATATTATAATGTACAAGGAAGGCAATATAGTATACATTATTAAATTTCATTCAATGAGTTAATTATTGGTGTGCATGTATGTATGTTCACGGACATATACAGATTCTAACAGCTATTTACACATCTCTGGTAAGGGAACTACCAGTGGATCAGACTATTTCAATGCCAGCTTTGTTGATGTGAGCAATTTGCAACATATAATATGTTCACATAATAATAATAATATTGTGGTGAATTTGTAATAGAGTCATGATTGGTAGCAAGTACACAGATCCTTGTTGTATATTGGTTGATAATAGGACATCTCCTGATCCACTACCCTGATGTCTGCATAATATGATTGTAGCTCCAAACGTTATCCAATATACATATTACATATCATGTGTTTGGTTATTGTTGTACGCTGTCCACCATTATGACCCTAGAGTTATTCAAGGAAAAAGGCCTTCATAGCTGCACAGGCACCTCTTGAGAACACCAGGAATGATGTGTGGGAGATGATATGGCAGTTGAAACCTTCTACTATTGTACTGCTGTGTGACTTTAAAGAAGAAAAGGAGGTACGTGTGTGTGTGTGTGTGTGTGTGTGTGTGTGTGTGTGTGTGTGTGTGCACGTACGTGTGTGTGTTTGCATGTATGTGTGCATGCGTGCGTGCATGTGTGTGTGCGTATGTGCGTGCATGTGTCGTATAGGATTTTGCATTGGCACTATAATGTGATCAGTCAATCAATTACATATATGAAAGTGAAAGGGCTGGCTTTACAGGACAATTATATAACTAATGAAATAAAATGGTGTACTTCACATGAATCCACACAGATTTCCTGCTTACGGTTCTGGCCCGATGAACATACCAAGGTAACAGATTATGGAGTGCTCAAAGTGAGCAACGTAGACACCACCAGGAAGGACGCTGGCTATGATGTTATCACCCTGGAAGTATTTGACAGGAGAAAGGTATTGAACTTCCTTATGTTATTAAGACTGTACTAATCTCACATTTATGGACGTGCATTTTTCGCATGGATATTACACAATACACTATACAGATACACAAACGGCACCTGATCAAGATGATATAATATATATCCTACATGTTGCACCATGTAGGAGTCTGGTGGAGTGAGGACCATTACATTGTTCCATATCAGGAACTGGTACAAAAATGGTCGCCCTCCTTTAGAGGCCATTTTGAGGTTGATGGGTGATGTGGAGAATGCCATGATATCCACCCCTGGTGATGTCCCAGCAATGGTGATGTGCGAGTGAGTCCACCATCAACCTTGAGATATGTTTGGGATTGGAGTGTTGTCTGTAATTGTCTTGTAGTTTAAGAATATTATATTCTTTCCCTTCCAACATTTGAAACACACAGTGACGGTATGGGGAGAAGTGGTGTGTTCATTTGTGCCATGTCTGAAGTTGAGAGAGTTAAAGTTGAAGGACAAGTTGATGTCTTTCAGACTATCAAAGGAATGAGAATACAGAGACCCCACATGGTGGATACTCCAGTAAGTGTGTGTGTGTGTGTGTATGTGTGTGTGTGTGTGTGTGCATGTGTGTGTGTGCATTTGTGTGTGTGTGTTTGTGTGTGTGTGTGTGTGTGCATGTGTTTGTGTGCGTTTGTGTGTGTGTGTTTGTGTGTGTGTGTGTGTGTTGTGTGTGTGTGTGTGTGTGTGTGTGTGTGTGTGTGGTGTGCATGTGTGTGTGTGTGTGTGTGTGCGTTTGTGTGTGTATGTGTGTGTGTGTGTGCTTGTGTGTGCATGTGTTGTGTGTGTGTGTGTGTGGTGTATGTGTATGTGTGTGTGTGTGTGCGTTCATGTGTGTGTGTGTACGTGTGTGTGTGCGTGTGCGTGCTTGTGCATGCATGTGCATTTATATTGGGTGTTTACATGTATGCATGTGTATGAGCACATTTATGGTTTTATACGACCTAATTTGTATGATTTGTCTGCATCCCTTCTCTCCTTAGGAACAGTACAAGCTCTGTTTCGATATTCTTCAGAGCTACCTCGATTCCTTTGATACTTATGCTAACTTCAAAACTGTGTGAATTGTGTGATAGCATATTTAAGTGGCTGCTTATGTCCCCCTTAATTCATACATGACTGGTTCAGTGTAAAACTCTGGGTAAGTAAACATTATTGCTTTACCCATGCAGTGTGACCATGAGTAATTGAGTTATGTAATAAGCTTGTATTCAACCATGGATCACAATAGTAAACTATAAGTTTCTTATCAAAGTTTGCTTTTCCTTATACTAATACTGCTTGTGTTTGGTATTCCATGTCATATGCTGTATATGAAGGTCAACGTTGTCCAGTCCATATATATAAAAGGATATATAAAATGTGTGTACTATGTGCATGTGGTTAATAGATTCTTATCTTTAGTATGTACCAAATTTGTGCCATTATGTCATTTTCATTGTTTTGAGGTAAACTGTAGACTTCAAACATACTGAAAACAGCACCTTGCTTAAATGCTTGGTGTTTTGAATGTACTGTGGTTTGTTATAACTTCAGTTTTTGTATTGTATGCATACAAAATTTCGTGTTACATAAATTCCCAAATGTTTGTGCAATATGATTTTACATGCTTATTACTTTTCATCTTATTGCAATTGCTCATCATTATATCCATGTATAAAGTAAATGGGAAATAACTCTCCCTATATTACATTCATCAACACCTGCTGGTTCACAGAATTTCTGTCTATTATACACATAATATAATACATAATGTGTGATCCAATACTGCTGGCTCACTATTCTATTCAGTCCTACATAGTCTGATACATCACACTAACATTGTGCATATTGTGTATATTAAAATTTGCATTCCAAGTCCTGTACCGGTGTACAAGTACATGTATGTGTGTGTGTATGCATGTGTGTGTGTGTGTGTGTGTGTGTGTGTGTGTGTGTGTTGTGTGTGTGTGTGTGTGTGTGTGTACGTGTGCGCGTACATTGTTTATTCATTATGTACTAAAGGCAGGCAGGTCCTTGGCCATGAATGTAGACAACAGTTATGTATCGTTTGTAGATAACCTTTGTATAATTGTGCTATTTTCATTGTTATTAGTTACATTAAGACTTATCTGCCTGTTTATCTTTTTATATCTATAGACATTAGACATACTGAAAACATCATCTCACTAAAACACATGTGTACAAGCTGTCCTTAATACATAGGGTTTTGAGTTGACTTCACAGGTGATTTGATGTAGAACATTAATACACTGGGATATGCTCTCCTCATAATTATAGTCTCAGAGGTTCTCTTCATTCAAAGTTTTCCCATGGAATGGTTCCACAATATTACATAATGGTATATATGTACTTGGATCACATGAAGCAAGTTGTTATCTGAGTTATGCACCTAACAGCTTGAAGCAGCTGAGTCAGCAATCTAACAGCCTCTTGGGAGTATGGAGTGGTAGTGATTGACAGAAGCCAGGGGATTTCCCTTGTATAACCTCTTATGATGGTAGTACAGGAAGTTTCAACACTACCAATTCAATTGTCATCATTTAAGGACTAGACCCTAAGTTAGATACACTTTCACAGTTCAGTTTTGAACTGGGAATTAAGACCACACAGGTCCACCTGCAGCTCCCAGAGGCCAATATACCACTACCATGTCAGTACATAAATCAATACATTTGTATATGTACAGGCTGAAGATGATCCTGTTCTTGCCTACCTTTGAGAAAGTCTATTCGTGTATTTGGTTTCAGCATCAATGTTTACATAGCACCTTACAATTTACATTCAAAGCTCCAAACATTTCCTTGTTCAGTTTGGAAATAAGTAGTCAGTCAACTTTCACCTCCTTTCATACATTCATACACTATATTCAAAATAGTCTTAACAGCCTATTCAATATAGTCCACCCTACCACAAATGCACTCTCTGAGTATACCTATTGTGTTCGTGACTATTGATCACTGAATACATACATAGGCATTCAATCCTCCAAAACACAACACTATGATATGCCACTGTACATAGAGTATGCCAGTACAATATCCATACACGTATGTTAGGACAATTTCATAGAAGGGGAATGTTTGGTGAAAAAATATAGTAGTTTGAGCCACCCATTAGAACAGTACAATGCTCAAATCAAATGCTCAAATGTTTGTGTGTGTATAGAGAGACATCACATGGAGGATACTCCAGTAACAGTGTGTGCATGTGTGTGAGATTGTGCATGTATGGAAGGCACAGCATATTACGGAGGTGAAAGAAATTTGACAAAATGACAGGACCTGGTATGTTATTAATACATCTTGTAGTTTACTGATTACTGATACTACTATTTTGTGTACTGGTGTGTGCATAGATGGTGGACTGCAGATTTTGAGGACAACTGGTGAGGGACACAAGCTAACTGGTGGCCTACATTGGAAAACACTGTAAGCATACAGTAACCATGACTGTATAGTATGCATATGATGATTAACTTCACACAATTTGGTGTGACACTAGCACTGTGTTTACATATGAAATACCATTTGGGTTATTTTGAAGTAGCAATCTTGTATATATTATGGTCTACAATATAATAATTATGTATGCACATACATAATTATACAAACAAACATACACCAGCTCTCACTAAATATAAGCATACACTGCATACCACAACATACTTCTGTCTACCAGGTAAATGAAGGATGTTTGCACACCCCTAAGACCACACCTCCTGCTGCCCATCACAACATCATCAGGTAAACAGCTAAAGCTTTGTTAACTCATTTTGTCTGTCACAAATAGCAACCATGTCCATTCTGATCATATGGTGACACTTTTACTTCATTGAATCCATCAATAATGGAGGAATATTTCCACCAGTGTTCTCACAGTGTATGCAACATGGATAAAGATTGTAAAAAGTAGGTGAAATATGTTAGAAACTGACATAGTATAATAATGACCACTGATATGGTGGTGGTAGATATACACTCACTCCTTTCTAGTGGTTGTAAAATGCATCGAAAGTTGGCTTTAGAAATGTGACTGTACTAGGTATTATGACAGGAAATTGGCTTCTTATGTACAACAGGTGTGTAGGTACTTACGTAACTGCTTATGACAATTGAAACGCAATGAATGGGTACGTCAATCAGCCACTGACAAAGTTTCAGTACTGGTCTTCAATCCCAGTTACTTAAAATGGGTTAACTATGGGTTAACTAGCACTGTGCTACGTATAAATATACATAAATTCTAAGTCTATTTTGGCACTACACATCATGCCATATAAGTGCCAGTCAAGATCCTATATAGATGCACTCTGACACCATTTTGGTGCAGTACAAGTTAATTCGTATGTATGGATTTACAGTTGGTGATGTTCAACTGTAGTTGACAGATCTAGAGATCAAATGAAGTGGGGAAGTTTGTTGTGTTTGATTGTATTTTTAGCTCCTGTTTTGAGCCGTAAGTTCACTCTGAGTCAGTATATTACGTGACACTAATACTGTTTAACGTTCAGTTGATCTGTAAAATATTCGGTCTATTTATACTGTTGTAGGCTAACATGCATCTCAAACTATAATCACAATGATTATAACAATATTTGGATCGTTGTTCTGTATGTGTTGTACATAGACATCTTGTCCTACTTACATCCTTCCTCTGTGTAAATTTTGTCCACCGATTTCCAGGCTGGCTGTTCACAAAGATCGATTGCCGATGAGTCTCGCATTCCGTATACACTTGTCACAGATACGTAGACTAAATCACTTTACATTATCTCAATGGTTACTTGGTCACTGGCTAATATGGAAAATGAAGCCCGAACTTGAATGACAGCTTTTTCGCCTTGCCAGAGACCAATAATAATAACCTATGCGTGTGGATGATGGTCAAAAATGAAAGTTTATTCAGCCACTTCACCTGTTCCTCTGGTAAAATGTTATCAATTGAATTTCTCATAAATAGGCTCATAATATAGTGGACCTATCAGTACACTGCATAAAATAAGGTTTGTGATTTCCAAATGATGTATTATAACAGTGCAGGGCAAAGATTGTTGCTGTATTTTAAGTCCATCTCAAATTTTGTAATTATAACAATCAATTAATTGGCTATATTTCCATGCAGAAGAATCACTCTCCAGGGTACAAGGTGTCAATGTCACTAGAACTGTACAAGGTTCATCTCCAGCTTTGAGAGTGTCGTGGTGTGCAGTCAATGGAAGTGGTATCACCTACACTGTATGTTACAGTAGGAGACTCAGTACACAGCCTAAGCAATGGTCTATGGGAAACTGTAGTACTAGTGGAATCACTGGTACATCTACCACACTGAGGTCACTTAGTGGAGGAACTACCTACATCATCTGGGTGAGAGCTGTGTCACCAGGTAGACAAGGACCAGACAGTGGCAGCGTGGAACGAAAAGCTTGTAATGGTAAGTTGTATGTATTGTATGATGTAATTTACAAATTACTGTTAATCTTTTATTGTAAAGGATTCACAATTTGGTTCTTCATGCTACAATTTCTTTTAAATATGTGCATGCATTGTTTTTACCATTGTAAAAGTCTGATAATGGTGCTAGATATAATACTACAGTTATTATAAATATAAAAAAAAGCTGATCAGGCAATGTCTTTTCAAAGAGTAAATGTATATTCAAATAATTGATGGCATCCATGCTTACGATAAACACTGTCCATAAGAACTGTTTAAATTATTTTATAAAAATACTATGTTGAAGAGGCAAGTGGATTTTATCATACCATTGACACCAAAAGATAAGTACAAATCACTAAAATTCATACCTGCTAAATTTTGGGCAACAAAAAAGCACTAAAGTTAGTACCCGCTAAAAATTGTAGCCTTATATAAGGTAATTTGCTTATGCATGTATGCATGTTATTGTAGTATTTTTAGGCATTTTATTTTAGTTATTTTCAATCAATTAATTGGCTAGATTATTACACAGAAGAATCACCCTCCAAGGTCCAAGGTGTCACTGTCACTAGAACTGTACAAGGTTCATCTCCAGCTTTGTGAATTGTGAAAAGGACCCTGTGGACTTCACTTCTTGTCTATTGGATGACTAGTACTTAGTCTAATAAAGTGGGAGTGGTTTCCGGTTACGCCCACTTAATTACTTCCGGTGATTAATCAATTAATCAATCGGTTACTGTGTACTGATTATCAATTTGAAATTTCCACCGATTCCCAGCCCTAATTACGACCTTTGAGTTTATCACAGAATAAGAATTCCAAGACAAGATGGACACTAATTATAAGTCACTGAATTAGGACTCTGATTTCATTACTTGTGATCCAGGCAATATTTATGGATTCTCATTGGGGTAAATCCTGCAACTCCTATACTACCAACTTTGTGTACAAAATATTGGATCCGCTATCGGTATTGCCTATTTTATCTTACTTCATTGGTTATCCAAATTTTAGTTATATCATGTATCGGTGCACCTCTACTTTAATTGTTTTCAACATTGTTTTCAATTCTATAATGGTGCTGAAAACGATAGTATGGTTGGAATGTTGAGAAGGCAAATGGATTTGACTATTAATTTGATAATTTAAATGTTACTGTAGTAAGCCTTAAAAGTCCCAGTTGAACTTCCATCATGATGCTTGTAACCCATGCATGTATGTGGGATTAGTTGATGTGTAACTCAATGTGAGATTATTTCCATTCAGTTCCTTCCAGACCAACATTGATTGGAGTTAACTATAAACTATACCTCCCTTTTGGGGTTGGAGTAACTGTATCCTGGAGAGCTCCTCAAAGTGACTGTCCCATCACTTCTTATGAGGTTCAGTACAAGATCAGTAGTGACACTAGTTGGAGTACACCACCAGTGTCAACATCATCACGTTCAAGGAAACATAACTGGAGGGGATTATCTCCTAACACTAGTTATGATGTTCGAGTGAGAGCTGTTTCAGCAGCTGGTAAAGGAGCATGGAGTGATGTAGGACAAGTAACGACACCTGGAGGTATATGTATTTAACTAACACAATTATGTACATTATAAACTATGAAAACATTGCATAGACTACCTCCATTATTGTGTCACATTTTACATTAATTTACACACATTGCCATGATAGCAATTGGTAACCGATGGACCTTTTCCATCTTCACAAAAGTTTTACATTATTAAAAATATTAGGGATTACATCAGATTGTGTTACACTATACTACAATGCAATTCTTAATTGGAACCTTTCTTTCTCTTCATAAGTTCCTGGTCCGGTACGATCCCTCTCAGCAACCCCATTTATAGCAAATCGTGTACCAGCATTACATGTCAATTGGAGTTCCCCCATGGACAAGGCTCAAGGAAATCTAACATACAGACTGAGAGTGGTTCCTCCTAATGACAAAATATCAGGATTGACTGCTACAGAGTACATTGTGAGAGGTCTGAGGGCTAACACTAACTATACAGTGTATGTCACTGCTAGGTCATCGGGACCATATGGACCTGAAGTGTCTATTGCTACTACCACAGTAGGAAGTGAGTCACTGTAGGGTTCAGTGACATCTGATGTGACGTAAATGTTACACTTTTAATGGATGAAAAGGTTGTTATTTATCTAAGAACCTTTCACTTTCCTTTGACAAGAGCCTGGTCCAGTACGATCCCTCTCAGCTACCCCAATAGCGGTAGATGGTCTACCAGCATTACATGTCAGATGGAGTCCTCCTGTGGACAAGGCTAGAGGTAGTTTAACATACAAACTGAGAGTGGTTCCTCCTCATGTCAACATATCAAGACCAATGACAGCTACAGAGTACAATGTGACAGGTCTGAGGGCTAACACTAGGTATACAGTGTATGTCAGAGCTGTATCCTCAGGAGTGCATGGACGTGAAGAATCTAATGTTGGTACTACAGGAGGACGTGAGTGCAGGATTATTTCATAATCTCCTATATTTGTGCATATTATTCATTACAATCACTCCTAGTAATTTTCAATTGTTTTAACACTGTTTTGTTATATTCGATATCTGTAACATTCCATCACATTTTTCAGCATTTAACAATTCAGATGGAACTTTCATAACAATGTTGTATCTGTACACCTCAGTAACACATCCACTGCGGATTTGGGTGGTATTAAAATCAAGTGCTGTTTGAAATTGTCAATTGACCATTCTTTCTTAGAGTAGAGGATTGTGCTGGTCCAACAAGTCAATCATATAACATCAGTGGTCGGAGTGCAATATTTATATTTACACCTCAGAATAGTACCATATAGGGTGCATGAACCTGCCTAGTACAACATTCTATGTTGCCACTATCTGAAAATATCACTAATCTCCCCTCATTCCACGGGGAAGTAAAATTAGAATGCAATTTACAGGAATATGAGGGCAGTGCCAACATGTGAAAATACCATTATTGCAATGAAACCTCCATCTATTTCAATGGAATGCCATTCTTAGAAATTGAAAGAACATTGACCATTGAAGCATGCTGCATATAATGAGTAGAGAATTGATGCTACGATATCCTTGTCTAATTCTTGGCACACTTTATTTCATGCTTTGTATCTCCTCCAAAGGACCACCTAGTTTCACAGTGACACAGCTTACTGAGCGACAATTGTCCACTTCATCTGTCACCTTAAGGATATCTCCCTCAGTTGGTAGTCGGTATGTGGTGTTCTACAAAGAAGATGGACAGCAGTTCACCAGACACCCAACCACATTCATCTCTGCTAACAATGTGGTCATTACTGATCTCCAGTCCAACACTGGATACACAATGAGGGTGCAAGCCAGTAATGACTACGGGTCAACCAACAGCTCTGATGTTGACGTGTACACCTTACCAGAAGGTATGGATGTGTACGTATATCTAGTAGGGATTTCAGACTGCGATGTTTCCAACTGTTGTTGGGAAAATCTGTTTGGATAATAATAATTATTACTTGCTCCTGGTTAATATGAGAAAGCTCTTTTTCACCTTACCTGAGACCTGAGATATTAACAGCCCATGCATGTGTATGATGGTCACATTTGAAGTTAAAGGGAAAAAGAAAGGTTTATTCAGCCACTATTCCTCTGGTGAGAAGTTTTCAATTAAATATTAAGCATAAGGCTCATAGTATTATGGTGGGGCATACAGTAAACTGGATAAAACAAGCTTGTGATGTCAAATTGTCGACAACTGTCAACAACTTCCAGTTTAAATAAAAGAAACTATAGTTACCCAGCCCAATTATATGTATACCAGAGATCTTAATGACACCATTTAGGACTTCAGTTCACCCTCACCCCTGTTGTGTCCATTTTATCTCACAAAAATTTGGAGTACTTCTAATGTTCGCACACTAAATAAGATGTGTTTTAAAGTCCTGCTAAAATGGCTAAAACTAGGTATACAGTGTATGTTAGGTCTGTGTAGAGGAGTGTATGGACCTGAAGTGTCTATATTGCTACTACCACAATAGGAAGTGAGTCACTGTAGGATTTGATTTGTTTGATGATAACAGATGTGCAGTGAATATTACACTTTCAATAAATGCAAAGTTGTTTTTATCTAAGAGCATTCCCATTTCCTTTGACAAGGTCCTGGTCCAGTACGATCCCTCTCAGCTACCCCAGTAGCAGTAGATGGTGTACCATCATTACATGTCAGATGGAGTACTCCTGTGGACAAAGCTGGAGGTGGTTTAACATACAGACTGAGAGTGGTTCCTCCTCCTTATGTCACCATATCAAGACAAGTGGCAGCTACAGTGTACAGTGTGAGAGGTCTGAGGGCTAACACTAACTATACAGTGTATGTTAGAGCTGTATCCTCAGGAGTGTATGGACCTGAAGTGTCTGCTGCTAATACCACAATAAAAAGTGAGTTACTGTAGGATTTGATTTGTTTGATGGGTACCGTACCAGATTTGTAATGAATATTATGTTTTCAATGAATGAAAGTTGTTTTATCTGCATATGAACCTTCCACTTTCCTTTGACAAGGTCCTGGTCCAGTACGATCCCTCTCAGCTACCCCAGTAGCAGTGAATGGTGTACCAGCATTACGTATCAGATGGAGTCCTCCTGTGGACAAGGCTGGAGGTGGTTTAACATACAGACTGAGAGTGGTTCCTCCTCATGTCACTATATCAAGAACAACGAGAGCTACATATTACATGGTGACAGGTCTGATGGCTAACACTAGGTATACAGTGCACGTCAGAGCTGTGTCCTCAGGAGTGTATGGACCTGAAGTGTCTGCTGCTAATACCACAATAAAAAGTGAGTTATACTGTAGGATTTGATTTGTTTGATGGGTACCGTACCAGATTTGTAATGAATATTATGTTTTCAATAAATGCAAGTTGTTTTATCTGCATATGAACCTTTCACTTTCCTTTGACAAGGTCCTGGTCCAGTACGATCCCTCTCAGCTACCCCAGTAGCAGTGAATGGTGTACCAGCATTAGGTATCAGATGGAGTCCTCCTGTGGACAAGGCTGGAGGTGGTTTAACATACAGACTGAGAGTGGTTCCTCCTCATGTCACTATATCAAGACCAGTGACAGCTACAGTGTACAATGTGACAGGTCTGATGGCTAACACTAGGTATACAGTGCACGTCAGAGCTGTGTCCTCAGGAGTGTATGGACCAGAAGAATCTGCTGTTGGTACTACAGGAAGAAGTGAGTGTAGAATTGTTTCGTAATCTCCTTTGCGCATATTAATCATTGCAATCACTCTTATAATATTATAAGGATAATTTAATTGTTTTAACACGGTTTGTTTTGAATGATTCAATATCTGTAACTGTAATTTTGCTGTATTTTCAGCATTAATTTTAACAATTCAGACAGAACAATGTTATATCTTTCTATCTCAGTAATACATCCAGTGCAGATGCAGTGCAGTGCTGTTTGAAATTATCATTTGACCATCTTTTCTTAGTGTAGAGGATTGTGCTGGTTCAAGTAGGAATCATATAACAACAGTGACCGGAGTGCAATAATTATACTTACACCTCGGAGAAGTGCAAAATAGGATGTAGGAACCTGACTAATACAAATTTCATTCTATCCTACCACTAACTGAAAATATCACTAATCTCCCTGCAATTTACGGGAACATGAGGGCAATGTCAATATGTGAAAATACCATAATTGCAATGAAGCCTCCATCTATTTCATTGGAATTCCATTCTTAGAAAATTGAAAGAACATTGAACCATTTAAGCAATAATCATAATAGTAGGGAATCAATGCTATGATAACCTTGTCTTGACACACTAATTTTTTTCATGCTTTATATTCAATTTGCCTCCAAAGGACCACCTAGTTTCACAGTGACACAGCTTACTGGTCAACAATTGTCCACTTCATCTGTTACTTTAAGGATATCTCCCTCAGTTGGTAGTCGGTATGTGGTGTTCTACAAAGAAGATGAACAGCAGTTCACCAGACACCCAACCACATTCAGCTCTGCTAACAATGTGGTCATTACTGGTCTCCAGTCCAACACTGGATACACAATGAGGGTGCAAGCCAGTAATGACTACGGGTCAACCAACAGCTCTGATGTTAATGTGTACACCTTACCAGAAGGTATGCATGGAATATCTAGTAGAGATTTGGAACTGCAATGTTTCCAACTGTTGTTGGGAAAATCTGTTTGGATTTGGAAGTGTTGAGAAATGCAGTCTGGTGAAGAGTAAATTCTTATAATATTATTAATGCTCCCAAATCTAAATGGATCTTCCAAACAACATGTGTATATCTATACGTACATGGATAAAGGTTTGTTTATGTTTGCATGTGTGTATAACAGCACCGCCATGACACCTTGCTTGGTCTTGTAAAATATGAGATGCTTAAAAACAGACGCTGATTTGCATAGCTAACCTATCGGATCATTTAATATTAATTCACACACCTTGCCCTTCCATGCAGGTCCCACAGATTTTATCCTATCTCCGTTGTCCTCAACATCTGTCTTGTGTAGTTGGACACCTCCTGTGAACCACAGGAAGACACCACTCATGTATGCTGTGTCTGATGGACAATCTGAGGCAGATCCTACTGCAGAGACCAGTTTGACACTAAATGGACTTCAGCCATACAAAGAGTACAACATATCAGTGAAGGCTCAGAATAGAAGAGGATCCAGTGTACCTGTGACTGGTACAGTTAGGACATATAGTGACAGTGAGTTATGTTCCTCAAATGACAAATATTTGCATTATCAAAACAATAAATTGAATTCAGGTATTCAGGGTGTTTTCGATCATACTGATCTCTCAGTCAGTTTTGTATGTTTGAAATCGCACACTTAGTCCAATAATACTTCTGTACATATCACAGCTCCATCAGGACGACCACAAATGATAACCAGTACTGCAAAAGGGACATCTTGGATTGAGCTAACATGGATGATCCCTTCAGCTGGTGGTAGGAATGGTATTATCATCAACTACGTCATTGACCTGTCATCAAGAGCTAACAGGATCACTGTTGATGTACAGACCCCCACCTTCAGCAGTCCAGAGAACCGCTACTACAACATCACAGGGCTGAGTGCAGGTAGTGAGTACACTGTGAGGGTGGCTGCCTCTACTGTGAATGGGACGGGACCTTTTACTAGAGAAGTGAGGATCAGTACATTGGATGATGGTGAGTATATTATAGATTGATAAAACACTATGTCTATTATTATTGTGTGACATTGTTTGCGTTGTGATGTTATCATTTGTTCTTTCGTTAGTTCCCGGTCCAGTCAGAAATTTGTCTTATGAAATTCTCCCAACACCTCAACATGTGAGGATCAGCTGGGTAGCACCTGCTGTAACTAATGGAGATATTGTGAGCTATGAGGTGACCTATGGTGTACTTTATGGTACCGACATGAAGCTCACAGTATCCAACCAGTCAGTAGTGTTGCCGAATTTGAGTAAGTATATAAATGTAAATTGAAAATAGTCTAACACAATAGATAAAGTGTCTCTCCTATGTATCCTTACAGCTGGTCAGACTCCATATAGAGTAAGTGTTAGAGCTGGTACAAGTCAGGGGTTTGGAGGAGCTACATCCATTGTTGTGTTTTCCAATGAAGGAGGTGAATTCATTCTTTCATTACAGTTATTTTTATTGTACTCAAACATAATGTGCTCAGTATTATACAATGTCTGTTTAATAAAGATGATATATATTATCTATAATAAATAATATTAGGCTTATAACATGTTATTTTATATGCTGTCCAATTATTATTTAACTGTTATACAGATTTGCAGCTTTGTTATGACATTATCAGATAGAAACAGTAAACATTGCTTGTTTTTGTCAATTCTCAAGTGATGAATCTAGTTATTGGCCTAAACTGGCTCAAAATGAGATAGCTAATAACATGTTGACACATAATTTGACTGAATTCCAGCTGACCACTTTACAGTCAACACAGACTCATGTCTGAATAATGTCCTGAAATGTTACAAATTATACTCAATTGTTTGTTAAGTGGGCATGTAAGGGTCACTAAATAGTTGACTCTACCTGGGTAGGGTCCACTAATTTGGAGACCCTACCTGGAGTTGTGCTTGTTTACTGTAAATTTATGAAGCAGCTGATAGAAATGCATAACAAATCACACAAAATCCAGTACTGTTAAATAATAATTGGAAGGTATATAAAATAACATGTTTTATGTTCTCTTGTTACCACAACAGTCCCTGGAAAGCCTGTCAGTAATCTTACAGCATATTGGAAAGATGGAGTAGTGGAGATTTCATGGATCTCTCTTTCACTGTTTGAGGCAAGAGGATTTCCCTTGTATATCATCTCATACACATTAGACAACGACACAATGAGAACCATAAACACTACCAATTCAAGTATTGTGATCTATGGATTGGAGCCTAAACAGTCATACACATTCACAGTTCAAGTTACTACTGAGGATGGGATACACAAAGGCCAGACTGCCAATGGTCAGTGACAGCTCTTTTAATACACAGTATAATACTTATTATGACCCAACAGTGTATGATACTGTACATAAACAATATACAGTTTCTATAATATTATGCTATTGAGCTTGTGTTGTTTATGCTTTTGGCACATACATACAGTAACTCTAGCAGCTCTTGATGGGCCAGAAACAGGTGGAGACAGCTCTATTGTCATTGTAGCAGGAGCTGCTGCTATTCCCACTGTCCTCATCATAGTGGTAGTGATTGTGGCTATCATGATTATAATCTGTGTAAGGTCAGTATGTCAGTGTAAATGAGGTAAGTGCAATGTATGTAGTATTATGAACATGTGGTATGGACTCTTGATAATCTGACAGTTAATTTTGTGCAATTATGCCTATGTGTCAGATTATAGCAGTCAGATCATGAAGATTATTAAGATAAGGTCCATATTATAGTGATAGATGTTGGCCTGGGATTACAGAGGTGTCATATCAGCAAAGGTTCACAGTGCACGGTATACAGATGTATATATGCTTATTGCTGTACATGGGCAATAATAACAGCAATCTATATTCCAAAAGTCATATTAATATTCCAATCGTAATTTTTCATGCATCACTGATAATTCTTGAAGAGAAACCTTGGGTGACTGACTGACTGATTATCTAAATTAGTATAAGATACACAAATGACTTCATTCACAGGAGTAATGTTAGATAAAAGGGTTCAGAGTATATAGAGCGGTAGAGGATTAACGAACATCCACAGGTACTGAAATATTTTGGCCATGTATGTCTTAAGGAAACGAAAGGTGTCACAGTCTACTACACTCAAGACCAAATCGGACAAGAACGAGTACCCACTGCAGCCAATTGGTATTACTGATATGACAGTTGATGCAGGTAGCATAGCAGATGTACCAGAAGGTGTGTATCTATGCATTTCAAGCTGAAGCTCACATTCTGTTTTTACTTCCACTGCACCTGCATATACGTACCAGAGCTCATGTTTATCAATGTTATGCCATGATATCACCCTCCATGACATCGTGTGCTTTTGTTATGTTTGCATGCATAGTACATGTAATTTCATAATGACTTGCATCTAATTTTCAATAATTATAGTATACAACATAGCACTGATTACATGATGTTGTACAAAGGATGCATATTATACAAAAACCCTCTGTGTCACTTTTGAAATTCTCATTAGATGTGTTGGATACAGATGGAAGAATCATACAGAGAGCCCGATTTACTGACACCACCAACTTCCTCCATCTCAACAGAGATCATGGATTTGAGGAAGAGTTCAAGGTACTATGCATTACATCCTAGCTCATCTATGAGCAGAACATAATACAGTAAATTAAAGTTACCCACTATGAAAATTGTGAATCATCCATATGAGCTGTTGTACATTCTGGATATAAATAGCAAGCTCCTACGGTATTGGGTACCAATAGATTCGTTAAGAAGTACAATGGTTTGACGTGATGCAATTACCAGACAGTGTGTCCTCAAACAGATGCTAGGTGTGTACTGTTCACTGTTTACTTTGTTATGTAAGAATAACAAACAAACATGTTGATCTTCTTACCTAACAAATATGCACAACAAACATGCTAAACAAGTTTGTGTCTATCAACATAATAATTTATTTTGTCTATGTTATGCGTATACGTATATTACTCTGTGCTGGACTTCCTCTCATTTCTACATGTTCCTATTCAGTATCTTATTCAGTGTTACAGTTTACAAAACATTTCCCAGTCACTTCCATTATCATTATGTATATGTGGTAGGAACATTGTATTGACAACTGAGTATTCACAGGGTACTATTCAAACAAATAGGGATTCTGAGATTAGTCAACCACAAGTAGGAATTGGGTATAAACTTTCTCATGAAGTTAATAACAAAAGTTATAAACTGAAGTTTTTCTTGTTAAGTGCACATGGGGTCGAACTTAACCATGTATACAGTGTTCAGAGAACAGTACAAAAGAGAATTAAGAAATGCTATGTGCATATTACCTGCATTGTTTCACTATAATATCCATTCAACAGACCATCATCAATGATCCAGATGGAAGTGATGTTATAGCTAAAGCAAATAGACACAAGAATAGATATGGCAACATTTACACATGTAAGCAGTGACATGTGTTCTACTAAATGTGCGAGAGAGATATACCTTTGAAGGAATATACCACAAAACTATACACACAATAAAATTAATGTTAAAACACCATGACTGCCTTGATTTGGATACATCATATTCTCTCTCTCCAGACGACCACTCCAGAGTGGTATTGAATGTTCCTGATAGCAATGGAAATGACTACATCAATGCCTCATTTATTAATGTGAGTGTGCATGATGTAACATATCACTGAATATCCACACAAAAGTACAATGTCATATGCATATCTGGAAGTAGACATACATGTATATGAAGGTACACAGTATGTACACACACACACACACACACACACACACACACACACACACACACATTATTTTGCATTATATTATACTATTACATGTATAGGGTTACAGAAGACAAAATGCCTACATTGCTGCTCAAGGTACAATGCAAATCTCCCACTTAACCAATGGCATGCAAAATACCCATAATTATCAATATAATATTATATGCATATTTCCTCCCAGGACCAACTCCTGCTACAATTTCAGATTTTTGGCAGATGATTTGGGACCAGAAATGTCCTGTTATTGTGATGTTGACAAACATAGAAGAGAACGGAAAGGTGAGTGAGGGATTAATTCTACATTACATTTCTGGAGTCTTTGTAACAATTACCTACTTGAACTTTGCTTCCAATCTCGTTTACTGCATATCCCTCAGAGGAAATGTGAACAATATTGGAATGAAGACATGGACTGTCCTCTGGAGCCAGGGAGGGATTTGAGTGTGAGAGTGACCTCACTTTTGGGATATGCCAACTACGTGATCAGGGAAATCACCTTGACTAATGTGAGTGATGGACAACCATGTCATCATAAAACTGTCAACTGTTTAGCACAAGTAAATGCTTCATTAGTTTATCAGGCACTTTTTGGTGGTTGAAATCAATAATATCTGTGCTATATAAAATCTCATCAGAATAATAAATATAATATTGACATATACCTCTTCATATTAAGTTACTATACTACATATATAATGTTTTCTCTATTATTAATAAAGTGATTGAGTTGTAAATAGCAACAAAATTCAGAACCCTGGTAAATTGTTCCCTACGTATTATGCTTTTATTGCCTTCTATAGATGTCCAGCACTCACTGTAAGCCACTCAAAGTGAAGCACTTCCACTTCACCACTTGGCCAGACTTTGGTGTACCCACCCACCCTTCTTCTCTGGTGAAGTTTGTTCAACAAGTGAGGAAGGAGTACAAGGACAGCACAGCACCAATGGTGGTACACTGTAGGTGGGTGTAGCAGGGGGTTAGTGTGTCAGTAAGTGGGTGCAAAGTGGTGGGCATGTTAGCGAGAGTGTGTGGCCAATCAATATCATATATATCGGTGTTTGGTAAGTGAGTCTCACTAGCTAGTACATTCAGCGGTGGATGTGGGGGCAGGTGCATGAACTTGATGTGGTGGCTCTTATATATAGTGACACAAATGGACTCAAGAGAGATGGGTATGGCTTCATACGGGCATGTTGTAGTTGCCATTCATACCCTCCTTCTCACACACCTTCTATTTTTTGGTCTACTTTTCTCCCAGTAACATCCTGTCTTCCTGCATGTAGTGCTGGTGTTGGTCGTACTGGCACTTTCATCACCATTGATGCAATGATGGAGAGATTGAATGAGAAAGACGACTTGAATATTTATCAGTTTGTGACCGAAATGAGGAGTAGAAGGACCTTCATGGTACAGACCATGGTGAGTGTGTGTAGTAGAAAATGTAAGTACACATAGACTATATACAAGTGTTGCTATATTATGTAGTGTTGCATGCGTTATTCTCCTGTTCTATTCTAATGTTGATGTAGCTGTACACATAGTGAGTAGGTATACAATAATTGGTAATATGATTGTACATTCATATTATGCTTTACATAATATATGTACTATTACATGCCTTGTTCTCTACCATAGGACCAGTATGCCTTCATACATGATGCTCTCTGTGACTACCTCACATGTGGAGACACCTCCATTCCTGCTCACCAGTTGAGAGTTGAAATAGGAGATATGAACAAAGTGGACAATGATACAAGAATGTCTGGATTTGAGAGCCAGTTTAAGGTTCAAAGCACGGAGGTGTTAAGTGTCTGTAACATTCATTCCTCATGGGAACATGATAGAATCAGAGTGAAAGCTTATGTTTTTGCTCACAGACAATCCTTTCTGAGTAATAATGGTTAATGTAGGTACATACTTTCAAATTGTCACTTGTTTTAGTATAATGGCCTTAACGGTTATAGTAGTTGTCAATACACACAAGTCTACAAGCCGGATAATAAATAGTTGAATTGATATGTGCTTTGCAAACTGAGTCACTGTCTGTATCAAATTATCTTGAAGTTCCCACTCTTCAGCTACTGGACTCAGTGAGCAAGAAGCCAGCTTCTGCAGATGAGACATTTGCAAGGAAGAGTGTTGTTGAGAAGAAGAACAGGTACAAGGATAGGTTCCCATGTGAGTTGAAGTGGACATGTTTACACCTTGTTGCCATGGAAACACAATGTTCAAACTGTGACCATATGCATTTATTCGAGGTCAACATACTGCTGTACACATGGATTCAGAAGTGGCATCATAGCATATCTGTGAAATAGACTATATTTATAATATATTGGGTAAGGAGATAACTGAGAAATCCTTATCTCAGTTACATTTGACATGAATATTAAATTTATACATGTGTGTGGGCACTTCATGGTGGGATGGGTGCACTGTTGGGTGACAGAGCATTATGTATAATGTACCTGGAAGGCGATATACATTATTAAATTTCATTCATTTTTTGACAATGAGTTACTGATGTATATGTATGTACGTTCATGGACATGTACAGACTCTAACAGCTATTTACACATCTCTGGTAAGGGAACTACCAGTGGATCAGACTATTTCAATGCCAGCTTTGTTGATGTGAGCTACATACATGTTTACATAATACGTTTGTATTTTGTGGTGAATTTCTAATGTAATCATAATTGGTGGCAAATACACAGATCCTTGTTGTATATTGGTTGATAATAGGACATCTTCTGATCCACAATCCTGATGTCTGCATAATAATTATTATTATGATTGTAGCTCCAAATGTTACCTAATATACATATTACATATTATGTGTTTGGTTGTTGTTGTACACTGTCTACCATTATGACCCTAGAGTTACTCAAGGAAAAAGGCCTTCATAGCTGCACAGGCACCTCTTGAGAGCACTAGGAATGATGCGTGGGAGATGATATGGCAGTTAAGACCTTCCACTATTGTACTGCTGTGTGACTTTGAGGTAGGGAAGGAGGTACGTATGTGAGTTGTATGTGTGTGTGTGTGTGTGTGTGTGTGTGTGTGTGTGTGTGTGTGTGTGTGTGTGCACATACTTGTGTGTGCGTGTGTGCATGTATGTGTGTGCGTACGTGCATGTGTGCATGCGCGCGTGCGTACATGCGTGTGCGTGTGTCGTATAGGATTTTGCATTGGCACTATTTGATCCGTCAATCAATTACAAATGATTGCAAATGATGCATATTATATGAAAGTGAAAGGGCTGGCTATACAGGACAATATATAACTAATGAACTAAAATGGTGTACTTCACTTGAATCCACACAGATTTCCTGCTTACGGTTCTGGCCCGATGAACATACCAAGGTAATGGATTTTGGAGTGCTCAAAGTGAGCAACGTAGACACCACCAGGAAGGACGCTGGCTATGATGTTATCACCCTGGAAGTATTTGACAGGAGAAAGGTATGGAATGTCCTTATGTTATTAAGACTGTGTTAATGTTACATTCATGGACATGCATTAGAGTAGATTTTACACAATATGCTATACAGATATACAAACAGCATCTGATCAAGATGATATATTACATATTCCACATGTTGTACCATGTAGGAGTCTGGTGGAGTGAGGACCATTACATTGTTCCATATCAGGAACTGGTACAAAAATGGCCGCCCTCCTTTAGAGGCCATTTTGAGGTTGATGGGAGATGTGGAGAATGCCATGATATCCACCCCTGGTGATGTCCCAGCAATGGTGATGTGCGAGTGAGTCCAACCTTGGGATATGTTTGGGACTGGTGTGTTGTCTGGTTTGTAGTTTAAAAATATTATATTCTCTCCCTTCCAACATTTGAAACACACAGTGACGGTATGGGGAGAAGTGGTGTGTTCATTTGTGCCATGTCTGAAGTTGAGAGAGTTAAAGTTGAAGGACAAGTTGATGTCTTTCAGACTATCAAAGGAATGAGAATACAGAGACCTCACATGGTGGATACTCCAGTGAGTGTGTGTGTGTGTGTGTGGGGGGGTGTGGGGGTGTGTGGGGGTGTGTGTGTGGGTGTGTAGTGTGTGTGTGTGTGTGTGTGTGTGTGTGTGTGTGTGTGTGTGTGTGTGTGTGTGTAGTGTGTGTGTGTGTGTGTGTGTGTGTGTGTGTGTGTGTGTGTGTGTGTGTGTGTGTGTGTAGTGTGTGTGTGTGTATGTGTGTGTGTGTGTGTGTGTGTGTGTGTGTAGTGTGTGTGTGTGTGTGTGTGTGTGTGTGTGTGTGTGTGTGTGTGTGTGTGTGTGTGTACATGTGTGTGTTGTAGGAGTATGACTCTACATTCATTCTGCATCCCTTCTCTCCTTAGGATCAGTACAAGCTCTGCTTTGACATTCTTCAGAGCTACCTCGATTCCTTTGATACATATGCCAACTTCAAAACCGTGTGAATTGTGTGATTATGCAACTTTCTTGTGTGATTATGCAACTTTCTTGTGTGATTACATAACTTAAGTGTGCCATTGCATTACATGTATGTGTGATTACATAACTTAAGTGTGCCATTGCATTATATGTATGTTTGATTACATAATAAGTGTGTGATTATGTAATATAAATGAGTGAACATGATGGAGTACGTACATAAAATATATTAACGTTGTATTCTGAAGTAGAGAATATATACAGTAGGTATATACTTACAAAATCCATAATGATAAATTGGATGATAAGCATTTTCCTTATCTTTGCAATAATTATACACCTTGTAACATAACATCATTTTCACTTTTTGTCAATGAGTACACTCAGCTTGTTATGGTAATAGGCATACTGAAAACAGTTCCCGCTCTATATAATGCACTTGAGTGTTATCTTAATGCTGCATGCCTTGACACCCCATTCAATATCACTCGCAACTGGTCTCCCAGCTATAGAATAGTGTCCTGTACATATGCGGAATGATCAGGTACACAGTCTCTATGGAAAGTCCCTGATAAGCCATAGGTGTGTTTAACACCAAGTGGGTGACCTTTTAATTTTTTTGTGACCTTAAGTTTTTCCTTCATCGAGTGCCCCTGGACCCGGTATTTATGTTCCTTAGCATAACTGCAACTGTGAATTCATAATTGATATAGATTTATATAATAATGTTTCATGATAAAGATGGCTGCTTTTGAAATGCTGATAATTGGAAATTGGGCTACAATTAAAGCGCAACAGCTTCACCAAATGTAATATCTTCTGCGAAGGTTTTTCTAAACCAAAATAGACATCCAAAATATTGTAGTGCGGGGTGGCAGCCACATGAATTTTTAACTGAAATTTTTTGTTCGCTTACAATGTTAAGAAGGTGTATATAGAACCTGTCAATATCAGGTATGGATTCTCTTCTTCATCAGTGAGTGAGCACTCTGATTGGCAAAAATGAGCCTAAAATCTCTCCATGATATCACTGCTATATTATAATTATATGTATTTTCCAACACATGCAATATCACCTATTTTGATTAGTGATCTATTTAATTTTAGTCAGTTCAACACAATTACTGGTTTCATATCATGCTAATGAAACACACAGCGATGGTATAGGGAGAAGTGGTGTGTTCATTTGTTCCATGTCTGAAGTTGAGAGAGTTAAAGTTGAAAGACAAGTTGACGTCTTTCAGACTATCAAAGGAATGAGAATACAGAGACCTCACATGGTGGATACTCCGGTAAGTGTGTGTGTGTGTGTGCATGTGTGTGTGTGTGTGTGTGTGTGTGTGTGTGTGTGTGTGTGTGTGTGTGTGTGTGTGTGTGTGTGTGTGTGTGTGTGTGTGCACATACATGTGCATACATGTATGTGTGTAATCACTAAACATGTCATATAATTACAAGCTATACCCTATGTACTATACCCTTGTACTCACAGGAGCAGTACAAGCATCGCTTTGATATTCTCCTGACTCATCACAATGTGTTCAACACCTAGCCATCTTCAAAGTGGTCTGAACATATTTGCATGTACGTACTGCAGTACTGATGTGATTCATCTAGTCAGGAATTGTGTGTGTGTGTATGTGTGCATGCGTGCATGTGTGCATGCATGTGTCCGTGTGTGTGTGCGTGTGTGTGTGTGTGTGTGTGTGTGTGTGTGTGTGTGTATGTGTGTGTATTCCTGTGCAGGAGCCACATCCTTATAATGTGCTATACTACTTGACCCACCAACATAAACAGGTGTGCTACATATACTACCATCCATTTTGCAATTTCCCCACATAACCAGTACCCTACTATTTGCTGCATAGTGCTATTGTAAATCAATTCAAAAAATAGGACACCAAAGTAACATATTATTATGCAATATTGAGCAAAGATGAAATAATTCTAATCAATTTGTATTAGTCACAAAAATGTAAAAACTATATAATATGTATACACACTGTATGCTATACGAATAATATATATATATATATATATATATATATATATATATATATATATATATATATATATATTATTCTATCAACGGTAATATATATATATATATTACCGTTGATAGGCCACCAGTAGTCGATGACAGACATTAATACAAACAACATTGAAGATGACTAATGATGATAGATATCAATACAAACAGCGTTGGAGGTGACTATCGATGGTAAACAATAAAACAACAAGATGAGAGTTGAATGTATTGATCATTTCAACATATTTTACCAAAACAAAGATTAAATGTTTATTCTGAACGTAAATAAACAACTAATAAAACAGCTTTCTAGCACTCCTCGTGGTAAGGAAATGTATAAACGTATTCATTGTTAAAATGGGTGTTCCTTAAATAGACTGCTACTTCGGAGAACTTGCTGAGGGGAGACATGAGAAGGATTCGAGCACGCGAGAGGATAAAGAGCTCGGCCCAGGCGTCCAGCAGTGCCTTATTCACGTTGGCCTCCACCAGTTGCGGGTCCTTACTCTGGTCGGTCTCCGAGTCGAGAAATGTGTCGTAGAACACAGCATGGTTGATCTTCTGTTCCGTGATCCAGTCCTTCACTTTATGCGAATCACTGGCAACATACAGGGTCAGAGCATGTCCAACCTTCTTCTCCGACACACTCTTGGAGCACTTCAGAATGAAGTCCCACGTGTCCTCGCGACTCATGCCTAATCTATTCAGCCTGTGGTGGAGCATGTCATCATCACCCATTCCCAGACCTGTTCTCACATGTACAGCGCTGTACATCCCAAATACGTTTGTGTCCTTTTGTATTTCCGCTGCTCTTTGCATCACTTCCTGGCTAAAGTGGAAGAGGAAACCAACTGCTGTGTTCATGAAGAGCCAGCGATGCTCCCACAACAAATCTCTGAGGCTCTCCAGAGTAGTTTCGTCTCCTTTCAGAACCAACAGCTTCTCCAACAAATCTTGGTCGAAAAATGGAGAAAACAAATCGTCTGGTTTGAGTGTAGTTGTCAGGGCAACGTATTGTACTTTCGGGGACAATAGGGCATTCATTGTCTTTTGAGAGGCTTCGTGCAAATCCTTGCTGCCTTCTTGAAGGACAAATTCCTGGACGTCAGTGGTTGGTAGACTAACGCTCCAGTCGATCTTATTCACGTCTAGATATCTCCTCAGTCCGCCAGACCCTTCACCGCCCGTACGGTAGTTTATAATAAAGATCCTATCGGACAACACCGCGAGGAGGAATGTCGTTACAATTCCGTATATTTGATCCCCGATAGACCCACACTTGACTCCGGGGCAGTGGTACATCAGTACCGTCTTGCTGTTCTCCCCTTCCGCGGAAACCGATTTGACCCAAGTTTTGTGGTGTAAGGCGTAATCGTCCAACAGTTTGCGAAAGTGTTTCAGCCCCTCGTCGGCCTTCTCCACAATGTGCCCCGGTTGGTTTAACGACCCCGGTTGCCCCTCCACGGAACTTTGCCGGACGGTCATACTGTAAAGCGCGCCGCATATGGTGATCACAGCCAAACACAAGAAGAACGTTCTCCTCTTTCTTCTGAGCCACATCGTCACAAAAGTATAGCACGAGGTTGCTATTATGTACAAAACATAACCGTTGAAAATCATACTAATTGGTATAATTTCTTCAAAATATATACGAAAGTGTATAATACTGCCGTTATGATATCAGTATAAATGGGAACAAATGCATTCCAATGTATATTTCCTATCTGGACATAATATGCATACGACTACCTCTGCGTATTATAACTACTTCGGCTAGCTATGCTATGCTAAGTAACGTATACTCTAGCTGTAGGTCTAACGGTTTCAGCTTCTCTTCAGCCACAAGCATACTTCGAGGACATGCGGATGTGTACTTGGTAGAAGCTCTTCATGTGTTCCATTTCTGGTTGGGTGAACTCGGCTGTTTCATTGCACAAAATGTACACCCTCGTAGAGTAGCGGACCGGGTCAGGTTCACCATCGGGGGATTCCCCTCCAAAGTAGGATAAGTACACACCTGCACAATGACGGGATAATGAATATCAGGTACCACCGGTACCGTACTACCAGAGGAAGGGTTAGTGGTGATACTGCAATTATAATTTCATTGCACACATGTACACCTACAAAATAGTAAAAACAAATGGGAAGATACAAGCATGTGACAAGTATATGACAAGCATGTGACAAGAATGTGACCACATAATCAGACTGAATGACCTTGTTTACTCGGTGTTCGGTAAAACTTGCCCACTCTGACGTCTCCAAGACCATTACAGGCAATTTGGCCTTTGGAGTCAACGGTGGCCTGAAGCATTATAAGATGTATATTACATATCATAAACTATTTAAGTACAGAAAATTCCAACAGTCTGTACAACGTCACAGACAAAAGTGCTGGTTGAACTGAACTGTACTGAAAATGCACTTTGTAATGTACATTTCATCAAAATTACACACAATGCCTAGTAGAATGATTGCAAAAATGCACATCAAAAGATGGTGTTATATCCTTTCTTCTAAATTGAAAGTGAATTGTCTGTGTGTTTAGACTAATGAGTTGCTATTTGGTGGGGGAAGGTTTATCGCACACTGAGCCTGTGCAAGGCCTAAGGTTGACAAATACGTACATTCGGCGTAAATCCAGTGATGTTATTTGTCAACCTAGCTGCTATTTCTCTTCCAGGAAGTTTTATCTCGAGTTTGTAATTGTGAGTGTTAATATGCTGCTTCTTGTCACATGAGGGTTGGCCGCTGGTGATGTGGTCTTCGTTATGTACAATGAACTAGTGACTGGTTAAAATAGTCTTAAAGAGAACACGTGCAGGTATGACATATCATAATGGTTAGGGGCATTGATTATCTTAAGTTATGTGAACAATAATATTGCAATAACAAAGTCATGTGCAGGTCACATGCAGTTCTTTTGATAATCATGCTTGTTCCAGAAAAGTCACAGCAGTTGCAAAATGCACCATTAGAGAAGTAATATTTCCTCTGGGGTTTCACCAATAAGTATCCTGGATAGTCAGCATCCCATTCAGATTCACGAAGGTGAGAATTAATGAGGTTCAGATTAATCAGGGTCTATTGTAATGGATGAGCCATGGTACTTTTAATTGTCTGTCGTTCGTCAATTAAGCAAGTTTGATTATGTTCCCATGAATGCTGCTTTTATGGTTGTTAACAATCATGCGCATAACAGCACACCGTATTAACACACACACACACACACACACACACACACACACACACACACACACACACATGCATGCACACACCCACACCCACACCCACACAGACACACACACACACACGCACATGCACGCACACGCACCACACACACACACACACACACACACACACACACACACACACACACAACCTACCAAGTACACTGGGAATGGTCTCTTACAGACAGTAGGGTGCATAGGGCTGGACACATTCCTGCAAATGTCAAATTGCAGCTGGAACGTAACAGGGTCGGCATACTTGGTGTTGATGTAGGTATCACCAGCAGTACCCCATAATTGTTGAGTCCAGCTGAAACCTTTCCCACTGAATGAATGGACAACATCTTTAATCCAAGTAGTTTGATGAAATTACATTCTTATAAGCCACACACACACACACACACACACACACACACACACACACAGAGAGAGAGACACACAACTTTGCAAGCAAACACGCAATAGTGTCTAGTAAAAATTATGTTGCAATAGCCCGCCAATTTGGCGGGTCGATGACATTAACATCGATGACTAGTAAAACCATCACTACACACACCACAATTTCGATACTATCAATGCTACAATAGTATAATAGCATAGATTTGCGAAGTTGGAAACACATGAATACGTACCCTTGGATGATTTTACTGAAGTCGAATTTTTTGCCGTCGTCCGATTGGTATATGCATTTTTCCATGTCCGAATAGTCCCCTCGAATCGAGGGCAGGAAAGCTCCGACGACGAGAACTGCAATCACGACTGCCTTCATAGTTCTGGCACAGCGCACAGACGAGAATCAAGCCTTGAAGCTAACCGGTCAGGTGACGCAATTAAGAGCATACCGATCACGTGATCCAGCCATGTGCGCGTTCATTGTATGATGCAATCTTGGCTCCTATCCGGATGCAAAACATCCGTATACGGGGTTTTACAGCTGATTTACGGTTTCATGATTGCATGGTGTCAAACCTTATATACCTATATCCCTAAACCTATGAATATGCTATGTTAGGTTATGGAGCCAACACAACTATGTAAATCCATGTGCATACACTTGGGGAGACTTAGTGGATTGAGCAATGATTTAACACATAAAGGTACGTAGCTTATAATATGTGATGTAGTCATGTGTACCTGGACTGCATCCATAATGCAATGGCAGCCCCATCCATGATGAAATGACAGCCGCCATCCATGACGCAATGACAGCCTCCATCCATGATGCAATGACAGCCCTCATCCATGATGCAATGGAAGCCCCATCCAGGACGCATTGACAGCCCCATCCAGGACGCATTGACAGCCCCATCCATGATGCAATGACAGCCCCATCCATGATGCAATGACAGCCCCATCCATGATGCAATGACAGCCCCATCCATGATGCAATGACAGCCCCCATCCATGACGCAATGACAGCCCCAACCAGGACGCATTGACAGCCCCAACCAGGACGCATTGACAGCCCCATCCATGATGCAATGACAGCCTAGCCCCCATCCATGATGCAATGACAGCCCCATCCATGATGCATTGACAGCCCCATCCATGACGCAATGACAGCCCCATCCATGACGCAATGACAGCCCCAACCAGGACGCATTGACAGCCCCATCCATGATGCAATGACAGCCCCATCCATGATGCAATGACAGCCCCATCCAGGACACAATGACAGCCCCATCCATGATGCAATGACAGCCCAATCCAGGACACAATGACAGCCCCATCCAGGACACAATGACAGCCCCATCCATGATGCAATGACAGCCCAATCCAGGACACAATGACAGCCCCATCCATGATGCAATGACAGCCCCCATCCATGACGCAATGACAGCCGCCATCCAGGACGCATTGACAGCCTCCATCCATGATGCAATGACAGCCCCCATCCATGATGCAATTACAGCCCCATCCATGACGCAATATCAGCCCCCATAAACATGGGTTAAGTATACGTAAATAGCACACGTAACATACTAAAATCAGATAGGTCACGGTGGCTGGGTGGTTAGGTGGCACGATTTCTAGGTTCCAGCCTGGGATTCGAAACCAATTTGCACTCAAAAAAAGTGTAAAGGAATTAGTTCTCCCAGCCTGGTGGTCAGTCGCAATACTTTACAAAGAACCGTAGGGGGGAGCTTTGGAACTCGTAACTGATCTCCCAGCTAGGATAGTGTCTTCTGCATTCGCGGAATGACCAAGTACACAGTCTCTGTGGAAAGTCCCTGTAAAGCCTCTCGACCCTGAGTAAGTGACCTTATTATTAATTTTTGTCAACGTTAGATAAATTTTGGGGGGAAAATGGCTGCCAACAGCACAGCGACAGTCACACATGTATAATAATAGCCACGCATGTGGATCACTATTGATTGTATGTATCTCTTCTCAAGAGTTGATCTCATGGGAATGTCAGTTCATGGAGCATACTGGGTATTATATATATATAATATTATTATTCTTTCCAGTCATCCGGCCATGGCCAAATTCGAGTGCAGTACATTTAGTTCTAACTGCTCATTTAGCTGTATGTTGGCAATGCAATTGGTGGCACCAAAATAAGAATACTTGTCAGGAGATATTTATGGATTACTATAATAATAATAGATAAAGAATAATTGACAACATCATCATTCAATTAAATTCAATAAACACAAAATACTTTTACTATTAAGTACCAATAATGTTAACACAGTGAGATAAATGTAAAGTGATCTTTCATTCAAGAAAATCAAAATTAGTTCAAATTGAAAGAAATCGCGTTTTGTAAATGTGTCAATTGAATAAAACTAAAGCTTGATGTTGAGGTCGGCATGTCTTCCAAGCGGTTTAAACTGGTACAATTTGAGATGGCTTGACACCGTTAGGTAGATTGAAGATGCATGTGTGTGCACGCACGCACACACACACACACACACACACACATGCACACACACACACACATACACACACATGCCTATATTTTATGTGGTTGATTTCAGGTATGTAGGCTCATGTATAATCACGAAGAGCAGTAACATAATACAATCATAATCAAAATTCATTAGAGTTTGATAGATAAAAATCTGAAGGAGTCAATGAAGTGATAGTTTGTCATAGGACAGCTATTAACAAAGCTTTTGATACTCATCGGTCAAACGCTTCGTCATCAGTCGACAGAAGATGGGTTTCAACACATACACACACACATGCACACACACACACGCGCGCACACACACACACACACACACACACACACACACACACACACACACACACACACACACACTACACACAAAGAAGAATGGGGGGATTTTCAGCAAAGGTTCATCATTCTCCCACAAATTCCTATTCAACATTCGCGAGCAGCTCAAGGATCACCAACTGCTATAGCTGGACCACTGTCACAGCTAGCAGTCCTCTGTAGCTTGTATCTCTGAAGAGAAACACCGACAGCTTCTGCACTGGATCTGATCATATTTATCTCCTTCGCCACGGAAGACACATTCAGTGGCTCCTTGTCCCTCTGGAGTTGTTCCAACTCAAATTCAAAGTACTAAAGAAGCAACAAGACAGCATGAGTACTAGCAGTAAGGCAGTACTAGCAGTATGGGAGTACTGGCAGTATATATGAGAGTACTAGCAGTATATGGGAGTACTAGCAGTATGGGAGTACTAGCAGTAAGGCAGTACTAGCAGTAAGGCAGTACTAGCAGTAAGGCAGTACTAGCAGTAAGGCAGTACTAGCAGTAAGGCAGTACTAGCAGTAAGGCAGTACTAGCAGTATGGAAGTACTAGCAGAAGAATGAGAAGTGAAATATTCCTCACAAACACAGAGCAGCACTATGCCAACATATACGTAAGTACCCCGTATTAGTGACAGAGAGACAATTCAGTTTGGTATGCTAAATTTATGCAATGGACACTCCACTGGATAGGTGACTTAACACAACGCTCCATTGAACAGGTGAGTTAACAAAAGCTCTGTTATAAGGAATATTTCTTACTAAGAATTTCGTGTTTTTAAGCTTTGACTGAACAAGACACTGGACAGCATGGGTTCTATATACAGTGGATTCTTGGGAAATGTTCACAATACAAAGAGTATGTCTGCACTGTCCTTCAAACCAACCAAACACCACAAATACCAACAAGTGAAAATTGTCCTGCCGCCTCCATTGAAAGCATTCAACCTCACAATATGAGCAAGTGGGAGGGATTCTGCTAAGAGATTTGGTTACAAACAAGCAACATAGGCATGCAAACACAAGGATGCGTACAGTACACACAAGGACAGACACCACATAATGCGTAATATTATGTATTTAATATGTAGGTACGATACGGTTGGAAGAAAACTAAACGTTACCTGTTATCTGGTAAAGGTTAACGTTTATAGGTTAAAAGTGAAGCAATTTCTGTTAACGGTTAACCAATAACCGTTAACAGATAACCATCAATGGTACGTCACAAATACTTAATCGTTGAAGAAGGAAGACTTAAAGTATTGAAGGTGAGTGTTTGGGCAGCCATTCAAAACTACAAAGACATGGGACCACATCTAGTCTTCCTGAATCTGGTCGACTGACTCTTCAACGGATCGTTCACAAGTTATGCAATTCGCACCTGTCATTTGGTAATATACGCTCGCGTATAATGATTACGTAATAAGAAAACTACCGGTAACATTTAATGGATAGCGGTTAACAGTTAACTGTCAACAGAAGAAAGGTAAAGGAGATTATCGTTTAATTTTTTTCCCAACCGTACCGTACGTGTATACCACAAATACATATACACAGGTGTTACAGGTGGGCAACGATGACTGGAAGACTCGGTGTTTGCATTACTTCTCTCCAGAGCTGTCCACACAATGGAACGTTCTTGACTGCTTCTTTGTACAACCATCGGACCTGGAAGGAAGGAAGGCACGTGCACGCATGTACACCCACAGCTACGTAGGTGCATACTGTATTACATGAGTCCTCTGGTACCAGAGAGTGTGGAAAAATTGAAAAAAATAAAAAATTTACCTCGTGATAAAAAAGAATTTACATACAGTGAATACTCCTTAATCCGCCACCGTTTTATACGCCAAACCTTGTAATCCGCCACAATTTCCCAGAACCAATAGAATGTACAAGTACCAATGGATATCCAGTTAATCCACCATATTTTTTGAAAACTAATTGCGGCGGATTAACGAGTGTTTACATACATACAATATGTACAGAGAGTCCCTCACCTCCATGTAGTGATGCAGCCTGTACTCCAGGGCTATGGCTCTGCGTGTGTACGTGGAAGGAACTCACGTTACGTCTTGACAAGTTGAGAAGCTGTACATCTCCACATACATACGCATATAAGCACCATCATATTTGACTAACATACATTACACACACTCAGTGTACGATGGTAGTGGTGATGTGTGAGCTGTATGTGAGAATATGGGTGTACCAGGTGTATGGTGGATGTACCAGCTTAGAGCTCATGAAGGTGCATTCACATGTATGCGTTATTGAAAATAGAGTATTATGCATTACTACATATTGCACATACGCATGTACGTATGTCAATATAACAGTGTATGTAAGTATGTGTGCATGTATTATGGTTCAAGAAACAAAACATGTGGTACATATATACACAAACATATCCTGATTGGTGACAATTGATTAATCAATTAGTTACCGAAAGGTCAGCAATTGGCTAATTAGGACTATTGACATATACCACCATTAATTGAGAAGGAAACACAGAAAATGGATCATCCTATGGAACACCTCGGGTTTCACTCTCGGTATCCCATAGAAGGGATCTATCCCCTATGCATCCTTCCTGAAGGTGGTATATTATACTTCCATAATAGTATTATATGTACGTGCATACATCTGCATGATAATGTGCTGGAATATACTTAGTACATACAGGTATCTTGATAGGTGATACACCTCTTCACATCCCCCCACAGAAGTCAACCACTGTCATCAAGACAGCTCTTACAATCTCCACACAACTTCATTGGACACCACTTACATTCTCCACACAACTTCATTGGACACCACTTACATTCTCCACACACATCACTGGACACCACTTACATTCTCCACACACATCACTGGACACCACTTACATTCTCCACACACATCACTGGACACCACTTACATTCTCCACACACATCACTGGACACCACTTACATTCTCCACACAACTACACTGGGCACCACTTACATTCTCCACACACATCACTGGACACCACTTACATTCTCCACACACATCACTGGACACCACTTACATTCTCCACACAACTACACTGGGCACCACTTACATTCTCCACACAACATCACTCGACACCACTTACATTCTCCACACAACTACACTCCGTTTGTGATCCAGCAGGAAGGAGGCCACCCATTCCTGGAGCCACTCAACATCTGTATGTCCCAAGGTGAGTACTAACTTGGCAGCTCTGAAGAGGAGAATGCACAAAGCTATTCATAAAGGTTGCATGTGAGAAAAGTGAAGTACGTACTTTGTATGTGTGTGTGTGTGTGTGTTCTTGTGTGTGTGTGTGTGTGTGTGTGTGTGTGTGTGTGTGTGTGTGTGTGTGTGTGTGTGTGTGTGTATGTATGCTGCAGCACATGTAGGTAGAATATAACTCATACACACACACAGAGTACCATAACAGCTTCACCTGACTAGTAAGCCCTCGTTGTCCGGTAGGACCTTGGCCCACTGCTTGTACACCAAAGGACGGTCCTGTTGAGGTAGAGTCTTCATGTACATCTCCACGACCTGATGGGGAGTTGGGGGAAGAGCTTATTTCATACAACAGCAAGTGAATACTGAGGATAGCAGTTGTTACAGAGCTGAGAATGGAATAAGTACATGTGTACAAGTAAGCAAGTATATACACAAGTACACATACATATACACACGTACACACACACACACACACACACACACACACACACACACACACACACACACACACACAGAGATGTACACACACACACACACACATACACACACACACACACACACACACACACATACACACACACACACACAAACACACACACACATGCACACACGCACGCACGCACACACACACCTCGTTGTGAAAGTCATAATTCTTGAACTGAACAAGGCAATCACATTCAGAACGAGACACAACTTCTTTGATATCGACAGCCAGAAGGCTTCGGTGAGTGCATTCGGTGAACTCCTAAGAAAGCATGGCATATCATACAAAACAACATATACGTAGTACATGAGGGTACAGTAGGAATGAATAAATGTACCTACGTATGTGTTTACAAGGTGGATATATACTCAAGTGTCATACTCTGGTACAGTGAAAGATGAAAGTGAAACATGTGTACAAATGAGCGATGTTCCACTGTTCGCTCCTGTGTATACAC
>OZ026551.1:4258766-4283766 GCA_964020155.1 Chondrilla cf. caribensis | reverse complement strand
ACGCACACACACACACTCCACAACACACACACACACACACACACACACACACACACACACACACACACACACACACACACTCCACAACACACACACACACACACACACACACACACACACACACACACACACACACACACACACACAACACACACACACATGCACACAAACATACGTACACGCACACACACACTCACTAGTCTTCAATTTCTGATCCAAGTCTATCTTCAACTTTTGTATTCTTAGAACTGGCTGATTCTTCTTGATAGTGTTTGGAGATGCCATGCAAGAAGGCACAATATCAACCTTGGAGGCGTCCTTCACAATCCCATCCACTCCACCTTGCTTCACCATGTCAACCTCCTCCTCCGAGGATTCGTTCACAACTGGCTTTCTCTCCTCTGCTGGGCCACTGCCTTTGGCAAGGGTTACCTTCGATGCCACGGATGCCCTTACTTTCTTCAAAGTTGCCGATTTCCCTAATTCTTCACTCACCAACACACTCCTCAACGGCACTCGGTCCTCTGTAGAGTCCGAGTCGCCAATCACTCTCCTGTTTGTCATCTTCCTGGCATTCGCAGTGGGCTGTACTTCTTGCTCGCTGTCATCATCCGTGATGATGTGCTTCGATGCTGTCTTCTTGGCTGTTATGTGACTGGAAGAGGTGGAGAGTCGTACACTTGAAACATGCTTCCACTGTTCTCTGTACCGCTGCAAGGTAGCATTCTCTTCACTCAGTTTCTTCTTCTCTTCCACGAGCTGTTTCATTCTGTCTGATATTAGGGACATTGAATTCTTAACCTGTGGTTTGAGGGACGCAATGAGTATGTATATTGGCATATAAAGAAATCTCCACCTTAAGAATACAATCCTACATAAGCACGTACATGTATGCATACATACGTACATACATGAATTGGAGAGGCCAGAAAACTTCCTGTACTTTTAAAAAGCACAACTAAAGGAGAGTTGTAGTACAATACCTACTGCAAGTATGCTTGCAGGGTTACAACTGTGTACGTATGTACCTAACTATGGTATTGCAATGTGATTAACAATCCTTGAAAATTTACATATGTACCTTTAGGGTGGTATAAACAAATACTCCAACCAAAGCTACATATAATGTGTGTTGCAGTGTTGTTGTTGTGTGTGTGTTCGTGTGTGTGTACGTGTGTGTGTGTGTGTGTGTGTGTGTGTGTGTGTGTGTGTGTGTGTGTGTGTGTGTGTGTGTGTGTGTATGCATGAGTGAATGCATGTGTATGTGCATGACATTGTACACGTGTGTGCATGTGTGCATGTGTGCATGGGGCACATATGTCAATGCAGCAGTATTCACCTCCTTCTGAAGTCGTTTGATTCTATCTTGCTTTGTTCCCAAGTTCTTCTCGGTCGCTGCCAGATGCTTCTTGAGCATTTCAACTTTCTTCTCCAACTCCGTTACCTCGTTTGTGTCCGATGTCAACTGCTGAGTCAGCAATCTCACCCTCTGTTGATCCTGCTCAATATCACCCCTGTGGATGAAGCAGGTCATATGATTATCACATGTAAGTCACACCCTACAAATACACTGGTAGACAATATCCTGAATTTGACACACAATAACTGTTTTCTGGTTTCCAATCATTCTAATTATGAAATGTAGGCAATAAGTGGTTCATCGTTATCTAAACACAAGAGAAGTTGCTAAAACAACAACAAATAGTTCTTCATCAACTACCACTGGATACTGGATACATTAAGTGACTAAAACACTGAATAGGAACAATATCAATTAGACACTGATTGTGTGGGATTAGTGATGGTGAGACGAAATTTCAGACCAATGTTTTATGTGACTGTCTGTTATATCACAATTGATGCAATTATAGGATAATTTACAACTACTCACTTCTGCTTCGCAATTGTCTTGTTGTGCTGCTCCACGTCCTGCATGCACTTGATCAGTTTCGCTCTCAACAGACGCTTTTTGACATCGACGACGTTGGAATCGCTGGACTTGGTCTTCCCAGTCAATTTGATGGGGCTCCTCAGGGGACCGGCGAAGGAGGAGGTAGGGTGGGTGGAGGACGTGGAAGGCTTCCTCTTGGCATGATGAACGCCTGCTTCATTACCGGCACTTCTCTTACGGCTCTTTAATCTTTGAAAGCCTACATAAGTACGTATATCAGCACACCATAAAAACATGTGCAGTCGATGAGCACCCATAGCCAGTTAACCTTTTCTGCGAGGTACTGATTGCACACATGTACCTACATATATACATATGTATGTGCATTCGTACGTACATACATACATAGGAGGATACGTAGGCAGATACTATATACAGCGAAACCTCCATAATTTTTGACCACCTGAGTACATACGTACATACATACACAGTACAAACATGTGGTCAATGAAAACCAATAGGAAGTGAACCTTTTCTGCCAAGTATCGTACGTATGCACAAACATAGACATGTATCTACATACGTAGGTGGATACGTAGATACTGTATATAGCAAAACCTCCATAATCTGCCACAATTGGGATCCTCTGTTTTATGGCAGATTGGTGGGGGAAATTATGACTTAGCTATTGTATCATCAAAAATGTGGCAGGTGGCAAATTAGACGTATATTAAACATGTACATTTTAATTCATTCTTTGAAGACTAAAGCAGACTGGAGAGGTTTCACTATATGCATGTACATATATACGTACATTGTACACATTTAAAAAGTAATTTTACATTTCTCAGACATACTGCATATACATGCATAGATATGTATGCACGTACGTATGTACGTACATCAGAATGTACGTTGATATGAACATACGTACATATGTACATCCAGACAAAGATAAATAAACACACATAGTACATACGTATGTAGATAAAAACATGCATATGTACATGTGTACCCATATGTGCAGACAAATGTACTGTTCAGGATAACTGAAAGCAATCACGGACGTACCATGAATTTCTGTATCATGGAATCCGTCATTTGTTTCCATGGAAACACTGCCAGCAGCCTTTGAACCATTCTCCAAACCTTTCAAATTAGTCCCATTCCGTGCAGACTTCAGACTACTTCCTGTGAGTTGGGAAGCACTTCCTTTACTACTTAGCGAGTTTCCTGTAAGTGTTGAATCACTTCCTGTTAGTTTTGAGGTGCTTTCTATTGATTTGCCAGAAGATTTGACCGGTTTAGAAGAAGTCTTAGCCTTTCGTGGTAAAGACTCACTCCCAATTGTTCGGGACGCATTCTGAATTCCTCTGTTACCAAATTCATTTACTTTGGATCCACTAGGCTGTTGCTTAAGGGAGACAGAGGTGGCAGAAGGCGGTAGAGTGTTCTGTGTGTTAGCCAATTTTGTGCTTTTGGAGGAAGCAGGCACTGTTTCGTCATCAGACGACTCAGAGTCTATCTCGTTGACAGGGATGACGAAACGTCCTTTAGGTTTCCACGTTTCCACATTCCCCATCGTGAACTGCACACAAACCAAGGAAATGTTAGGTAATGGATGTATAAAACATATGCAGGTACTACATACGTATGTGCATCTGTGTGTACATAGATATCTATATATGCATGTACGTATATGTACTGCTGCATATGTTGTACGTGTATATATACGCATACATACGTATGTATGTGTTTGTGCACGGTGTGCATGTGTGTGTGTGTGTTTGTGTGCGTGTGTGCATGCATGCGTGCGTGCGTGCGTGCGTGTATGTTCGTTTGCATAATATTACGTATGCGTGAGCACACTTGTAGTACACAAAACAACAACGGGCAACCATTGCTGCTACCATTCACCTTGATAGAAGCAGTGTCACCTATAGAAACAGCATAGACTAATCTCTGCTCTCTCTCCTGCAGCGACGAAGTTGTTTTCACAGAGGGTCCATTTCTCTTCACCACACTGGACGGTTTCGTCTTGTCTTCTGATGGTTTATCCGAAGAACCAGGAGATCTTGGTTTCGTGACACTTGCTCTCTGAACGGCCTTAACTCCTTTGTGAGGGCCATACACAGGGATGGTGTTGGAAGCCAACTTTGTAGAAATGCCTGTTTTAGAAGTAACAGATGTAGAAGGACCACCTGTTGACACCCCACTGGTAGAGGCACCAGTTGTAGAAGCACTGGTTATAGAAGCATCAGTTGTGGAAGTACTGGTTATAGAAGCACCAGTTGTAGAAGCACTGGTTATAGAAGCACTGGTTATAGAAGTACTGGTTATAGAAGCACTGGTTATAGAAACACCAGTTATAGAAACACCAGTTGTAGAAGCACTGGTTGTAGAAGCACTGGTTGTAGAAGCACTGGTTGTAGAAGCACTGGTTGTAGAAGCACTGGTTGTAGAAGCACCAGTTGTAGAAGCACCAAGGGGATGAGGTATCGTACCTGGTACATTTCTCAGTGGCTCTGTACTGTGACTATATTCTCCAATAGAGAGAACAGTGACGGTAGCCATATCCACTGGAGGACTGTTAACAGAGGCGGTCCAAATAACAGGCTCCTCAGCAGTACTTACATATGGTTCCGAGTTGGGGGTGAGAGTGGACGGACTAGCAGTGGAAGAATCTTTGTTTTCAAACGGACCCTCGGGAGAACCACCATTGACCGGTAGGTCAGACAGTCCCGGCTTCACATGAACCTTCACACCCTGAGACACTCTCTGGTCACTGTCCAGAGCTTCATGACGAGATTCACCCAAAGTTGCATCTGTTTCAGCGGGATTCAGTTCATTGCCACTCGCATGAGTGTCTCGGGTGTCCCCCTGGACAACACTACTGTCACCCTTGGGATCAACTGCAGCAACAAGCTGTTTCTCTTCCTTCTCAACCTCTCTGGATGTATCATCATCCTCTGTGATCTCCCCTTCTTCTAACGTCTCATCATCGTCAACAGTGGTCTGGTGGGGAGTGGGTGTGTTCGTACACACCCCTTGCTGGTTGGGCGTGGCAGTTTCCACTATCATGGGTCCATCTTGTGTATCCAGGATGCTGTCTCCCGTTTCAACATCCCGACAATGCGCTTTTGAAGGACCACTAGTACTGCTACAGTCAATGACAAGGTTATAACAATCATCTTCGTCGGTAGTGGTCTGGTCTCCGGTCACGTCCATGGTGGTGGATCCAGCTGGTGGATTTGGAGGGGAGTTGGTGGTGTACCCGACGGAGCTTCTCCTGGAGTTTGTGGTCTGCCCTCCAGAGGGTCCAAACTGCTCCGAACCACACTCCTCGTCACTGACCACTTCGTACAAGCACGCCATGGTACTGTTGGTCTTGATGCTGCCGTCAACACACTCCATGACAGACGTCGGAGATTCCAGTGTGGGAGGGGCTCCGGTGGGCGTGGTCAGTGTCTCAATCATCGAATTTCCCAGGTAAACAAACGTACTAGAGGACTCGGGCTTGCTATCTTTGTCTTTCTCCATACCATCTTCTTCTCTAGAGTTCTCGGCCTCGGAAGGAACAGGCTCAGTTTTAGTCGTCCCCATCTTGGACAGATTGGTTCCTCTATCAACCTGTCTCCCTCTACTCTGTTTTTCATTGATGGAGAGTATTAACTTTCGTCTCATTTCCAAAAGTTCCAAGTCCGATTCCGATGTGTGTTCAGTCTCGGTTTTGGAACTCTCCTGTGTGCCCACAGAGGAGGACGGGTCACTGTCATGATGATGAGATCTGCTCTCATGCTTGCGCTTGTAGGACGAACTGACCCTCCTCCTACTCCTCGATGGAGATACACTACTGTCCTCGGTACTAGGGTAGGATTCTCGGGAGCGGTACCTGCTTCTGCTGCTTCGGGAAGACGAGGTTCTTCTTGGAGAACGAGATCTGGGGTCTCTCGCAGTTCTTCTGCTACTGATGCTCTTGAGGGCATCATAGGAAACTCTGACAGTTGTTGCAGCAACCCTGGTGTGTTTGTCCTGTGTGGAGTAATCCCTACTGGAATGATCGTGAACAGTCTTGGATGGAGTGCAGGGATGTGAAGTGGAGGCAACGCGCGAGTTATCGACTTTTTGGTCGACATGATGTCCTTCGTTTTTCTCCCCTGACTCCTGAGTGGTGAGGTTGAGTGATCGGATGGGAGCAATGGAGATTGTTCGGGAATGAGCCCTCAGAAGAACAGGTTTCACTAAGCTTTCGTCCGAGGTGTCTTCAGAAACAACCTTCTTAATCCTTTCATCAACCACCAAACTCGCTGGCAATTTGCTGGGTTTGGTATGTATATTTTGTCTTTTCCGTACAATCTTTTCAATCGCGAGATTAGCCTCGGCAACTTTTCTTTCGATTTCTTTTGCCAGCGCTTCTCCTTTGGCAGCCCTCAGCGAAACATACCCCAGTCTCTCACAGAAGTACTCCATCGTGAGCGACTTGTTGTAATTCATATCTTTGGATAGTGGAGTGGTCGCCAGAAGCCCAGTCTGACGCAGGTGGCACAGTTCCTCCACTGCAGCATTCTCCACGACCACATTCGTGATGTTACGTACGTCATTCCTAACTTGCTTTCTCATCAGCTTCTTCTCTCTCTCAATTGAGTGACCATTGAGGATATCTTCTCTTCCTTTCTGCTTCATTGCCAATATCCACTCCTCCAACATCAGCACTAAACGATGGTCCATTTCTCTAGCATGAGCCTGATTCAAATACTTTATCTTGAAGAGGCGGTCCAACTCCTTCTTTGCCCAGAGCTTCAGGGGGGAGAGGTGACGTTCTGGAAGACTTCCACTGTCCAAACGTTTGGGAGACGCAAAGCCAATCTCGTCGAGGTGATAAAATCTGGATGTGGAAGATGCCTGAATTCGACAAACTGAGTCTACAGGTGTGGATACGGACTGCATAGGCGGTTTGCTTTCTGTGTTCGCCAGGTGACCACTGTCTACTTGCGTCAAGGTTGATGTAGTTGTTTCAGCCAAGACCTTCTTGTCATCACTGCTTTTCTGTAAGGGGCCAACGTCTGCTGACTTGGGCACCTTGCTATCAACACCACCATTGTTCATTTGCAGGAGGAGAGGAGCTTCTGTGACAACAGTGTTGTCTGTGTTAGCGATTTCTCCTTCTTCAGTTTCAGTGACAGAGTCGACAACCTCACTGCTATGGGGAACGCCATCACTGCTTTTACCAGGAACAGATGAAGGTGTGTGACCTTCTTCAGGAATAACCGGAGGGACAGAAACATTTCCAGGAGCGGATGAAGGCGTGGGAACTTTCCCAGGAGCAGACGAAGGTGTGGGAACTTTCTCAGGAGTAGATGAAGGCGTGGGAACTTTCCCAGGAGTGGATGAAGGCGTGGGAACTTTCCCAGGAGCAGATGAAGGTGTGGGAACTTTCTCAGGAGCAGGAGGTGGAGGTGCGGTAACTTTCTCAGGAACAGGAGGTGGAGGTGTGGGAACTTTCTCAGGAATAAGTGGAGGCATGGTAACTTCCTTCGCCCGGATCTCCATATTGCCACCATCCACCTGCTTCCCAACACAGACCTCTTTCATGTGTTTTTCCGCAGCTGCAAGCTCTTTCTGAACCTCAGGGAGGGATTTCCCTGTTTTTTCCATCGTGGTGTAGATATTCTTCATTCTGTGCGCCTTGCGGATCAACTCCTGTACGGCCGGACTGGATTCCCTCAGTTTGAGGTAGCCTACCTTCTCAGCAACCCACTTTGGATCCAGGATCTTATTGTACTGCCTGGTCTCTATGCAAAACTGCATCACTTCAAGGTGTTTCAGGAGGTCATTTGCTTCTTGGATGACAATGTTCTCAGCCACATCTCGCCACAAGGTCTTCATGTCTGAGCGAGACAAACTGCGGAAGAATTCCCGCTTTTCTTCCAGTTTCGCAAAAGAGGCATTAACTGCTCGGGCGTCTGTCTCCACCCAATGTGCCAAAGCCATGTGTGTGCGAATGTCGATCTCGAGGGAGTGTGCGCGATTTATGAATTCGTTCTTGACAATCACCTCCATCTGATTCTTGACCCAGTTTCTCAAATTTCTCAACCCGGTAAGGTGTATGCCACGGGAGTCCAACCTCTCGCTTTTTGCAAACTCGGGAAACGGGAGATAGGACGTTGTTTCTTCCTGGAATATAGGGCGGTCCGATGAATCACTTTTGCCCCCTGTGCCGGCCGAAAAACCACTTTTATGGGTGGAGGAGTCTAACTCCCCACGGTCCCTTTTGTTGGAGGTGAGAGATGACACTTTAGAGGCTTCAATGAAACTGTTCACGCTGTCACTACTCCAAGCTGTTGTACGCGCTTCTGTTTTGCTCAAAGGTGCCGGGTGTTGATGGTGGGGCAAGCGAGGGTGGTGCGCAATCCTTGGATTTGAACCAAAAGAGTGACAGTGCTGGGCCTCGAGAAGTGGAGAACGCGAGGAGCCGGAAAAAAAGTATTCCAAAGCTTCGTGAGGTAGATTCCTCAACGTTGGATCCCTGGAGGATGGAGGAACTCTTTCACGGTCCAGAGGTAAGAAAGGCCTCGTACCGATGTTCTCAACAGGACCGTAATACTCTTGTTCAGAGTGGCCAATGTAGCTAGTAATGGTCTCATTCTCCGATTGACTCTCAGACTGACTGTCCAACTCCATTGGTATTGCCTGCATCAGTGGAGGTACGTCTGCTACCGGAGTATCAGGCTGGAACCGTGGACTGTCTGGGTGAAATGGAGCGGGTCTTGAAGACAGTTCTGGATACATGGGACCCCCCACTGCAGTGAGAGGGTCGCGAGTGCTGTCTTCATCAAGGTCCGTTCTTGACAGGCTGGAATACGGTGAGCACCCTGGAGGGTGGTCAGTGTAGTCTGTAGTAGGGATGATGGAAAGGAAAAATAGTGAGAATAAATACGTATGTACAGTGATGGCCTTGCTTAGTAAGTACCCTGGTTAGCACATACGTACATAAGTACATATGTACACACTCCTGGATAGTACACACTCCTGGATAGTACACACTCCTGGTTAGTACACACTCCTGGTTAGTATACACTCCTGGATAGTACACACTCCTGGTTAGTACACACTCCTGGTTAGTACACACTCCTGCTTAGTTCATACTCCTGGTTAGTACACATTCCAGATTAGAACATACGTGCATACCCTTGGCAACACATACGATTCACTCACTCTGTACTCCACTTTAACCAACTAGTACAGCTTGTAGACACAGTACAGCCAGCTTAGTAAGCGATCTGGTTAACACCTACACTTCACTGAGTCCCTAGCTCATGCATGCTACATGTACGTACATATGTCAAACTGTACTCATAGTAAGTACATACCTCCGACAATAAGTACAGGTTAGTAGCGTTGTATTCTACATACGTAAGGTGAGTACTTACTAGCAAGTAGGAATAGGATACTAAGCATTACGACAACATTCAAATTCAATTCACACATGCCATTTCATGCATACGTACACATAAAAACATACATACAAACATACGTGTGTGTTTCACACGAGCACACATACGTACCTGTTGCATGGTGAGAGGATTTCACATCGCAGACATTTGGTGAATGCTCTCCTTGGAGTGTGGGTCCGGTATACCCCCGTGGGGTCTCGTGATGGGAATCTGGTGGGCGGTACTGCTTGGTTGCAATGTCTTGTGCTTCTCTGGGACTGTCGCTGACGTTGAAGTACCTCTTGGATTTCCTGAAAGGGGTCACAGATATGGTCACTGTTTGAACTACTCAGTTTGTACCTATGTACATGTGCATACCAGTGTACATACATACACTCATGTACGTACATATGTACGTACATATGTTCATACCTACAGTAAATTCTTGTCAATCCGCCACAATTCATTTTAAAAAAAATGGTGCATTATGTACGTACATACATAATATGTACATACCTACAGTGAATTCTTGCTAATCCACTATGATTCATTATAAAAAAATTGGTGCATTAATGAGTTTGGCAGATTAACTGGATATTCATTAGTACTTGTACATTTCAATGCTACTGGGGAATAGTGGTGGATAAAAAGGTTTGGTGGATAATGCAGTGGCGGATTAAAGTGAATTCATTGCAAGCATGTTCAGTTGAACACTTATATATGTAACAAACCAGAAATTATGGGTCAAACTGTTCATTACATGCAGGAGTTTGTCAATCAGGACAATTTCCCATGAGGCGCTGTAGCACATGGATGAGGTCATTACATTGTTCATAGTATCAAGAAATTTGTTATAGAGTTTGTTATAAGAGTGTTTCACTGTACCAACAAAGTGTGTGGACAGTTGTTCATTACACAGTCGAACACTCGGTTACCAAACCGGAAATTCTGGGTCAAACTGTTCATCATAACCAGGTATGTGTCACAACAGGACAGCTTCCCATGAGGTACTGTAGCACATGGATGAGGTCATTGCTATGGTATATCAAGGATTACAGACAAGTGTGTTATAATTGTGTTCAACTGTAGGTATGTACATATGTCCATTCGTACATGCATATATTTGAATACATAGCATATGTTCATGATGCTATTTTTAGGGTGTGAGGGGCAGTACCATGAATGCAATGAACTCATATCACTCCCTCACTTATCAAGTTACAACTCTCCTCTTTCTCTATTTCGCCTACAGGTCTATAATACTGCTGTGGAAGACCTACCTACGTATGTACATACGTAGGTAGGTCACACTCTAACACAGCTCACCTGATGGATTCATCCTTGATCGCTTCGCCACTGGAACTAGGCTGGAGTGGCTCATCAGACAGACCTTGAGTAGTATGGTGAGGGCTGCCAGACACATCTGACAGCGAGTGCGAAGAGAGGGAGCCTATTATGTCTTGCACCTCTCTCAGGCCTTCCGAGATCATTGGGCTGGAGCTCAATCCTTCTTCTTCCTCCTCTTCGTCACTGAAGGGCAGTGTTGGGCCACAAGGATGCTCCACTGGGTGCCCACCAAACAACTTCTCCACAGATTCAACTTCGCCTTTTACAGGAGGCTCAGTGAGATCTACATACAATAAAGGGGAAATGTGTGCATGTGAGTGTGAAGGAGACATGCAAGAACATGTACATACGTACTTTCATACATACATTGGTATGTACACATGCATTTGCACATACGCATGTATGTACTCACACAGTACATACTTATATGCATACATACACACATAAGTATACATACGTATATACACATACAGACGTAGATACACACACAAGTACAATCATACATACATACGTATAGACATATGTACATACACATACATACGTACATTGGTACCTTGGAGTAGCCACATAGGTGGCGGCTCTTCCAGTGTTTAAGTGAGACTTAATGGACTTAATGTACATACACACTTACTACACATGTGCATGTGAAGTAGAACTTATCCATGGAGACCACTCAAAGAACAAGAATGTGCTGATCTTTGTAGATGGGTGATGCGTGTATTTGTGCTTGGACGATTGATTAAACAATTAATCAACCAATTTTCCTTTTGAATTTGATTAATAGTGCAAGCAAATCAATTAATCACAGGAAGTAACAACGTAAATGAGAAGAACAGGAGGCTCCATCTACAGTGGAACCTCTCTATTACAAACCTCTGAAATGTGGAAACCTCTATAATAAGGACATCATTCTGTGTCCCAGTGTAGTACTGAAGTGCATAAAATAACCTCTAAATTGAGGAAACCTCTGTAATAAGGACTAAAATTATGGTCCCAACGTGTCCTTTATAGAGAGGTTCCACTGTATACCCAGAACCTTCATTTCATGGGTTCAACTTTGCACTTCAAGAGTACGTACCTGAAAAGTGAAAGGATTCTAAAGACTCCAGTCAAAAATGTGGGAGTGGATTTCGGTTACACCCACTTAATTACTCCTGGTGAATAATTGATAACGGAATCTGTCACTATTCACTGGTGATCAATTTGAAAATTACAGCCGATTACCAGCACTAGTATGTATACATAAGAGATTTATGGGGCAGTTGATGTACATACGTAAGCATGTACATATTATACTTGTGTATATGTATTCTTGCTGATTGATGCTTGCACAGCAGTCACTTAGTGAGTACATGTGGAGATGTATACACAAGTATGTATGTACTGTACATACTTGCGCTTGCTTCTAAGCTATGCAGGCATGCTTGCAGCTTCTGCTCGGCCTCTCTTCTGCTGTGGAACGACTTGTTCCTAGGGGGTACCCTTGAATCAGTGAATGACACGTAACCCAATTGTGGGGGAAGGAGCCTTCCGTGTAAATGTCCCCCCGGGGGACCAAGCCTTTGTTGCACCGGGGGAATTCCTCCTTGCATCCCCAGGGGACCAATTCTGGATCCCAGCAGGGGGTTCTGTCCATACGTGTGCACATCCCTAGGAGGTCTGTGGGTGAAGGGGATACTCATACCCAGCTGTGGACCTCCAGTGAGCGGACGAACTGGCTCAACAGCTTAGGACAACAGTTAAGTGAAAACATCATATGATCCTACAACATCTACATACACTTGATATCATTACTACATCATTATGACATCATCATTACATCACAACACATGGTATGTACGTACATCTCAATGATAAACCTTGAAAAACCAATACTCATTGGGTTATTTGCGATGCTGGTAGTCTGTGATGCTCGAATGATCTGACATCCCTTGGTGAGTACAAAACATCATACTAGAACAGTTGAAGGGCAGGTGACACCAACTTAAAGAACTGCACATACACACGCAAAGAAAAGTATGTAGGTACAGCGGATGTTTGATAATCCAGCACCAAATTGGAATCTACTATATGTCGAATTATGTGGACACTTGTTAATCCAACACCAAATTGGAATAAAATACATGTTGAATTATGAGGACCCTTGATAATCCAACACCAAATTGGAGACTAATACATGTTGATTTATGAGGATCCTTGATAATCCAACACCAAATTGGAGACTAATACATGTTAAATTATGAGGACCCTTGATATTCCAACACCAAATTGGAGACTAATACATGTTGAATTATGAGGACTCTTTGATAATCCAACACCAAATTGGAAAATAATTCACATCGAATTATGTGGACACTTGATAATCCAACACCAAATTGGCAACTAATACATGTCAAATTATGTGAACTCCTGATAATCCAACACCAAATTGGAGACTAATACATGTCAAATTATGTGGACTCCTGATAATCCAACACCAAATTGGAGACTAATACATGTCAAATTATGTGGACTCTTGATAATCCAACAACAACTGGCCAACAAATACATACAAATACATACATACACATTAACGCACGTATCCAATTACAGCAGTTGTATGACTATAGGCTTTTACAATGTATGGTAAACCTGTTCGTATCTTGAAATGCAGTCTAATTGCAAAGGTTGCTGATTGTGATTAAGTGATAAATTGACCGATCAATCAATCTTTGCATGGTTAAATTTCGACAGTTAAATCATAGACTCAACCCTCCCCCCCTAGAAACAATGGATGCTTTATCGCGCTTGAAACCATAGACCCTATAAAACTAAGCTGGACTTCAACCAAGGCCGCACGGTGTTCACACAATGCTCATACAATGTCACCAATACAGCTAAAATACTACAGAATGGACTTAGCCTCTCAAACCATTTCTCACTAGGAAACACTGAATACGCTTTCAATTCAAGGATACGGTGTAAATAGGGCCCTACGGCGCCCGTTCGGTTGTACGGGTTGGGATAGTTCGGCACAAAAGCCTGGCGTTCGCCGAGACGTGCGTGAACAGGGAGAATCCGAGAATTATCCGGATAGCCGTGGTTATTCCTTCGCATTTTCTCTCTGTCGATAAATAAAGACTCTTTCTCGAAGGAAGCTGTCTCTCTCTTCTTCTTCTAGCGTGGTAACAACATTAGAAACTGAGCTTCTCCAGGCAAATACGTATAAACTAGTACAATACTGCTGGTATGGAAGATTATGGTACTATTGTAAATGAGCTGACTGAACAAATTCTTGTTCCAATTTAAACAATTTCAAACGGAATCCAGGATACAGCTAGTAGTCTACTATTATAAAAATGGCTGCCGCAAATCATGCTTCGAATTCGTTCTCTAAAAAGACGCTATTCGTACGGGGTCTACCTTACAGTACTAGCGATGCAGACCTCGAGGAATCGTTTAGCGAGTGTGGCCCTGTAAAGACGTGTTTTACAATCAAAGAAACAGGTGTGTGTTTGCCTGTTTGGAGTATTTCGGGTCTGAGCAATTCAGGCCTCCCGAACCCCCAGGCAGTTTATATAGGCATTTTTGACTCATATTCTCGCCTTTCATATGCAGGATCTAAAGATTGTAAAGGATTTGGATATGTTGTGTTTTGCACAAGGTGACTTTTGGCATTCTGAGCTGATATGATATGACTGAAGTAACATGTTTATGTAAAAATACGTACTACACTGATGCAGTGTTATGACGCGTCACTTCCTGTAATAGCATCAAATGTGTGTACTACCTGCAATTTTGTCATGTGTTTGCTTCCTGCAGTTTTGTCGCATGTGTGTGCTCATGTGTGGACTTCCTGTAGTATTATCACGTGTGGGCTTCCTGTAGTATTACAAGATGTCACTTCCTGTTATAGCCCCACCTGTGTACTTCCTGTAGTATCACGACATGTCACTTCCTGTAGTATCCTGACATGTCTGTGTTTCCTGTAGCGATGATGCAGTGAAGGCTTTGAATTCAGTCCGGAGTATAGGAGGAAGACGAGTCCACGTCAGTCTGGCAAGGAAGCGAGGTCCAAAAGATGGAAAAGAGAAGAAACAGAATGAGATGACGGAGAATCTGGAACAGGTGCATGATGAGGAGATGAAAGAGAGTGATGTTCCCGTGGATACAGGAGAATTGTCATCCCACAAGCCAGAGGGTTGGTATACATACGTATGTACATACACACACAGACACACGTACACACACACACACACACACACACACACACACACACACACACACACACACACATGCATACTACATAATACATTTGGGGACTATATGAGGACATGTGTAAACCTCTCTAAGTAGCACTAAAATAGTTCGAATGTACATATTATGTGCATACAAACATACATACATACATATATCCACATAACTGTATTATCCCCTGTAGGGCCTTTTTAGAATATTTACGTATTAGTATGGTTCAGGTGGTTCTATTCTCTGTTTTAGGTGATGCTGTTCGAAAGAGGGTGTCGTCTAAATCAAAGCGACAGGCTCCCTCAACAGCAGTGGGTAGAACCCTTGTAATATCCGGATTTGGTGAGGGTGTGACCAAGAAGCAGATATTCAAGCGTTGCCGAAAGTTGGGGGATTTGGAGGAAACCGTTTTTCCAGTTGAAGGTGAGTTCGTGATGTTATAACCATTGGCTATAGCTCGAAGGATGGTGTATTGGACTATAGTGAGTGGATTGACTAGTCTTCCCTCCTTATCATACTGAAGAAATCGAAGTGCCAACAGCATATGTCACTTACAAGAGTTACAAAGAAGCAAGATTGGCTGTGAGCAAAATGAACAATAGAACCTTCAAAGGTTGGTGAACATACTTATGTATGTATGCATATATGTACTCATATGCATAGTGCTAAATGTATGCATGTATGTACACATACGTACGTACGTACGTAGTAATACATATGTAATCTCACATTTCTGGATCATTTAGTATGCTACATTTCTACCCGAATGTTGTGCTCATCATGGAGCTTAAACATACATGTACTTGTGTAATACCAAAATTCAAGTGCTAGGCACACATGTACATACATATATACCACCATATGTACATAATATGTATATATGTGTTAGTGTATGGGTTAGTATACGTATGTAAGTACATGCATACATATTGTACATATCGTATTACAATATATGTACGTATATGTGTTTAGATGTTTGTTGTTACTAGTATGTGTATAATTGATCCTCATGCATAGTTATACAGACTAGCATGTGTCCAATTCAAAAAGTTACGTACCTGTGTACATACGTACCTATTGTACAGTTCAGTTTACATAATATCGTATCCTATGTGATCCCTTCATTTACATATTCATGTTATCATTGACAGGTGCAACATTGAAAGCTGTTATCAAGTCACATGAAGGGAAATCCCCGTCGTCAAGGGCACTGAAGAAATCCAGACTCATAGTCAGGAATCTTAGCTTCCAGGTGGGCTGACCCAACTGCATACATACGTAGGTACATCTAATACAGCAATATACTGTGTTACTTATTCTTGCAAGATCAACACTTTATTCTTACTGCCCAGCCTACTATCCACTGATATTTCAAAGCCGGAGTATAAAGTATTGCTTATGTTACTATATGTGTGTTATAGTGTGTATGGTACATACATATGTGGTGTATGTGTGGTCTTGTAGTGAATTTTTATGCATGCTGAGTGAGTTGTTTTGTAGGGAGAAACCCCTCTCACATGTAGCAAATAAGAGTATGTGATAACTTGTGCTGAGCACAAATGGATTTAATGACTTCTGCATCAGACTGAGCCTCCAATACTCATTATTCCCAGATTCTCATCTTCAGTGTTATTCTTTACTTCTGTCTTGTTATTCTTGGATTCTCCCCTACTGTTCTTGGATTCTCTCCCCTTATTCTTGGATTCTCTCCTGCTGTTCTTGGATTCTCTCCTCTTATTCTTGGATTCTCTCCTGCTGTTCTTGGATTCTCTCCCCTTATTCTTGGATTCTCTCCTGCTGTTTTTGGATTCTCTCCCCTTATTCTTGAATTCTCCCCTGTTTTCATCAAATTATCTCCTATTATTCTCTCCTGTTATTCTTCCTAATATCCTTGGATTTCCTCACATTATTCTTGGTTCCCCTTATACATACCTAATTTGGAATGTTGAGGAATAACTGTTATTCTGTAGCTTTTGTGCACATACTGTACATACATACGTACGTATGTACGTACATAATTGTTGTTACTTCCTTACCTCCAGGCCACAGAGGAAGACGTCACAAAAGCATTCTCACCATTTGGCACTGTTCACGAAGTGAAGATACCAACAAGAAGTGATGGGAAAAAGAGAGGATTTGGTTTTGTGCAATTCACCAACGTCATACATGCAGCTAAAGCAATGGATTCTTTGAATGGGACTGGAATCAGAGGTACTCTATATGTGTGTGTGTGTGTGTGTGTGTGTGTGTGTGTGTGTGTGTGTGTGTGTGCATGTGTAAACGCAATTAGCGACTAACTCGATCCAGCGATCACTATGAACAAGATTATTATTCCAACCAAAGACAACTCCAAAGGATTGCACTCGTGCATATACTAGAGAGCCTAACAAAAGGTTTACAACCTATAGTTGCCAAAGGCAAAACAAGAACCACAGGGGACATAGGTACATTAAACAATTAAGAATCTTATCGACAATCAATGAAGACAAAAAGGTCACAATTAGCTATCTGTATATACATGTGTGTAGGTGCGTATGTGAGTGGCTTGTATTATTAGCAGTTCCAGACAAGTATTGCACACATGTGTACAGTACTTCACCCTTCTCTGAAGCCATGTGCATGTAATAAAACATAGTGTTCCACTATTTCTTTACAAAGGAGTGTTATACCTTCATCTGACAACTTCTTCATATTTCAGCATTGTACCCTTGCCCTTGATACTTTCAGATACATACGTAAGTATGTATGTACGTATGTATCCAAGAATATCCGAGGCGTTTTCGAACTGCAGTCCATCAAAATCCATTGTTTTGCAAGCCTGTACACTTGTACATACAATGAGACTAATCAGCTGCACAGTAGGACTGACCTGATGTTCGCCGGTCTGTCTGGTTGTACATATGTGTATACACACATATGTTCATGTCATCTGTCTAGCCATAGTAGTGTGTTTGCATATACATACCTTCTCGTCCATCACAGGAAGGACTGTAGCAATAGATTGGGTGGTCCCTAAGACTCTATACGAAAATTCCAAACTTGCTCAACATTCCAAATGTGAAGAGATTGAAAGAAGAGACTCCTCGCCCATTGATGTTGATCATCAGAAGAGTGGTGATGAAGATGATATTGAGGGAATTGATGAAGATGACGAAAACGTTGATAGCTCTGAAGATTCCGAAGCTGATGACCAATCTGATTTCAATTTGGATTCCTCTGATGATGAAATGGATGTGAATCATGACGATATGTCAGATGAGGTAGACGATGGTGACATCACTTCCTCAGGAAGTAGTGGTGAAGAAGGAAGGAGTGAGGAGGAAGTAGAATCTGAGTCAGAAGCAAGCTCACCTGAAGATGAAGAGGTAGACAGTAAACCACCCAAATCTAAAAGGCGTAAAGTGTTTCAAAGTAATGATGTGGATGAAGGGAAGACTGTGTTTGTGAGGTACATATGTGTATTACCTATTAATGTTAGTAGTTTGTTTGTGTGATGTATGTATAGTTGTATCTAGGGTTGACTTTTTAATACTGTACCTACTAATGTTTGTTGCTCAATTGCTTCCATTCAGGAATGTTCCCTTCGATTGCGAGGAAGAGGATATTGCCGATCTGTTCAGCCAGTTTGGAGAGATTGTGTACTGCAAGCAAGTCATCAACCAGGACACGGGTGTGCCTAAAGGTATGTAGGTACCACCAGTACATCATGAGTGTGCACTGCAACAGTGCATTGCAGCGTTCATACCTACATACATACAGTACGTACATAGGTAGGTATGCATGCACATTTTGTGTGTGTGTGTGTTTGTGAGTGCATGTCTGTGTATTTTGTATTTTACAATGCATCACATTCCGGTCAGTGTCCTGTCATACCAAATTTGACCCCCTATCGGCCCCATGGGGTCAAGTTTGGTTGTTGTTTTGAGCCTCATGGGGTCATATATGGTTGCTCTCTCTCGGGCATGTTTGAGGGGAGGAGAAAGTACGTACTTTTGTCTAACAATGGTGAAATCCTACCCACTCCCGGCTTTAAAGCAACCTTAATGTAGAACACCTGTACGTACATACATATGGACTGTTTGTTTGTGGTACATACGTACAAATGTAATGTGTTAATCTGATATGAATTTAATCGTATTTGTCTGTAAAGGAACTGCCTTTGTCAAGTTTTCCACCTCAGAAGAAGCTCAGGAATGTATCCAGGCTGCCTCCTCTGGTCGTCAAGGGAGCCATACAGAGGTAGCAATGGTTGTTTGCATGCTGGCCACTTTGTATGCATCACACACATACGTACATGAAATGTTTGTAATTGACCACTTCTGTCTATCTTATAGGGTCTAGTGATGGAAGGAAGGAGACTTGATGTCACTGTAGCAGTGAGCAGGCAGCAAGCTGCCAGGTGTGTAGTGTGTGTGTGTGTGTGTGTGTGTGTGTGTGTGTGTGTGTGTGTGTGTGTGTGTGTGCGTGTGTGTGTGTGTGTGTGTGTACATATGTGTGTGTGTACATATGTGTGTGTGTGTGTACATATGTGTGTGTGTACATGTGTGTGTGTGTGTGTGTATGTGTGTGTGTGTGTGTGTGTGTGTTTGTATGTGTGGGTGGGTGTGAGTATGGACATGTGGGTGTGTATGTGTGTGGTGTACATACACGTGTTTTTCCACTTTTCTGTGCCTTGTTAGTCTGAAGAAGAACAAATCCGAAGTAAACTATAAAGAAGACAGAAGAAATCTGTACTTGTCCAAAGAAGGCCAGATATTACCAGGGTCAGAAGCAGCCCAGGAACTGTCAAAGAGCGACATGTCGAAGAGAATGAAGTCACTTCAAGAGAAGAAGACCAAGCTTGCAAATCCGAACTTCTTCGTCTCCAAAACAAGGTACAGTAAACTCTTGTTAATCTGCCACCTATTTTTCCACCAAATACTGGTATTCACTACCATTTCTGTACAGCAATTTATTTGTAGGCATATTAAGTTCTGTATTGGCCTGATTTCCTAAACTTATTGATCCTCCACAGTCTTCCTCTGTAAATTGCAGCAGTTTACTGACAATTCACTGTACATATGTACATGTATGCGTATATCTGCGTGTATATGTACCTATATGTAGGTTGAGGTTTGGCTTGCATAGTCTCCCTTGGGGTATGTGGTTACTGTGGAGTTTAGCAAAGCCTGTGATATGTGTGAATCAATGCATTTCAAGTGTGGACATGTGGACATTTGTACTTACATTTTGAGTCACAATGAGTATGAGAAAACACAGTTTATCCATGTGTAACTGTGTACGTATCTGTATTCTTTCCTTACATGTGGATTTCAACATTGATTTTTCTTCTTAGACTGAGTGTGCGCAATATGCCACCTGGTGTTGACGAGAAACATTTGAAGCGTATTTTCATGAATGGAGCAGCTGGGACTAGACCCAGACTCAAACAAGTGTGTGTGTGTGTGTGTGTGTGTGTGTGTGTGCTGTTGTGTGTGTGTGTGTGTTTGTGTGTGTGTTTGTGTGTGTGTTTGTGTGTGTGTGTGTGTGTGTGTGTGTGTGTGTGTGTGTGTGTGTTGTGTGTGTGTGTGTGTGTTGTGTGTATGTATGTGTGTATTGCTGGTTTATGTGCTGTATCCAGTATTTTATGTACATACAATGCATACCAATGTACGTATGTTACTCTCCACGCTTATATTTCAGGTGAAGATTCTGAGATCCACTGACAAGGTCGATGCCAAAGGGGTCGGCAGGTCCAAGGGGTGTGGTTTCATGGAGTTCACCACACACGAGTCGGCTCTCGCTGCTCTCAGAGCTGTCAACAACAACCCGGACATTCTGCCATCACACCGGGTGGGTTGTGTGGGGGACAAGCATGTATTGTATGTACAGTCCAACTCCTCATTTGACCACTCGTTGAAGGTTTTGCTGGTCTTGTTGCAGAGGTTGATTGTGGAGTTTGCTATTGAGAATGTTAAAGCTTTGAAATTACAGGAAGACAGGAAAAGAAGACAGGTACGTTCATAGGTGTGTGTGTGTGTGTGTGTGTGTGTGTGTGTGTGTGTGTGTGTGTGTGTGTGTGTGTGTGCGTGCATGTGTGCGTGCATACATGCGTATGTGTGTGACATAGAGCATGTGTTATGAGCCCATTAATTACTCATTCTTCTCTTCTACATCTGTATGTACAAACGTACATGAGTCCATATGTTGTACAAACATACATATGCTAATGTGTACCCATTTTTCCATTCCGTAGTATAAATACAGTATTTTGTACACACATGTACATATAATGCAAGAAGAATTGTTTTCTGTTTATTGTTAATGTGTACGTATGTTTCTGTACATACATACATACTGTTTGTATTTACTTCTCTTCATGATCAGGTGAAGTATTCCCTTGAAGGTAGCAAGGATAGGACCACGGAAACCACTGAAAATGCTAAAACAACTCAACTGGGGTCCAAGAGGAAGAACTGGTCGAAGGGAGGTGATCACTCCTCTCATTCTAATTCATGGAAGAAGCCAAAGAATGAAGGGGTTTCTCATCCTCCAAAGAGTGGCTCCAAGTTCAAAGCTGGAAATTCGAATCCGAATTTCAGTTCAAACGGCAGAGTGGGAAACATGAAGAAGAAATCCTCTCATATATCTTCATCTTCAAAGAAAAGAACAAAGGACCTTACGCCTTCAAAGAAGAAGATGGTAACTAAAGTGCAAGGCCCTCAGAAAAAAGCTCATACTGGTAAAAAGTCAAAGGAAACTGTGTTGCCAGTGAGCAAGAATCCAGTGTTAAGTGGTCGAAGTAGAAAGCGTCGGAAGGAGAGAGAACTGAAGAATGAAAGACACTTTGACAAGCTGATTGACGCTCATGCCCAATCTTCAAACACTTAAAATCGTATGCATGTACAACAATATCACTTCGTACATGCATTTCATCCCTACATGTTATATGTAAACATGCACATGTGCTATCACATGCATTGCTAACCATATACATGCATGTGCATGTGTTAGTACCAACATGGTGGTTTAAATACAATTAAATGAAACCGACTATAAAATCATTTCTACAAAATATTACCTATAATAATGATGATACTATATTATACGTACATTGGTCATCGATTGGTCACTATAATTATAGCTATCAATACAGTCTCCCTAGGCCTAGTGTCCCAAATATATTAATACTCGTGCATGTATGTAGGTACGTTCATCCTTAAATTGGTCACCCACTTGATACTATTAATTTTGCAGCTGCATATACAGTCATGGTCTCCTGGTGTCCATATGCATAATATCATGAAATTCGAATTCAAATATATTTGTTTGAGCAGGATGAATATTTGACTCTCAAAATTATCCTGGGTCAAAATTGTCGAACGGGTCGAACATTACCATGACAGTACACCCAGCAATTAGCTAACAGCCTCTAATAAAGGGCGATTAATTGAGGCTGGCTCATGCATGCAACTATGTACGTTCAGCCATTTTACTAATTTCACCTAAGAAAAATAAATGGCTGCCAAAAGAAGACGAAATAACAATGAAAAATCATTGCTTCTCTCTGATCGAACAACGATGTTTAGCAAACCATGGATGATACCTTTGTGTTGTTCTTTGATATCATGTCTAGTCTATCTGGACACTCTTGATTTGGGATTCTGCTTCGACGACCACTCTGCTATTATATCCAACAACGACCTAAGACCCCAGACCCCCTGGAGCAACCTCGTCTATGACGACTTTTGGGGCACGCCCATGGATGTAGAAGGAAGTCACAAGTCCTACCGTCCCCTCTGTGTTCTAACGTTTCGCATAAACTACCTGATCCACGCCCTAACACCCCACGGGTACCACCTGGTTAATGTTGTCCTACACGGACTGGTGACGTTCCTGTTTGTGCACTACTGCCAAACTATCGCCGAAAGCGCGGGAAAAGTATCCCTGATAGCAGGCGGACTATTTGCAGTGCATCCAATCCACACGGAAGCAGTAAGTGTACTGATGTGATAAAGGGGGATTCGAATATATTGCAACTTGCCTAGTACCCTGCAGCTAGTTAGTGCGCGCTCCTGGTTAGTACACACTCCTGGTTAGTATACACTCCTGGTTAGCACACACTCCTGGTTAGTGCACACTCCTGGTTAGTACACACTCCTGGTTCGTCCACACTCCTGGTTAGTATACACTCCTGGTTAGCACACACTCCTGGTTAGTACACACTCCTGGTTAGCACGCACTCCGGGTTAGCACACACTCCTGGTCAGCACACACTCCTGGTTAGCACACACTCCTGGTTAGTTAGCACCCACTCCTGGTTAGCACACACCCCTGGTTAGCACACACCCCTAGTTAGCACACACCCCTGGTTAGTACAGGCTCCTAGTCAGGACATAATCTTCACTCAGTCCCTAGCTCATGTCAACCAGTACTGATAGTAAGTGCCCCTGATTAGAACAACATATTTGGTGTTTCCTTTGTGGTACTTACTAAGCAAGTTTGACTGTACGTGGTTCTTTGGAATAACTGACAATCTTAAAACTCAATTATATGTTCAAATTGATCTCAATGATGCCTCCATATCCACATCAGAAATTCTTTTTCCGTGCTATGGAGTGCCATTGTTAAAATGAGCAAGGATCATGAGCTAGAAGCACCATTATGTACCATCATTTTGTACGTTTTGTAAGAAAATAATTGCAGCACAGTACTACACCAAATCTGTACTTCTTAACAGAGGTAATTTTTATCATCACTGGTTTACTTAGTGTACATGAACTAGGAACTGAGTGGAGTGTACTCACTAGCTGGAAGCTTGCTTAGTAAGTACCTTCACAGGGTACACCAAATCTGTACTTCTTAGCAGAGGTACTTACTATCAGTACTGGTTGACATAGTGTACATGAGGTAGGGACTGAGTGAAGTGTACATACCGACCAGAACCTTAGTAAGTTACACTACATATCCAGGTATATGTGTATGCTGTTTTACTGATGATAATCTGTTTATTTGTGTTTGATATCTTCACCTTCAGGTTGCTGGCGTTGTTGGTCGTGCTGAAAGTCTGTCAGCCATTTTCTTTCTTCTGTGTTTACTGGTATACCAGAAGTGTTGTAAAGAGGACAATAAAACAAGTGTGTGTGTGTGTGTGTGTGTGTGTGTGTGTGTGTGTGTGTGTGTGTGTATGTGTGTACACGTGTGTTTGTGTGTGTGTACATGTGTACATACATGTCCCCTGTATATGTGTACGTACATTTTTATCAATTTATTATCCAAGTCCTACCATTGCCTTTTTATCCTCCAAGTCTCAACATGAACTATTGCTCCATCGTCTCAGGTTACCGATGGTTGCTGGTTTCACTGCTGCTCTGTCTGTCAACTGTACTGAGCAAGGAACAGGGGATCACAGTAGTGGCCCTGCTCATAGTACACGACGTCTTTGTTGCCAGAAAGGTAGGTGGATTATATTGGACATTTTGTTGGTTTGTTGCCATAAAAGCAAGCTTTCCTCGTATAGAATGTTGTTATAAAGAGACTGCCCTTGTATATAGTGATGTTATAAAGAGACAGTTCTTGTATATGGTGCTGTTATAAAGAGACAGTCCTTGCATATAGTGTTGTTATAAAGAGACATTCCTTGTATATAGTGTTGTTATAAAGAGACAGTCCTTGTATATAGTGCTGTTATAAAGAGACAGTCCTTGTATAGAGTGTTGTTATAAAGAGACATTCCTTGTATATAGTGTTGTTATAAAGAGACAGTCCTTGTATATAGTGCTGTTATAAAGAGACAGTCCTTGTATATAGTGCTGTTATAAAGAGACAGTCCTTGTATAGAGTGTTGTTATAAAGAGGCTAACCTTTAAGAGAGTCCCACTGTTCTTGATGGAGGTTTGGAGATTATAGGTCCAATTGTGCCTAATCTTTCTCTTCTCAGCTTACCCTTCAAGGGTGTCTCCACGTCGCTGGTGACCTACTATCAGGTAAAATATCCTCCCACTCCTGGTTCCTGCCACTGGTGATGAGGGTCGCGTCTGTGGTTGCATTCTTTTTGGTTGTCATGGTAGCAAGGGTGAGAATAATGGCGGCTGCCTTGCCAACATTCGTAATGTGCGTACAA
>OZ026551.1:4236266-4253766 GCA_964020155.1 Chondrilla cf. caribensis | reverse complement strand
CGGTCATACTGAACAGAAACAAGCGCTACAGGGAGGCTATACCACATGTACAGCAACTGATCAAGGTACAGGTGTTAGCCCTTGATAGTGGGCATGGGAAATACATTCAAACCTGCTATTAAACCACCTCCACACAAAGACCACCTGTCCTAAGTGACCACTATTGAACTACCCACAATGCCAACTCCACTACAGTAAAGCACCTCTGTATAAAGACCACCTGTCCTAAGTGACCATCACTAGACTACCCACAATGCCAACTCCACTATTATGAAGTGTGTGTGGTGTTTGTGTATATGGTGTGTGTGTATACTGTGGGGTGTTTGTGTGTGAGTGTGGGGTGTGAGTGTGAATGCATGTGTGTAGTTGTATGTATCTACATTATAAGTCCTTATAGCAGTCAACATTCAGATCACCAGTTACAGACTATTCTAATTTTTTATCCTCACAAACTAATATTTTTGTTCCCAAAATGTCATAACTTGTTACAAAATCTCCGCCAGATAACTTGTCACCTGCATGACTCAATTCACCAACACTTTGTAAAAAGATGAACTTGCACAAATGATTTGTCAAACGAGTCACTCGGTCTACAAGTGTAGGAACCAGGATGTGTTGTGGGTAGGACAAATTTGGTCTCCTGGGAAAAGTACATATTTGTGGCTGAACAGAGGTTATTCTTAGCAAGGTTTCTTATGGAATGTTTTGCATTGTGGTCAGATTTGCAGAGGTACAATGGGAGCACTCATTCGCAATTTCAAATTCCAGATTTATGAGATAAAAATTCCAAAAAGTGGTGTCAAAAAGATAATATAGTAATGCTGTAATAATATACATATACGTATACAGGTAAAATTAGGAGTTGTTTTGTAACACTACAATACATTCTACAATGGGTGTATACTGTATGTACATATGTGTGCATGTATGTATCACATTAGTAAGGAAATGTAAGGGAAATATGTGTTCATGTGTGTATACTAATACATACATGTATGTGTGCATGCATGTACAAGTATGTATGTGCACATATGCTGTATGAGTATTGATTGTCACATAAATATATTATGTGTGTATACATGTGTGTGTACGTATGTTTGTGTATGTATGTGTGTGTATGTTTGTGTATGTATGTGTGTGTATGTTTGTCTATGTATGTGTGTGTATGTTTGTGTTTGTACATATAATATGTATGTATATGTACGTAAGTGTACATACATATGCTGTATCAGTATTGATTGTCACATAGATGCTTATATTTTATGTGTATGTATGTGCACATATACATACATACGTACATGCATCCATATACGTATGTCTCAATAATCCAACACCCACATGATTCAACACCTTCATATTCTGACGCCTCCATGTTCCAACACCTTGTAGCATCACGCACTGTTACCCGATCCCCCTCCTTGATGTAACACCCCCACATTCTTGTGAACTGTAATTTGACCCTCCTTATCCTACTCCCCCTGATACCAACTCTCTCGTAATCCAATTTATCTCGATTACATGATTAAATGCCATTCAGTCCTGCATGCTGTGACCTCACATTGATACCCTCCAATCCCTGTTTATGGTGTTTGATATCAGGTCGGTAGCCAGGGAGTTCAAGGGTCATTGGACCCCTCCTCCAGGCTATCAGGTTGGTAGCCAGGGAATTCATATGGTCATCAGACCCTCCTCCGGGCTATCATACACTGATCATCTACAACTGTTCCAAAACAGTGTACGTCCTCACTGAACACCAAATGCAGGTTGTTCTCAATTTTTGCTACTCTGTTTGCTGGCCTTAGGCGTGGGAAGGAAGTTTGTCAGGTATTGATCCGTATAATCCTCTCCGCTTTGGACTTTCATGTCTCTTAATACTACGTACGTATACATAGCTATAGAAGTTTCATTGGAACTCAACCTGCTCGGGGAGAAAGTAGAGAAAAGAAAAATCGGCAATTGCGGGACTCACAATTAGTGAATACTATACGTAGCTGCGCCGAAGCAGTAAATATTGATCACCACAGGCACTTCACTTCTCTGTGTACAGGCATTGGGCATGGGGAGGGGGAGGTTTGTTGAACTTTAAGTCATACAAACTTTGTACTTAATTACGATTAATCGATTTGCTTGCACTATGAGCGATAATTAGATTTGAAATGAAATCAATTGATAAATTGTCCTACCACTAATGAGTAGATGTATGTACTGAACCCTGTGAAAGGTGTAACAGTTCAAGTGAACTATCGTGTTGCTGATGTGGTTTGTAAAAAGGTCCCAACTACATGCATCAAGTCCTGAATTGGTGCTCCCAATCCTGCTGTTGACCATGTATAGCAGCACTAGTTTACTATCTCCTGTGGGAGGTGTGGTACTTCAATTGTAACATTCAGATCTAATTGCCCAGGTGGTTGGTAGATGTGTCTGCAGCGTATTCATGTGTGTCAGCTCTGTAATCAGATACGTATCTCCTTATCCAACTGTGACAACCAGTTAGTCATGGCTGTTATGGACTTGTCCCCACACAGCACCACTCCTCGTATATCAAGGGATATCACTTGTTGGGAGAGAGTTTCTTTGCTTTGAAACAGTATAAAGAGGCCATCAAGGTACGTGTGTGTGTGTGTGTGTGTGTGTGTGTGTGTGTGTGTGTGTGTGTACGTGTGTGTGTGTGTGTGTGTGTGTGTTGTGTGTGTGTGTGTGTGTGTGTGTGTGTGTGTGTGTGTGTGTGTGTGTGTGTGTGTGTGTGTGTCACGCATGCATACTTGTGAATTACTGTGGATGCGTGTCATGTATATCATGCAGTACAGTATGTGCATATGCACAGAGCTACCTTATCACGTATGTGTTGATAGATGCACTTTGTGGTGTTCATTGTTAAATCACTACGGGCACACATTCATGTGCTACACAGGAAGTCAGTACATGATAGTTAGTGATAAGGGAGATAGTATGGTGTACTCATGGGATGTAGAAGTGTCTGGACTTGTATGCATGCGTGTATGCGCGGCGTGTGTGTGTGTGTGTGTGTGTGTGTGTGTGTGTGTGTGTGTGTGTGTGTGTGTGTGTGTGTATTATGTGTTTTTGTGTATGTGTGTGTATGTGTGTGTGCCTGTTTGTGTGTGTACTTACATACATGTACACATGCATGTGTATTGCATCACAAATTGGAACCATGAAACTCAACACTGAAAATGAATTTTTCATTCTGATATTGCAAGTTTTTTATATGACTTCATTTCCTCACATCAATCAATGGACTCTTTGTAGTTGTCAACACTTCCTCTTGGAGAGTGCTTGTTCCATATCAACTACTGTGATTCTTTTCATGAACTCACATGCACGTGAGCATGTATGTACATGTACAGTCTGCAGTTAGATTTCGACGTTCCTTCTTGTACAGGCCTATCAGCAGGCATTGCAAGTTAATGCCCGTGACCACATGGCCATGTACAACATAGCTGTGGTCTATACTGAGATAGGGATGCTGGAAGAAGCAGAAGAAAGTCTAGTTGCTCTGTTGAGGCTGGCCCCAGATGAACCCAATGCTAAGAAAAAGCTTGCCAAAGTTAGGAAACTGATTGAAGAGAAGGAGAAGGAGAAACACTAGAAATTTGTAACATAGTAGCTTCTTGTCAGGTACTTCATTGTTTGAAGACATAGCACATTTTTTTACTATACATTACATGATTTGGTAGGGTTAATCAGGTGAATTATTTGGTCCAATGCTTTATATGGTGTAGTTATATCAAAATCGTGGTTCCAACACGATCCACCAAGCATGTCAATGCAAGTGATTTTCTTCATGACTAGGATTAAGATTGCAATTTGATTGACAAGTTATTGCTTCCGGATCATCTGGATTCATTAGTACTTGTTTTATTTACATCGGTACTGGGAAATGGTGGCAGATGGAAATATTTGGTAGATAGATTATTAATTAATCGGTGGTGAATTAATGAAAATTCACTGTATATAATTAGTGATGTGCTATTTAGAGCTACTATGGCACACATGCAATTGCAAACCTACTTATTACGTATTAATCGTTATACAGTGGAACCTCTCTATTTTAAGGACACTTTGAGACCTTGATTTTAGTCTTTATTGCAGAGGTGTCCTCAATTCAGAGGTCACTTAATACACTACAGTGCTACACTGGGACACAGAATGGTGTCCTTATTATAGAGGTTTCTGCAATTCAGAGGTTTGTAATACGAGGATTTGCTGTAATTATATTTTATAATAGAAATTTTGACACACGTACAATTGGCATTTCAGCAAATAATAAACATGTATCTAGGGTATCAACCCCGTATTAATAATGCATGTAAAGCTAATCTGTGGTGAGATAATTGGGACATGCATATCTACCACGTGAACTTCTTCGCGCGGAAATGAATTTGCAATTGGTAATTGATGACTACGTCACTATTTTATGACGTCATCCTTCCCGATGACAACACATTCCACCGTAGAGTGAGAGACGAAGAGTCTGAATCTTTTACTGAAAACTTGTGTTTCGCGGCGAGACACCCAGCGTGAAGCTTATAGACGTTTTGCATTCTTTTAGAAGGGATTACCACAGCGGGATTTTCTCAGGTGACGTGGTCTTGAAGTCAGGTTCTTAGAAGTGGAGATTGTCCATTGAGAAACGCTGTAGGATTTGTGTTGGCGACGAACAACAGAGAAGGGCGAAATATACTTACAGGTACGTGATGGGGATGGCCGAATACGTTTGTCATTTGCTACTGAGGCAATTGAACACGGGAGACCAATACGAGTGATATTTTACTCATCCATTAGAAAATTTATGTTGTTGTGACTTGTAATGCTTTTTTCTTCTTCTGTTGAAGACGTGTGTTTGTCTTCTGGTGTGTAAGTGAGACGAGTGCCCGATTGTGTAGCGGTAGATGTTGAAAATGGGTCCATCAGTAGTACGTAAATATCAGTCAGATTGTGTGTGTGTGTGTGTGTGTGTCCGGGTAGTACTAAATGTATAGATATCCTATGCTTAATATAGTATACATTACCAAGATCCTCCAATTAACCCCTAAGGTGTACTTTATTCAGCTGACTATGCGTTGCGAGTACCGTTGGTTTATCTAAGCCATTACAAATACACACTTAACTAGTACGTGGACAGGTGCACCCAATGAACAAGGGGTATACAGTGGAACCTCTCTATTTTGGACACTTTGGGACCTTGGTTTTAGTCCTTATTACAGAGGTTTCCTTAATTCAGAGGTCATTTAGTACACCGCAGTACTACACTGGGACACAGAATGGTGTCCTTATTATAGAGGTTTCTGCTATTCAGAGGTTTGTAATAGAGAGGTTCCACTGTACGGTACAAACACAGATATCACCATTTTTTTTCAAGTCACAAGTACAAAGAAACCAGCTTTGAAGACCGCCTGACCATCACTGAACGGCCCACAATACTGTACAATTACTGGGTGCCTTGTGGAGTAGCCTCTGGTTAAAGGCCTTCTCAGTTTAAGTTAATAAGTTCCCTTAACCATAACCATTACAATGTCAATTCCACTACAGTAAAGCACTGTCTATAGAGGCCACTTTTTCTTGGTTCTTTGGTTGTCTTTATATACTGGTTTCACTGTAAGACTGTTTCTGTTCTGAATCTTGGATAGTGTGTGGTGGAGTCTAGATAAGTCAAACCTCTAGGGACACTGAAAAATATAGTGGAGTTCGGATAAGTCAGACCTCTGGGGACACTGGAATACAGTGTAGTCTGGATAAGTCAGACCTCCGGGGACACTGGAATACAGTGTAGTCTGGATAAGTCAGACCTCCGGGGACACTGGAATACAGTGTAGTCTGGATAAGTCAGACCTCTTGTGGCATCAAAAAGAAGCAGCTCATCGCGAATTAATGTATGTACATTCTGGGCAAGAGATTGCTGAGACTGGTATACCCTTTAGACTTGCCTGGAAATTTGAGCTAAGCAAAATTGATTCAGTGGGCTGCACAGCACTTGTGTGTGCATTTGCAGGATAATGTGTTGATTGCTCTCATTCATTCCTGTTGTGGACTGTAACACAAGTTGCACAGGACTCATTAACACTTTAGTCATCCAGCAAGTTGTAAAGGGAGGAATAAAGTCTGTATTGGGTAGCAGTCTATTCCAATATAGTAGAACTTCGCAATAGAAGTACGTACAGTAGAACCTCACCATTGAGACCACCTATGGGACCAGTTGAAGTACAGTGGAACCTCACCATTGAGACCACCTATGAGACCAGTTGAAGTACAGTAGAACCTCACCATTGAGACCACCTATGAGACCAGTTGAAGTACAGTAGAACCTCACAATTGTGACCACCTATGGGACCAATTGAAGTGCAGTAGAACGTCACAATTGAGACCACCTATGGGACCAGTTGAAGTACAGTAGAACCTCACCATTGAGACCACCTATGGGACCAGTATGTACATGGTCTCAATTGTGAGGTGTTTTTAATCTTGATAATGTGAAAAGTGTATACAATGTAGGATTTCTGTGGGCTGGTGTTGATGGATTGCTTGTGTGTATGTAAGTGTCCAGGTTTAGGTGGCATTCTACTGTATGGCTGTCCCACCTTGGCACCGACCACCACGTACGTATCTCCAGATGGGTGTCTGTGTTTGATTTACCTTCTGGACGTCCAACAATGCATGCATAATTTGCAGGATTATCTCAGATTGACTCTTTGATGTCGTGGAGACATGTTTCTGCTCAAAAGGTCCAGTCAGCTCTATAATGGTCTACTGTTGTCACACTGCCTTTCTTCTGCTTCTCAAATTTGCATTTTTTGTGCTTAAACAGCAGTGTATGCAGACAGAACAGAGGTTTGGTAGCCAAAAACTAATGAGCTACTTTGCAACATATGCATTTTGTGCACACAATCAGCTTCAGACCAGTTCACTGATACTACCACCAAATTCCAACCCCATTTTTACATGCGTGATTCAATATTCCACCGTGATATGTTGTTATTGCCACGCTCTGTGATGTCTGGCTAATGCCCAATTCAAGTGTTGGCACTTTTACCGGAACCTTACAATGGTTGAACAGCAGTGACCTGTTCACCTACTGACATTATTATAATTTCACACACACGAACTTGTGTACATGCATATGTGTGTGCATACCTATTGTGTGTTGTGTGTCTGTCTGTGTGTGTGTGTGTGTGTGTGTGTGTGTGTGTGTGTGTGTGTGTGTGTGTGTGTGTGTCTATTGTATTGAGTAAAAAGGTTTTACTCACGTACATGATACCTTTGTGATATTTCAACTGATATTTCAGGCTATTTTCAATTTTTCATACATTTTTAATGTGTTTTCAGTTCTGATGTGTTTGAGAAAAATTTGTGTATTACATACGTATGTATGTATATATTTATGTATGTATATTGCATACGGTACTTTCAGTAAAAAACTGAACGTACTACGGGCGTACCCGTACCCGTATTTTAACCGTACGTAGTCGACACGTCCGTAACCCGTAAATGAGTGACCCGTACTTCTACTGCATTCTTCAGCAAGTGATAATTACTTTAGGCGAAGGTGACAATGATACGTCATAATTCTTGCGCAACGACGGTGTGATTTGATTCCGCGAGACGAAGAAAAATGGCTTATTCGACTGATGTATACCAGCGAATTCGAGTGCTAATTTTTCGGAAACAGAGGATTAGCACGGAATATTCGAAATTACATGGTTTTCTAACCTTTTAGACTTACCGCTGTCGCTCTCGGACACTTTTTTGCCGGGCGAAGGCTCATCTCTGCCTTAAACGAGTTCGAATCAACCGAGCGGGATTCTGACGAGGACGATCTTTCCAACAGACGTTACTCTTCTCACGAAAGAAGGTTTCTGGATTTCTTGTACAGGTGAAGGGGCGCTTTAGGTCTGCATTTCTTTCGATTATCACTTTCTCCAGAAATTTAACAACCCGTACGTATCCCGTAGGTATCAACACGTAGGTAAACCGTACTTAACACGTCCGTTCATCCGTAGGCAACCCGTAGTACGTTCACTTTTTTACTGAAAGTACCGTATGTACGTAGATACATACATACATACTTATTACTTTTACTTCTGCCTTTTGTTTGTCAAGCATAATACGTACGTATGAACATTTGTTCATACTCATATGTACGTATAGATATACATACGTACGTACAAATCTAAACTTGCTTATGTACATTCGACGTCTGTGTGTACAAACGTACTTGTTTATGTGGGTCTGTATGATTGTGTTCACCTGTGTGAATGTATGTACGTACGTACGTGTACATAATACGTATATACGTATGTGTAACACAATGCATAACCCTATCGTTATGCGATCACTGTCAGTTTATTTGTTCTGGGATAAAGTAATTGATTAATTCTCACCTGATGAGATGCAGTGTAGCTGACCTGTTTTGTGTCAATGTTGATTGTTATGCCAACATGTTAGGGCTCCCTGAGTGTTCAATCCACATATGTATGTGTATTGTTTGTTAGATACGTATGTACGTATGTAGCACATATGCACATACGTACATATGTGCATGTGTGCATAGGTACATAAACACACAAGGAAAGACTTTTCCTACAGTGTTGTTGATCCCTACCCTGTGTGGTGTTACGTACGTATGTACGTATGTATATAAGTGTGTGTATATAGATATTATTCATACATACTTACATATGCACTGTGAGTGAACATACTTAGGTACTCCATGTTTTAGTGTTCATATGTACGTACATATACATACATGGGTAGGTATGTCAATGTGTGTGTGTGTGTGTGTGTGTGTGTGTGTGTGTGTGTGTGTGTGTGTGTGTGTGTGTGTACTCTCTTCGGATGCGTGGGCCCAAGTTCTTAATTGTACAAAGAGTATCCATAGCTGTCAGAGCACACCTGGAATAGACACCATTGACAGCATGTGTGCGTACATACGAACGGAAATCTGTAGGTACGTACATACTTACAGTACGTACATATGTACACATATACTATACATACGTACGTGTGTTTGCTTTTACAGTTATATATTGTTCTCTGTATCGAGTGGCGGTGCCAATTATGAGCATGTTGTTATGATTACGTGGCTGGTTATGTACCTTTGTACGTGTGCAGGAGTAACAGGTCTGGTATGCACAGCATACACACTGTACACATGTCGATACAAATATGGGTGCATTGGGAAAAACGATCTCCTTACAATTGCCAAATTTGATTAAGTTGTACTGTGAGAATTTTCACCATCACACAATGTAATATGATACTTTTTAACCTCATAGGCCACCTTTTGGTATGCAGTTCACTCTGACCATTGTAGACAACACTCCACTGTTCAGTGTACACCAACCATTGTAGGCAACACTCCACTGTGTACCCCAACCATTGTAGGCAACACTCCACTGTGTACCCCAACCTTTGTAGACAACACTACACTGTGTACCCCAACCATTGTAGGCAACACTCCACTGTGTACACCAACCATTGTAGACAACACTCCACTGTGTACACCAACCATTGTGGTCCTGTTGAAAATCCCCAGGTCTATTTCTCTGCACCTAAGGGACTTTTGAGCATATTATGTGAATACCTAAGTACGTAGGTACATACGTACGTAGGTCTGGCTGTACAAACATACATGTGCATACGTACCACGTACGTATATGGTGTGTTGTATTGCATTAATCATGGGATTTATTGCACTAAGTACTTCTTTTCTTTCATTGGGTTGTGTGGGAAGGGGAACATTCATTGTTTACATAGTGTCTGTGCATACCTACATTGTTGTTTTTGAATGCATACACAAGTAACATACGTATGTGTTTACGTACATGACCTTTGCTGGTAGTACACGTTTGTGTGTACCTTTGTAGTGTTTACCCATAGACTATGGTTTACCTAATCCAACCTCTATGTAACTCATTGTAATGGTTAGCACCTTGTGCCGTCATAAGGGTATGGGTAAATATACGTACACGTACATATGTACTTCTCTTTTGGAGACACTGAAATACAGTGTAGTCTGGATAAGTCAGACCTCTGGGGACACTGAAATATAGTGTAGTCTGGATAAGTCAGACCTCTGGGGACACTGAAATATAGTGTAGTCTGGATAAGTCAGACCTCTGGGGACACTGGAATACAGTGTAGTCTGGATAAGTCAGACCTCTGGGGACACTGGAATACTGTGTAGTCTGGATAAGGCAGACCTCTGGGGACACTGAAATACAGTGTAGTCTGGATAAGTCAGACCGTACGTACGTATGTGAGAATGTCAGTGCAATATACATAACCTTACACATACAGTACACAGTCAACTACGTATGTATGTACGTACGTAGTTCATATGTATGTGTATATATGTGTGAACTACCCACATACATATGTATGTACGTATATGATACTGCTTTGAAATTTATTGAAAGTTTTCCATACCATGAATTGAAGCTTGTGCTTTCGAAATGGAAACCTTTTTCCTGTTGTCCTGTTTCAATGTTCGTACATTGTGCATTCATGTGTGTGCATATGTACATATGTATGTGTGTATATGTACGTATGTGTGTATGAGGATCCTGTACGTGTACTAGACACTATGAAACCTACATACGTACGTAGGTTTGATTCTTCGATGAGAATGTATGTACATACATATGTATGGATACATGCGTACATACGTACGTACGTATGTATGTACGTAAATGTGTACACTATGTACGTATGTATATATGTACATACTGTATAGCGGGAAAGTTTCGTGGACTAAAGTTTCGTGAATTTTGCAAAGAAACTGGTATTTGGGAAAGTTTTATTTGTGAACACTCAATGACGTAATTGTCTGACAATCAATTAACACGATGGGCGTTAAAAACGTGAAGCTTTTTCTTGCAAAATGCACGAAATTGAGCCATTCACAATAGTTTTGTCCAGCGAAACTATTCGTCCATATGTTATGTACACTGAACATTCAGTATAATATGTAGTGAAGTGGGCAGTTGTTGTGTGCAGCATTGTAGTGGGTCTGTGACAATACCTTGCACTTACCCGTGAACAGTTGTTTGGCTTCTTGACACCCTCATGTGGCTTCTTGGCCAGAGAACCCATACTCCTCCAAATGCACTGGTATTCACCTGCTCATTTTGCCTTCAACAATGTACGTATTCACACAGGTCTTCTTTGAATGAGACATTCGGGGTGATTCACACAGGATGTTGTAGCCTTTCATGTGGTAGTCGATCACTGTAGTTTTGAAAGTGCATATGTACGTACTTACTTCCGTGAGTACACATGTGTACAATCTTGTACGTACGTAGGTGTGCCTCTTGTACGTACGTAGGTGTGCCTCTTGTACGTACGTAGGTGTGCCTACCTGTTGGGAATTCACACTTTGTATACAGTGGATCCTCCATAACCCAACAACCTCTATAATATGACCACATACGTACGCATGTACATGCGAAGACACATCTGTCATTACAGACTACCCTACTGATCATGCATAATCTGACATCCTTTGTAATCTCACATATATCCTCACAGAATGTCATATTATCAAGGGTCCCCTGTAGTCTTCCTCACTCTGTACTTGCGTATGTACGTATGTACATATTATGTACAATCAGTCGAACGTAGGAGGTTACATGTGTTGCTTCTTATTCTGCCCCCACAGTAGACAGACACCATGGGAGCCTGCCTGTCGAAGAATAACGAACTTCCTGAAAATGTCTTCAAAGTGAGAAACATAGATGAAAGTGGCAGCCAGGTGGGCATAGGGTACCTGGAGGTGACCGATAACAGCATTGTTTTTCGGAGTCATGCCAAGAACGGTGTGAATCAGTACGAATGGCCGTTGAGGTATCTGAGGAAGTATGGATGTGATGGTGACATTTTCTCTTTCGAAGCGGGTCACAGGTGTGTGTGTGTGTGTGTGTGTGTGTGTGTGTGTGTGTGTGTGTGTGTGTCTGTGTGTGTATGGTATACACTCATGTAAAATGCTTCATTCAACGTACGTATGTAAACGTATAATTATTTACCTACGTACGTACATACGTATGTTCTGTATGTACGTACATACATATATCAAGTGTATATGATATATCTACTTACGTATGTATATGCAAGTACGTACATATATCAATACATACGTACATATGTACATACGTAATAGGTATACACACACACATACTACACATGTTTCATAGTCTTTATTCACTGTACTCAGGTGTCAGGGAGGAGAAGGAATATATGCTTTTTCAACCAAACATGCCAGTAGGGTCTTCGACCTCATCCAAGTCAATCTCAATGCTCGACCATCCGCCTCTGAATTGCCTCCTCGAGATCACGAAGGTGACAAAACGCAAAGTGAGCCGTCACGAACATCCACCTCGCACTCGCCCACAAAGGATCCCAGTCCGCATCAACAAAATGGCACCCGAAGTCAAAGTCTACCGGTTGTTGGTGACTCAAGAGGGTCCTTACTGAGTTGCTCCTCGGAACAGTCCTCACAGCCTCTCACACAAAGCACCTCAAGTCTGAGACCAGAGCCTCCCTCCACCATCAAGGAAGAGGAGGAAAAGGAAACTACTGAAGATGTCAAAAAGGGTATGTTTACATACGTACATATGAACTTTATGTATGGTACGTAGGTACATGTACGTACGTACACACATACGTTTATTATGTATGCATATATACTGTACGTACATACATACGTACATACGTACACATGTATTCACATTTTTTTCCTGTTTCTGAAGGTGTTTACATACGTATGTATGTATGTACGTACATATGTACAAACACATGAACATGCATACATACCTACATATGTATGTAAACTTGATTATGCATACGTACGTACGTATAGTACGTACGTATGCATAATCAAGTTTACACACACATATATGCATGTATACAGTCAGGTATGTACGTACATCTACGTACGTATGTATGTTTGTGTGCATGTTGATAGCCCATTCATCCACTATTCAAGTAATATCTATGTCCCTTCCTCTTCCAGATAAAGAAGCAAGGTTTCCTTATGCCAAAGTCAACCTGCCCTCACCAACAGAGGACAAACCACTACCCAAAGTCCCTAAAACCAACTACACCAAGATTGTGGTGGACGGTAACCTACCAGAGCCCATCCGAACACCCAAACCCGATGGAGTAATTGGGGGAGAGTATGTCAACTATAACCCAGGACAGGGAATTGCCGAGCAGTCTCCAACGGCAACCACCCCAGGATCTCCCTCGGGGCTTGTAATGTTCCAACCCGGTGTAAACTATTCCAACCTCAATTACAGCAACGGTGAGGTCGTCCTTCCGCAGGAGACGACCAAGTTGAACTATGCCATGCTTGACTTCCAGGACAAGAGGAAGGATGGAGTGAGTGGTGGTGAATCGGGGGTCGAGGAGCAGCCCAAGAAACCAGTCATCAAGGGTTCGACCACAGAAGTAATAAACTATGCCCTTCTAGACTACAATGCAATGGACTCAGTGAAGAAGTTGAACGATCATGTAAAAGAAAGAATAAGTAGGAACTGACCGTCCTGTTCAAAATGTCTGTTTACTGCCAGCGATAATGTTATTTGTGACAGTCATTACATTTGTACATATGTACACACACACAGTCGTTCCTATGTGTACAGTTTTTCATTGTTTTAATATTATTTCTACTCCCATTGTAACGCCAAATAATTTGATGTTGGTGCGTGTGGTATTATGGCTTGCTGCGTATCTGTGACATGGCACTAGCAGCTTGTATTTTAGTTTTTCTGCATGACAATTTTTCTTGTACGTGCGTGTTATAACGCAGCAAGAATGCTGAACAAAGCTCTTGTGTATTAACACTATTACTGTTATTAATAATATTTTTGTGTTCTTAACTTTTGATTTTCAATACATTCATCCAAATGATTAATATTACTTAATTATATTATGCTAATTATACATGATTCCTTAATCACAATGTATGGATTGATCACTATTGATTCTATCAATTTTTCAAAAATTATTGTATAATATATAATACATATTACATGCATTTGAAGTATATATGTTTATATAAATTATGTACGTATATATTATGTAATGATAACACATCATAAGTAAAATATAATACTAGGTGTAAAGAGGAAATTAAAAGATAATGAGATTCAGTACAGTGAAACCTTTCTATTACAAACCTCTAAAATGTGGAAACCTCTGTAATAAGGACACCATTCTGTGTCCCAGTGTAGTACTGAAGTGTATTAAATGACCTCTAAATTGAGGAAACCTCTGTATTAAGGACTATAAATTGAGGTCCCAAAGTGTCCTTAATAGAGAGGTTCCACTGTATATATAATAATATAAGAGTTTGTGGTCAAAGCTATCAATGAGTATATACCATATGCATACTGAGGATTGCCTAATGAGAGGCCTAAACAGCTGTCTATGGTTCCCATTGCTTGGATCACTGACTTGGATAATGGTTGGATGCCATGGCAACAAAGTGGGCGTGATGCACCACTAACCACATGCATGAAAATGTTCTTGATGTTTGTGTGCAGTTAGTATGCCTTTCAATCACTCAAGCCCCATGCACAGCAAGGCTATGGCTGACAAACCACCTTACCATGATGAAATCATCTTGGAAGTCATTACTTGACCCAGGACTGGTGCCACCATATTATACGCAAGGTACCATGTTCCCCCTTCGAACAACCACGTGCACTGCGATCGATCCTATATTATGTATTCTCTGTACTACGTAATTGATATTGATTTTGTCTGAACCTTCCTGCATTTTTATTGTACATAATATACCTATACATGTAATATTACACTTATACATAATTACACTTATAATTTTTCATATCATTCACATAATCATCCTAATTAAAAGTGGTGTGAAGGTTTACAGTACATCAGTATACATGTTATACAATCATTGATACCCAATTGGTTCTTCCTGGTCACAATAATCTAACATATGTAATTTTGCATCAATTAATATTACATTATACTTTCTATATTATGAATAGCAATGTGTCATTCTATGTGATTTACAAAAAAGTGATTTCCAATGATTAAATTATGAAATAATAATCATTATTATTACTATAATGAAATAATAGTCAATCCTTAATCAAAGCATAACACAGCTGTTACAAATAATTACAGAAGCAATATTTTGTTACATTTGGCTTTTTCTCATAACATGCATCTTTTGATTACCACTGGTTACCACTGGTTACAACTGGTTAGAGAGGAGTAGAACCCTCCTCATCACTGGACCGCAGGAAGTCACTGTCGTCCTCACCACCTTGTCGGTTTGTTCTTGTCAACAAAATGATGTCATCTTCAAAACAACAACAACAAAAAAGTAAACAAAATAACAAGTCACACGGGACATACAAGAAAAAAAGCACCATTTACACACTTCTGAATGTCTTATTTACGTACATTTACATTAATTGGGAGTTAGGTTGGTAGCATACAGTGCAGCCAAGACGGTGAACATTGATGACGAGTTGGATGGTGGACAGCGTATAAAAGTCGAGTTAAAAGCATTAATACTGTAGATAAGTACAGTGAACAAGGAGTAAAGACAGTAAACAAGGAGTGAAAAAGTAAACAGTAAACAAGGAGTAAAGACAGTAAACAAAGAGTAAAGACAGTAAACAAGGAGTGAAAATGTAAACAGTAAACAAAGAGAAAAGGCGGTAAACAGTGAACAAAAAGCAAAGACAGTAAACAATAAACAAAGAGTAAAGACAGTAAATGGAGTGACCAAAAGCAATGGGAGTAAAATGCATATGACAGTTGATATTGTCTCACTCTAGCGTGTCTGATCATGCTAAATCATGATTTGCCTTTATGGTGGCTTCACAACGGGATACACAATGATTATTTGCAAAACATTTGCTCAAACGATGGCGACAATGGCAAAAACTGCCAAACTCGTTAATCCACCATATTCTTAGAATTGCGGTAGATTAACGAGAATTCACTGTAGGTTCACTGTGTGAACAGTTTGAGACAGATCAACGTACTACAGAGGACGTGGACTTCTCTTCTTCTCACTTCTCCTTCCTCAGTTGGTTCCAGTAGTCTAGGAACCATTTTACCTGATATGTGAACGCGGCTCCTAAACAACAACAACAAAAGAACATGCAATAACTTACGTACAGACCTTTGACAATACACCCATTGCTGGTCCAATCTAATCTTAACATAAACACAATAAAATTAATATACTTGCTATACACAGTACTTACTAAGTATCTTGGTTTGTACATTCTTCTGTTAACACATACACTATACTTGGTCCCTATCTCATGTACACTATGTCAACCAGTACTGATAACAAGTACCTCTGATGCGAAGTACAAGTTTGGTGGAACTTTTAAGGTATTCTTGTATTGACCAAGTTGTACTGGTCAATAAATACACAAAAATTACCCTTTAGTGACGAAATTCTTGACTGTATTTGCTACAGAGGGTCTTCTTGCAATGATATTGTGCCAAAAGGTTCGATTATCCACTCCTGAAAAGATGGAAAAGTGTGTGTGTGTGTGTGTGTGTGTGTGTGTGCGTGTGTGTGTGTGTGTGTGTGTGTGTGTGTGTGTGTGCAAGTGTGTATATAAGCGAGTGAGTGTCTATCCATAACGTACTCCACATGCTCAGTATAATGCACTCATTACTGCATACAAATTCAACTCACTATCTTCACTTTGGATGTATCGAGGTTCATTGGTTGCCAGTGGAAACTGCACAAAGCTCCAATCAACCCCATTGGTCTCCCCGGAGACCACCTGAGGGTCAGCTCCAACTCTACCCATGAGCTGCACGCTATTTATGCCTACGGAATGATTTGCGTACACACAGTCAAGATGAAACATAAGCCACACTCAATTCCTCACTTGCACACAGATGGGATGTTTATATTTGGGCATAATGGGCATGTATGCACACACACAACACTCACTGCGTTCCACTGAGCAGGGACTGGTAGTTGACAGAGCCCGTAATTCCCAATGAAGAGGTTTCTACGAAATCACAAACACGTGAGTCAAAGATGTTGAATAGATTCATTACAGTTTCAAACATTAATTTATGGACATGTTTAAAATTCCACCTGGAAAATGTGTGGTGGTTGGTTGTCCCACACAGTGAGTATAATACACATACATAGGTCTCCGGAATACACGTATCAACAGTACTACAGATACACACAGGCGCTTTAGTTGTCGGGTTCTCTCAATGATATCGACCGCGGAAGCCATCCATGTAATCATTGTATATCCTACAGTTAACCTAACTTCAGCACTACATTCCCCTCACGTTGGCTCAATTATTGTCTCGACTGACTGCCTATCATTTGAACCGATGTATGGTACGATCTGTAGCAGTAAACTCACATTAAAATTACGTTTTGCAACGGAGAACACATTTCTGCAAAAAACTGCCGCCATCTTTTACAACTCCACGTGTCGCTGAACCGCTATGT